>CM055742.1:10815907-10843407 GCA_029465975.1 Dallia pectoralis
GATGATTCCTGAGATGCAGGCACCCCCTCATCTGGCCACACGCTCTTACTGCACTCTTTTGTGGCTCAAGTGTGTGTACGTGCGATTGGGTGTGTCTGTGTGTCTGTGTGTCACACCCTCCCAGGCGTTCCAAATAATAGCAGTGCAGCGAGTGTGAAATCCTATTCTATATGTGTAATGTAAACCCTGCTGATTTAATAAAAACCTGCCCTATGTGGTAGTCGGCCAATGTCTGCTACCGTCTTTTCTTATTCATGGGATGCATTTTTTGCTGTAACAGAATTACTACTTTTTACCGCAGCGTTGTTCAGTCAGGACTGCCGGTTCTCCCGTAGTACCTTGTGTATTCTGTACACACACCAAAAGCCAGATGTCATTGGGTTACATGTGTTTGGGCTGTTAAGTACATAATTATCTTTTACAGATCATTAGGTTTGTAATGCTTGTCCGGTGGGGTGATCTGGTTGTGTTACCTGTGTAATTGAAGTCACCTTATACAAAGTGTCTCTCGTCGATAGCTTTTCTTAATTTCAGAATCACAAGTTCTAAATGATGCCCTGGTGCTTTATATACAAGTCTTGCTGTGCTAGTCCGCCGCCACGTAGATGCTACAATGTTCATTTGTTTCAGCTCGTTGTCGAAGAATTGATGTAGATCGAGTTTAGAACTCCATTGTGATCAATGGATGTGGTGCGGTGTTGGTAAGTCTATATTTGTCGATTTGCCTGAATGCATTTGTTGTCAAATTCTATTCAACAAAAACACTTTGCCATATTATTTCCAGACCCCAGACCCTCTTCGACCCCATTGCAATATTTATTTTTAATTAAAGAGTAGTTAGAGATAGAAGGCCAAAGTCGAACTTGGGAAGTTTCTTCCCCCCACTCTGGACCGACCCTCTGGGACCGTGTTTAAATGCGGTTAGCTTTAATACAGCAACAAACATCTGGTCACACCATGACACCATGCTCCACCAGACACACTTTAAACGGAGAGATGGGAAACTCGTCGGAATGTTATACGAGCCCGCTAGCTAGCTAGTTAAATTTAATACGGAAATAACAGTGCAAGTAGGTATGAAATCAAACTCAGCACTTATAAAAACCACTGGAAATGTCTCTGAAATGCGCTTAACAAAGGTTAATTCACTTGTTTTCTGTTGTTTAGTGGCGCCACACGTGGGCACCTGATTTATGAACTCCATTACACGTAGGCTCGTGCGCACAAACGCCAGCTAAGAGCTGCTCTTATTTACGATGCAACGCGGAGTGCCTGGAATCAGTCCTTAGCTGTGAAATATTGGCTATGTACCAAACCCCCCTGAGGGGCACAAATGCTATTTAGCAGGGCTTTTTTTTTTGCGGGCCAACTTTCGGTGCGTGCATACATTACCCTGGGTTGTCCCGGGAACGATGCGTACTCCCCTGGCGTTGCTCTGCTCTCCACATGCATGCGGTGTTATTACCTACGCTTGTTTAGGGTCAATTAAAAAAGGTATATGAGGCTTTCACAGCACTTGTTCCACGCTATAGAAGGCCAGGTGTTTGTCATATTCAATATCTACACGTTTAGCAATGATGTCATAACCAGATAACTAAAACCAGGATTTGTCTAAAGAAAGTAATCCAGCTAAAATGCCAAATGTTCATTAAACTTCACGAGGCCAGTGAAGCAGTGAACCCAGATTGGCTCCTAGTAATACGGGTAATGTCCAATGCTGTCTCCCAAGCCAAACGCTGTGTGAACTGTGAAGTCTTCTTACCCATTTACTTGTGAGGCTGTTATTGGTCTGCAAACAACCTTTAAAACTTCTCAAATCTTCACACGTGTTGAAAGTTATTTAATCAATTTTGAGTTTGTCCTTATGACAGAATTTACATGATTTTCTAAAGAAACGGTTGCACTGTCCAAATATGCCATATATGTTTTGACAGTTGATTATTTCTATTTTTAAGTGTTCTCTGCGGTCTACTGGTACGAATAATTTGAACATCTGCCCCGCCTAAATAGTCTGTTTTCACCCTGGCTGAGAATAATTCATATGTAATTTGGATATAGCCACAGTAAATTCATTGAAATTAATCAGTGAATTTCACCCGGGACTTGATATCTCAAAGGGATTCCATCTTGATTGCCTGTTGTGTAACATAAGTTGTTTTTTATCAACCATTTCATAGAACATATTTACATAGGGAAAATGGCCCTCTTAAAATGTCCCTTGCAGTTTCCTGTTAGCTTCAAATTCTTCGACTTCTGTACTTTAATGTGGCTAGTCAAATGCAGAAGTATTTATGGAGGCTGAAACATAAATCCATGGACGAGGAAGTTGAAAGGAATATTTTGACTGTGCGTTTTGGGTAACCCTTTGATGAACTCTTAGGTACGGTGGCCCACGGGTGCACAACACAACAACATTAGCAAAGCAAATCAAAGTTCAAAAGCACAACGACATTAACAAAAAGCACAACGACATTAACAAAAACAGAAAAACATTAACCAAAAACATAACTACATTAACAAAAGCACATTGACATTAACAAAAGCACATCAACATTAACAAAAGCACAACGACATTAACAAAAGCACAACGACATTAACAAAAAGCACAACGACATTAACAAAAACGACATCAACAAAAACACAACAACATTAACAAAAACGACATTAACAAAAACACTACGACATTAACAAAAACGACATCAACAAAAACACAACGACATTAACAAAAACGACATTAACAAAAACACAACGACATTAACAAAAACGACATTAACAAAGCGTAAGTGCTCCAGACCACTAGGGGGAGTCTAAAATGAAAGTTTGAAAGTTTGTTTTCAACAAACATCAAAGTGAAACACATCTCCAACTGGTATTTTCTCAATTACATAGCCTACGTAATTTTATGTAAAATTATCATTAAATATATTAAAACCAACTTACATTGATGAATAAAATGTGCGTTGCTTTTGAAGAGGATTTCAAATTGACCTGCTAGCAACAACAAGTTATTATTTTGGTTGGGAACCAACCAATTCCACTTTCCAATCCCCCTAGTGGTCAGGAGCACTTCCGCTATGTTAATGTCGTTTTTGTTAAACTCGTTGTGCTTTCGTTAATGTCGTTGTGTTTTGGGTTAATGTCGTTGTGCTTTTGTAAATGTCGTTGTGCTTTTTTGTTAATGTTGTTGTGTTTTGGGTTGATGTCGTTGGGCTTTTGTTAATGTTGTTGTGTTTTGGGTTTATGTTTTTTTGCTTTTGTTAATGTCGTTGGGCTTTTGTGAATGTTGTTGTGATTTGGGTTAATGTCTTTGTGTTTTGAACTTTGATTTGCTTTGCTAATGTTGTTGTGTTGTGCACCCGTGGGCCACCGTACTTAGGGGTTCCCGGGTAGAAAATGTTCGATTCTATTTTTTTTTACAGGGAACAAAGGCCGCAAATAATGTTCTTGGAAATTCAGCAGGCTACTCTGTAAAAGAAGAATAATATTAGTCAGTCTGGCATATACCAGCTCACAGGTTACGGCAGCTAATTAGATGTGTCACATTACAAACATTTACCACTGCGCAAACTGTCAAATGCATAATTTACATTAAGTGTGTAGTGTGATACCCAATTTAACACAAACTGTTTAAATTCCGGAGAAAGATTTTGCATTATTTGTTAGGAAGGATGGAGTCTGACTTTTCTGGTCCTCAACAGAGCCATTTAATTCAGGGTAAAATCTGATCCTATTGCACAGATGTCATGTTCTACGCACACTAGGAACGGGACTACATTACTTACGATTTCGAAATAGGAATGTGTTGGTGATTTTCACGTTTAGGGGACAATTCAGAAAGAATAAAACTGACATTAAGGTGGAGCCTTTTTCTTCTGGTCTCGACAACGTGAACCCCGTAGTGTGCGATGACAAGCTTGTGTTGCGGTGTTGCACTCTGTCGCCTCTCCAGTGGATCCTCCAACCAGGTCCAAGTCCCACTTGCTGGGATGTCAACTCCTTTGGTGAGGAGATAGAACTAGTGGGAGTGTCTTTGCTTTGGAGTACATCTCTCTATCTGTGCCTCATTCCAACAAATAGAAGAGCCTCTGGGTTGTAACACCGGCGACTCGGCTAACCCCTCGTATAATCACCTCCCCGAAGAGAAGTCAGAACCTTGCTCGTCCCACCACATCCCGAGTGTGACCTTCACACCTCCAGACAAACCTGGCTCCTCTATCTCTCCTGTGATGTAGTGCTCTCTCCGAAGTCGCTAGTGCTCTACATGGTGAGAAGTGCGCGATTTGGAACCCTCAAGAGTGTCCGCCTCTGCTACCCTGGGAATCCTTGGTTTCCTCCCCTGTCAACCCAGGTTAGGGCCAGCGCGCCTCTTCCCACCCGCCCTGCCTGGTGTGAAGCCCTGTGGTTGTTGTTCCACGTGCATTCAGTCAGCAGACAAACTACAGGCATGAGAACCTAGGACCTCGTTCTGGTCTTCCACATCGTTCTGTGCTCCTCCTGTCTGCCTCGTCCTCTCCGTCACTTCGTTCGATGGATTTATCTACGGCGACGCGGCAGAGTTTTTGGGTCCTCCCGTTCGGGCGATGTACGCGCTCGACCCGTCTACGTGTGAGTACACCCCCTGTAACTGAGATCTCGGCTAATGGAGATGTGTTCCAATGTGCGTGTGTGTGTGTGGTAGATGCTTCAAACAGAGCGGTCCAGGTTTCAATCATATATGAAAAATTGTTTGGGGCTAATGGACTTGAAAGTGATGAGAGAAGGAGAAGGGTGGGGTAAAAAAAGCAACACAATAATTTTGCTAAGACCTGAAGGGCAGCGGCAGGCTTTGGGCTGTCCCAAATCCAATAGAGAAACAATCAACCACAGCTAACGCGGCATAATGGCTTTTTAAAAAAGATAGATGAGGCATAAATGTCTCTTATGTCCAGGAGGAGCGGGGAGAAAATGGCTTGATGCACTAGGTGACGAAACCCAGAGCCCACACCACATCTGATGCCTGCTCATTAGCAGCCAAATTGCAGGAGAGGGAAGAGGTGAGAGAACCAGCTTTGTCTTTGTACTTTAGCGGAATCCGTTCAGCGTGGGACGCCACCGAACACACATGTTTCTGTTTCGAGACGGATCTCGTGCGGCCCAAGCTCTGGGCGGATTTGTGAAAGTTACTTTTTCGGTCGCTCTCTGTGAGTTTCATCCGTGTGTAGGTGGAAGAGCTTCAAGGAACGCACAGGAGGCGGCGTGTGGATGATGTCACCCGGCGTATTTATCACCTGATACTGTTGTCTTGAACGCTTTCCTCGCAGCGCACTTGGTACAATCCTTTGTCAAAGCCTGGACAAACAGCATGTAACTTTAGACCATTGTTTACCAAGCACACCGAACTGAAGAAGACACACACACACACACACAGCACTCCCCTTACATGCACGATACAGGAATAGTAATCCCCTTTAACTCACCCCCCCACCAGCCTCTCTCGTCCTGTCCTGATTGAAATGAAACCCTGTATCCATTATTAATCGACCTGAAGGAGTGTGCGCGCTAACAGTTTTTGCTCTTTGGTATGATGGAATTAAGACAAGGGTGAAAACGGCCGGGTGCCCCGCCCCCCGCCCCGCACACCCCCAACCCTGAAAGGTGAAATAAATATTTGATTGCGGACCAAGGAAGGCTTTATGATGCATAAGGGGTGCAAAACAACGAAGGCCCCATGCCAAACGGCAACCTACTCCCTCTCCGGCCGCCCTTATTCGCCCCCCAGTTAAGCAGTGCTCTGTGTCGGGTCTAGGGTGTGATTTGGGACCGGACTTCGCTTTCCGCTGCCACTTTGTTATCTTGGCTGTATATCTTCTCACCGGCTCTACATCTCTTTCCGCGGGTGGAGTTCCAGGGAGAGGGCTAATGTGTACACACACCGCCCCTGTAGCGCCGGCGTAGGCAGTCTGCTCTGTCACACACCAGGTCTAGAGAAACCGCCACGTTCCCCCCCCCCCGCGCCGACGGAGAACCGAGCGGTGGCCACAATACAAAGCGTTCTCATCGACATCGGTCACAGTCGCAGTCCTCTGATGTGTTCCTGGGCTCCAGACGGCCTGTTGTGGTCAGATGGCGACGTGTCGGACACGGGTGGAATGCCAAACGAGCGGCGTGGCCGCCGGCGTGCCGTGGTACAGCGCCTCGAAGCAGCTGTTCGCCGAAGTTTGCCTGTTTCCATCGCCTGGTCCTCAACTCCGTTGAAGTTCCCCCCGGAGATCGGCCTTCCTCTCGGAAATGAGAGATCACATTAGCATAACACCTTGGAGACATCATCTCCATACTTCCCTTTATTACAGGTCCTCCGTTTAGCTGGCTGGCGTACGTAGCGCGTGTATGACGCGGTTGTGGTGAGTCGTGCGCCGAAGGTGCGAGGAGCCGAGGTGAAGGTCCGATCAGTGCCTAATTATCGTCCCACACCTCGTGTTTCGTACTCTCGTATTTCAGAACTTTCTCTAACTTGGGGACTTGGGCGCGCTGTTAGCGCGTGTATGCGTTGCCGAGGTAATGACTGGACACGATTACGTTTTCCAAAGGTACTAAATAGATAAATACATTATGTTGGCTGGATGACATTAAAAACTTGTTCAGTGCCTATGGTGTTCATATTCAGATGACTTGTCTGGAGGTCAGCGTTAGTATTATACAGACTACGAATCAGTCCATCCTACCATGTCCACACTTTGTCTGTTTAAAAAAAAAAAAAAACGAACACTCTTTTTTTCTATGTTGAGACCTAGGTGTTAATGCAACTGTAGGTGTTTATGCAAAAATTTTCATCGTGGTGGAACTCCAAGGTGATCCGACTAGGCGTAATGTACTGGAGTACAGTCCATATGAAAGGTATCATGGAACATTCCCTTAGGTTGATGTTTTTATTTCTCCTTTATAAGGGATATTCAGGAAGTGGTATGTATTTACTGCAACCCCTAGTGTGTGGTTTGAATCTAAACTGCAATCTGTTATCAGATACTTGAGTGGGGGGGGGCAGGGGGTTGAGTCGGGGGTGGAGACAGGGGTGGAGTCGGGGGTGGAGTCAAGATGTCTTGAATTTGCTATTGTGCCAGAGGATAAGACAGAGAATCCAGTGATTTAACCTATATGTTGGTCATCTCTCTACCAAGACAAAATGAGCTGGACGGTATGACAAAGGTATAACCATCCACATCTCATACATCACTTTATGAAGGAGCGCGTGTAAATTCTCGGGTGAGAAGGTTTGTCAAGTGTTGATACAAAAAGCTTCAAGTTTTTAACAACATGTCGCGATCGCCTTCGACTTTTTCATTGCCACAAAAACAAGAAAGGTTTTTCATTCAGTCGTTTAAATTTATTGCGCCCGTGTTCCCAAATGTAGCTTATTATCGCCCAAATGCAGCTTATTATTGCCCAAATGTATCTTATTATTGCCCAAATGTAGCTTATTGTCGCCCAAATGTATCTTATTATTGCCCAAATGTAGCTTATTGTCGCCCAAATGTAGCTTATTGTCGCCCAAATGTAGCTTATTATGGCACAAATATAGCTTATTATCACCCAAATGTAGCTTATTATTGCCCAAATGTAGCTTATTATTGCCCAAATGTAGCTTATTATCACCCAAATGTAGCTTATTATTGCCCAAATGTAGCTTATTATTGCCCAAATGTAGCTTATTATCACCCAAATGTAGCTTATTGTCTCCCAAATGTGGCTTATTATCTCCCAAATGTAGCTTATTATTGCCCGAATGTAGCTTATTATCACCCAAATGTAGCTTATTGTCTCCCAAATGTAGCTTATTGTCTCCCAAATGTGGCTTATTGTCTCCCAAATGTGGCTTATTATCTCCCAAATGTAGCTTATTATTGCCCGAATGTAGCTTATTATTGGCATCTGTTTATGCAGAAACACATTATTACAGCTGCACACAATATTACAGCTGCATATTATTCTCTGTAATGTCTCTGTAATAAATCTTTCATTTCCTGAATGTATCTACCTATGTTTGAGTGAGACCAAAACTACAAATGACAGATTGATGTGATATTATCATTTCACCCAAACAGACGCAGAAGTATTCACAATAAACCCTTAGTGTAACAATGGTAACACTTACTAAAAAACACCTATTATACAATTGTATAGCAGCATTTTGAAGCCATTACAAAGGCAATACTAGAAGTTCAGTTTTATTTCCTGCAAAGTCTTTCCGCTGGGAAGAGGAACTGTACTTGAGTTCCTTACTGTATTCATCAATATGGTCCCAAAGCGATACATTCACAAAAACTTTCCCAAACTCTGACACCTGGCTCACCTTTCCTTGGTCGTTGGGATGGAACGAAACCTTTCCCACCGTCCCCAAGCCCTCAGCTTTCTTTGAATCACTGGCCGTTTCATGTGTCTAGACCCGCAGTGAGTGGAGGCTTGGGGCCTCCATCATTAGCTCCGGGTTGAGTTGGGAGAGCTGGGTGAACTCAGCGGAGACTCCCCCGCTCCCCCGTGGGTCACTCTCACCGACAGGGGCTCCATTTAAAGTCACCTGCCAAGGAGGCCTGTCTGACGCTTCGGCCCAGGGAGAGGCTCCTTAAGGGGCCAGGGGACCGGATGTATGAGGGATTGTGACTGATTCTGACTCGCCATCCTCCACAGAGCACATCACGTGTTCCCCCGGTGCCCCGGTGCTGTGCCCCACTGTCGGCCTCTCACGCCCTGCCTCACTGCCTCTGGTCCTGCCTGGGGACCTCCAGAGAGGAATGGGCTCTATTGTCTTTTACCGTGTCTCGATGGTGTCATCTACTCACACACACACACACACTGCTGGGTCGTGGACAGCTGCTGGACTGGACCCGGTTGCTAGAGGTGGCACCACGGTAACCGCGCTCTAGACTCCCCGTCCACCTGAGGAGCATGGTTTAATTAATTTTTTCCCACGGACACCATTTCCTGCCGTTCACGTTTTCTTTCCTCTTTCCAACGCAGAGCTTTCTCTAGAAACAAGAGACTGGGATTGGAGTGTAGTTTAAACGGTATGAACTGCCCATGGCCTAATATTTACAATGTATGAATGCATTTAATTTGTAATCACAAATTCTGCACCTATTTCCACTTCACATGAGATATTATGGCCCTTTTCCTAGTGTTATTGTGCAAATGTGGAACTTGTTCCCTGCCATATCGCAGGCAAAACAAAACGGGTTGTTAGGGCAGACGACTAGTAACAAAATATATCAGGTTTGAATCCCCTACATAGCCAGGTTAAATACCAAACTAATATTGTGCCCTTGAGCGAGGCACTTAGCCTTAAAACCTTTCAATTTGCGTCTGCAGTCATCTGCTTTGAGTGTATGTACATTTATTTTATCAGTGATCCCCTGTGCATCAGGAGTACGTCCCTGTATTTCAGAATACAAACACAGCCCTCCCCTCACTCTGGCCATCACCACCAGCTCCCCCTGTTTGCCCTCCCCTGTTTGCCCTCCCATGTTTCCCTCCCCTGTTGCCCTCCCTTGCTGCCCTCCCCTGTTACCCTCCCCTGTTACCCTCCCTTGCTGCCCTCCCCTGTTGCCCTCCCTTGCTGCCCTCCCATGTTGCCTTCCCTTGCTGCCCTCCCCTGTTGCCCCCCCTTGCTACCCTCCCATGTTGCCTTCCCCTGTTGCCCTCCCCTGTTGCCCTCCCCTGTTGCCCTCCCCTGTTGCCCTCCCCTGTTGCCCTCCCCTGCTGCTCCTAGAAGACATTAAACACACTTAAATGGTGGCGCCACGTTAGACCTTTGATGTTCCCATTTGCCAGGTAGCTGCGCACCCGCAAAAAGCCCCAAGCTGACAACAGAGCGGGCAGTGCCCGTCCGAATAACGATACCACTCTGGACTGCAGCTCAGCTAATCAAGTCTGGGCAGACGCTGGGTTTCTGACTCGGCGCTCGGTCCGTGGCTCATTACCTCAGACAATGCTCTCTCCGATATCCCGGGACGGCGTGCTTCCCGAATTGGTTGTTCTAGGCACGGATGACTAGGAAGTAATAGAAGTGGAATGTCTTGTGTCTTCGATCTATTAGCACATATTAGAGACTGTGAACGAGATGATCTCCCCCTGTGTTCAGAGTTAGATGCCCGGCATGGGAGGTGGCCTTTACCTAATATTTTCCTTGTGGTTTGGGTACCGTAAAATCATAAAATCAATCGGTGCCTGGGAACGCGGGCCAAAATAAATGAACATTACATTATTAACCAATCCACCAATCCGATTTTCTTTTACTTGTTTTTGGCAAAAAGTAAACATTAAATGTGTCTCCCACACACACACATTTAATGGTTTGGTCCAGATCTCAAACCTGGCGCGAATGGTATTTTTATTCACCCAGGGAGACACATTGAGACTGAGGTCTCATTTACATATGTGCCCTGGGAACATCAAATCACAAACATAACGACAAATAAGGACAAATACTAACAATTAACAGATACAATGACAATAAATTAATCATCTCAGTCAATTAAAAATGCAGTTTTTTTAAATTGACTCTTGGACACCAGATGAGTGAGTGTCAACGCAGCATCTCTGCTTTCTAAAAGCAGACTAAAAAGAACAGAAAGGAGAGTGAACAAATAGGGTGACAATATGTTTTTTAAAAAGCCAGGCAGGTATAGTGGTGGATATTGTGTGCCCGTCCCCATACCCCTGTGTGCCCGTCCCCATACCCCTGTGTGCCCGTCCCCATACCCCTGTGTGCCCGTCCCCATACCCCTGTGTGCCCGTCCCCATACCCCTGTGTGCCCGTCCCCATACCCCTGTGTGCCCGCCCCCATACCCCTGTGTGCCCGTCCCCATACCCCTGTGTGCCCGTCCCCATACCCCTGTGTGCCCGCCCCCATACCCCTGTGTGGCCGCCCCCATACCCCTCAGCCTGTGTAAGTTACAGCTGATGGTCCAATGATACCTTCAGGTCATATGTTCAACAGTCTGCACTAGACACTACACATTGTGTAGTAACGTCAACAGTACAGAAGTCACACAGAAAAGATTGCTTTAGTTCATATTAGTCGTCTTCTTTTGAATATTTTAGGACATGGTTTTGAGTGTTCCCCAATTGGTTTCCGGGTCTTTCTACGTGATCTGAACCAGTAGATGGGGCTATAGAACCACTGCTAACTGCTTAGAGCCGTCGGACTCTGCCCTGCTGCATGTGGGCAAATTAAATGGCCTCAGATGAGAAGTGCCTCCATAAGGGCTCATTTTCTCTCGGTCTTTTGCAGGTTCACGCTTCCGCCCGAAGACAGAGGGATTGGGAATCTATAAATGTAAGTGTCTTAAATTTTTCTCAATTAATGCGATAATCGGGATTATGTTTTAATGAGAGTTTGTAATTAAAACCAATTAAAACCAAATGCGGAGATGGTAGTTGTGATATTGTGAACGGAGCGGAAAGGCCTCACGATGACCATTCTGTTTACTAGACCTGAAAGGTCAGTAATCAAATAAACCGAAGCAGAGATACAGCATGAGACACGTCACGTGATCAAAGCAGAGATACAGCATGAGACACGTCACGTGATCAAAGCAGAGATACAGCATGAGAGACGTCACGTGATCAAAGCAGAGATACAGCATGAGAGACGTCACGTGATCAAAGCAGAGATACAGCATGAGACACGTCACGTGATCAAAGCTGAGATACAGCATGAGAGACGTCACGTGATCAAAGCAGAGATACAGCATGAGAGACGTCACGTGATCAAAGCAGAGATACAGCATGAGAGACGTCACGTGATCAAAGCAGAGATACAGCATGAGAGACGTCACGTGATCAAAGCAGAGATACAGCATGAGACACGTCACGTGATCATCAGGCCGTTCGCGGTTTTCATTTCTCGGTGGCTGACGAACCTCTGACATGGCGTTCAGCAAACCGACCCAAGAGGCGTCTTTGGGGGACGGACGTTCATCCAGACTCCCCGCCCCTTATCAACTCTGACAGGTCATCAAACACGCCTGTGTCCTTATCGTGTTTCAGCTCCCGTACGCGGGGACCCACCGCATGTCACCACCCTCTTCCCCCCGGCTCCGCACCCGGGTCCGCCCCCCACCCCGCACGTCTCGTGACACCTCCGGTGTCAATCGCTTGACACGGACTCACGCCGCTTCGGGACGCGGAGCAAATGCGGTAGAACTGTGCCCCCCCCCCTCGGCCCGGCGCCCCTCCTCCCCACGCTCTCATTTCTCCTTTGTGGTTCCTTCGGCGCACCATGCTGATCTCCCACAATGCCTCGCTCAGTGGTGGGCCCGCTCCACGCTCCCCACCCATGAGCACTCTGTCGTTGCCTGTCTCGACGGTGAGACGGGAGGCAGCGTGTCGGGCATGGTACAGTACGACACATTGTCAGCCTCCTAGCCGAGAACAGAGAAAGGTGATGGCTATTGTGGTGGTGGTGGTGGGGGTTTGGTGGGGTGAGACTTCAACCCCGGGGGGGTGAGGATTAAGAGTTAGCCAATGCAGATAGGTTAGCCCGGGTAATGTGCGTTGAGACCGTCCTGGCAGATGCACGTCTATCTCCCGACACTGATCCAGCTCGGTTCTCCTGTGAGGACACGTCGTCCGCAGTGTTTAGGTCGGTTTAGCGAAATGTCCAGCGGACTAGCGCCTTAGCCAAGACCCGGGGTTCGGATGTACGCCATGGTTCTGTTGTTTTTTGTCTCCCGCATGCGCCTCGTAGCTGTCGATGGCAGACATTTTACGATGTCAAGGAACTGCGCAGCCGCGGTTTCACAAAATGGCGGATGATGTTGGGATGAGCATGGAAGGTATGTGTTGCCATGGAAGGTGTGCGTTGCCATGGAAGGTGTGCGTTACCATGGAAGGTGTGTGTTGCCATGGAAGGTGTGTGTTGCCATGGAAGGTGTGTGTTGCCATGGAAGGTGTGTGTTGCCTAGGAAGGTGTGTCTTGCCTATCCAAAGACTGGTATGTGTTGCCTAGCCCTGTAATTAAGACAATGTGATTAGTGCATCTAGGATTTTGTGGAGCTACTCAGAGAGTCAACAATTCATCGTTTCAATGTTTATTCGGTGACTCGTTTTGACGCCGTTTAGTCCATTTCTCCAAACAGAATGGAATAACCTGCGTTTGATTAATACAAGTCCGTTACGTAGCGGGCAGAATTGATTGTTGTTCGTCAGGGTCAGAATTTGCCACTTGGGTAATTATTTCCGGGGCTTGAACAAGGCCAATTGACATTGTGTGCTGAGTGATTGTACTGAAATACAGCTTGTAAGTTCATATCCTTGACCACATGGAGAAGCAGTCGCACGTTAAAACATGGAATGTCACTTCAACCGCATTATTTAATATTCACTTAATTACCATACACATTACCGTTTATTATACGAGGATATTTATAGCAACAGTGTGCTCATAGTTTTTTCTTTAAAGACATAGAAAACCAATTAAAGTCCTCTTGAGCAGCTTTTTGTCATTTTCGAATTTCAGAAACCGCAACGAGTTGGAGGTGAAAAAACAAAACAAAACCGCTAACGGTCAGTATTAACTGTGGGTTCATTATTGCAAATCGTGAGTTGTCGCAAAGGTTGAGTAGTTTACAATGAATCTTTTAATTAAAAGGGATTTGTGTGATTAAAATGACATACTAATACCTTGTTAGAAAGGCTTATCAAAATCAGCAGGCAACAATGAATAGTAAATTGGTACTATTTACCAAGATTATAAGTTCATTTGGATAAAACTTCCTGCCATAAACATTGTATCCATTTTGTATTTAACATGAATTAAACGTTAACGAGACACACTCAATCTATTCCACACCAATCAATTAATCGTATGTCACATACAGGCTATACAAGCGCTCTGCAATAAAAACGAAACGCCTTCCTGGATGAGCACACAGATCGAGGCCTAACTGGGCCACGGCGATAAAGAACGTGCCACAAACGCGCTGACTGCGATTCTAGTCGGCACTGACAGTCACCGCTAAACAGCTGGCTCACTGATACACTTAAGCGAAGGCAAGAAAAGACTTCAGCAGTGCTCAAACGGCTGTACTCTGGGACTGGAGTCTCCAATAAGGCATCGTCTCCTTGCCGCACAAGTGAGCCTCTCTTCGCCGTCTTTCATGCAGCCCACGGGCTCTTCCTGCCTGCTGTCTAATGCCTCTGTATGCTCTCTCTCCACTCGCCGTATATCCCCCTCCAACAGGCCGTCTGTGCCAGGGAGATAAGGGCCAGCTCGTATCCACGCAGAGGTAATACACCTGCAATCTGCGGCGCCGGAGCTCGCCGATGCTATCGATGAGGGAATATTTACCTCTCGCCGCGAAACGGAAGCCCGTTCGTTCGCCCGGCGTGCGGCGGGAGTTAGGGAGAGAGGAACGCCGGGGAGACGCCGGCGAGGTGGGGAGGGAGCCGGGCGAATACGCACAGCAGCACATTTAGCTTTACGAGACCGGATAAATGTACACACACACACACAGGAATGCACACACATACACTGTACATACACATACGCATACACATGTACATACACACACACACACACACCAATGCGTGTGTTTATAAATACACACACATACACATGTACATACGCACGCACACACACACGCACCTCATTCTCAAATGTGACCATGAAAGCTATTTGCAAGAATTGGTTTAACATGCAGTTTCCCTTCTCCCCCCAGTAGCAAAATGTAGCACACGGCGTAGTAAAAGAACTGATCAAAGGCTGTTTGACAGGTATTGATGCTTGGCACGATGTCTTCATTGAATCCCCTCGATGTAGCCAGGACTCATTTCAGTTCCTGGAATTGGTTTGATTCACAGGGTGCGGTGTTATGAGCTCTGGCACGGCCTCTCAGATTCACCGCAGGTTCAGGACGAACACACACGGTTCCGGTCGTCTTTCCCCGAGGGCCAGAGACGTCGCTATACCTTTTCGAGGCACTGTCAGGCATTCTGCGGACGGCAAAAGACTGGATCTGTCTCAGCCAATCACGGTGCCGACACCAGGCCAGTCTCACAGCAGGATATAACATTAAGGTGACACCATGTATCTCGTGTCCCCCGGTGTAGCTCGTGACTAGCAAACCCGCTAATACAGAATAACGTTGAGTCATCCGAATCGCTTCCCATCGCGAGCGGTGCCGATAAATCCCGAGCTCCCATCAGGCGTAAGGTTCCACCGGCTCACCGCGTCGACCTTCCAAAATGGCTGCCGCGTTCGCTTCGACATGAAAAAACGTGCGGGTCTGGACGGTCTGACGTTTGTCTTTTCTCCTCTCACGCTGTCTTCGGGGAAATTGGAAAAGCCATGGGATCGCTATTTGTAGCGCCGGTGACGCGCTAGAGACTCATAAGTCACTCGGTGAAAGAGACATTGTTTTTGCGCCGCTGCGATTATGTCAGGGAGCCATTTTGTCTGCGGAGCCAAAAAAAATACAACGTGCAGCGACAAGGTCGTCGGCTCAATCCCAGAGCGCATGTGCCGGCTTAATGGCAGTTCTGTGGCGGCCGGGTAGAGAAAGAACACACACAAAACAAATTGCTTACAACCGTCAAAACCGCCGACACGTCACTTTCGGAGGCTGCAAAGCGATAAGTGGGTTTGGGAATTTTTTGTTTACAGAGAAAAATGTAATTCCGAAAAAAACAAGCAAATTCATGATACCCCGTCCTGCCGCATTGTACCAAATGTATTTGGGTAATATTTCACGGCTGATGTGAGACACTTTAATACAGATGTTGAGAGACGCTCTTCTCTGTCATGTGACCTAAAGCTGTATGTACTATTTATTTAGCTCTGTGGTTATTGAAAATGATAATATGATTCCTCCCTTGTTTGTCACCAGCTCAGACCTACCTCACCTGTAGTACGTGGCTGTATGCGTAATGCAAACTCAAAGGGCATTTAGACAGAACTAAGCTGAGGGAATCCTGATTGAAAAAAAAAAAATAATACGTAATTTTTATCTGAAAGAAGAAACTCATTTGGCACTTTGTCTCGGGCGAAGCAGCTCACTGAGGCCCACGCCAAACTCTGGTTTGGATGTAGGAGTTGGGCAGTGTGTGGAACAAGGCACTCTGGGTTATTGGTGAAGGATATCTAACATCATCATGTTGTCCGTGGACGTTATTCCGGCTTTTCCTTTTTATCTCTGCCGTAATCTGTTTTTGATTTCACCAGCCTAAATAAATATTGAATTGAAGACTGTAGCCTGAGAGCATTCGCGAATCCCAATCTCAGCTCTGTCTGATTAGTCATTTTGCTCGGTACAGGGCTAATTATTACAGTCGTATTCTTTTATAATCTTTTAATTATGATATCATGTAGTCAATTACCAGAGCAGCAGTAAAGTTTGTCCCCAATAGTTGAGGCTAATTATTTTGGAAACGCTAAAAGCAGAAAAAGACGTTTCGATGTTAAATTGATATGAATCTACCTTGGTTTCATTTAGTTAAAAATGAGCTTGCGCTTGTTCTCAAAGTAAAAGTCATTATCATTATCAACTTTTAATTTGAAAAAGTTTGAGAACGTTGCACTTTATCTCTCTCTGTAGAGGCAATCCTCGGCATTCCAAACATAATCTATTTTCGATAATTATACGCAGCACTTAAATTGCACCAAGCCTGCATTACAGTATGCAATTAAACACACGTGCTGCCCCAGTGAATTATGGTCATCTCGTCTCTCAGATGGCCACTTTTAGAACATCTGGCAAGCAGAGTGACAGACAGACAGAGAGAGAGACAGAGAAAGACAAAGTGTGTGAGAGAGAGAGACAGAGAGAGAGAGAGTCAAAGAGAGAAACGAAGTGTGTGTGTGTGTGTGTGTGAGAGAGACAGAGAGAGAGAGACGAAGTGTGTGAGAGAGAGAGACAGAGAGAGAGAGAGAGAAAGACAAAGTGTGTGAGAGAGACAGACAGAGAGAGAGAGAGAGACAAAGTGTGTGAGAGAGAGAGACAAAGAGAGAAACGAAGTGTGTGTGTGTGTGTGTGTGTGAGAGACAGAGAGAGAGAGACGAAGTGTGTGAGAGAGACAGAGAGAGAGAGAGACAGAGAGAGAGAGAGACAAAGTGTGTGAGAGAGAGAGACAAAGTGTGTGTGTGTGTGTGTGTGAGAGATAGAGAGAGAGACGAAGTGTGTGTGGGAGAGAGAGAGACGGAGAGAGAGAGAAGTGTGTGTGGGTGAGAGCGAGAGCAGAAAAGAGCAGTGGTAACACTGAACAGAAAGTTACATGAAGACACTGGGAGGAGACCAGGAAGAAAGACCGAGGGGCAGAGAGAGGGAGAGAGATACAAATATAAGAGAGGAATAGAGGAGAAGAGGTAGAGGAATAGAGGAGAAGAGGAATAGAGGAGAAGAGGCAGAGGATTAGAGGAGAAGAGATAGAGGAATAGAGGAGAAGAGGAATAGAGGAGAAGAGGAATAGAGGAATAGAGGAGAAGAGGCAGAGGAATAGAGGAGAAGTAGACATGTAGATATGGGGTTAATATAGGGGACATGTAGATATGGGGTTAATATAGGGGACATGTAGATATGGGGTTAATATAGGGGACATGTAGAGGTGGAGACACAGTGTAGGTTCAGTAAATCTCTTCAGAGGAATCTAATTCTGTTTCTTAAATCTCTCCATCACTCATGTGTTTTTAGTGGTTTATTTGGGATGTATGAGCTGTGTGCCAAATAATTTTCCCCAGATAAGCAAATGATGAAATCTCAGCGCAATGCAGGATTGTTTTATCCGTCTCCTCGGAGTGCTCCCCAAATCCCCTGACAACCACCTTTTGCAGTTCCTTTAAATACGGTCAGCGTTGACGGGCTTCTGGACAGACCTGTCAGGGCTTCTGAGAGCCCGGACTGTGCTCTACTCTCGCCGGAGAACCAACGGTCCCGGGTTGTGTGTTGTGGACATAAACAGGCCCAGGCAGATGCATTCTGGCACGGTTCTCCACGGTTCTCCGCTAGCTGTGTTCTATATCGTCTCCCGTGGTAATTGTTATATCAGTACTAATCATGATGCTTTTAGTTTGCCGTCCATAACAGACGTTGTGGAAACAGACAACATGAATCACATGAATCACATGAATCACAAAGGCCCCTTGTTCAACTCCGAACGATTCCAATCAAACCGCTGATTTGAATCCATATGGAAATAGTCCACTCCAATACTAACCTTATAAAATCCCTTTTGAAATAAAAGAAGACGTTCTCAGGAGAGCTTGTAGCAAACCAGAGATGCGACCGAGAGGTTTACAGGGGCACCGTGACATTTGGAGAAATGACAAGAACCCTATAAAACAGACGCGTGTGAGCCCGTGACGGTCTGAGGAACGGATGCTTTTTCATCTCTACGCCAGTGCTTCGGACAGTGTCCTAGTAAATCAGGTTGTGCGTACAAAATGGCTCACTAACCCCTAGGTTTGACTAGAGCCCCCTACAGCCTCCTATAGCTCCTGGTCAAAGCCAGCGTGATGTGTACGGACAAGTGTCTCAGCGCGGTTTGTGACATGTTCACAGGAAACCAGGGATCCGTTCGAGGCATCGAGGCCATATTAACCCTGGTTTCATCGCTCCCGGGATGATTCCGGGAGACCGGCTGAGACACTGGTCCAATACTGATGCCAGGCTTTAGTCACAGCTGAGGACAAGGCTGTTGGCCGGGCCCGGTGATTAGGGGGGAATTTAGTGCTTTAAGTAGCATGTGAGATGCCCCTGTAAGTTAACTCCCCAGACTTGATATAAAAATCCCCTCCAAGACGGCGTTCGACAGGGAAACCGAAGACCTAAGCGAGAGAAGAGAAAAAAGTTCTCCAGGTTTATGGGGATATTTTTTTTCCTAGTAGGTTTAAGGTGTCCTGGATTTTGGAGATTTTATGACTGCGTGTTTGTTGTGTTTTTCTTCTATAACAGAAATACAATAGCATTTTGAAGTATATATATTGAAGTAAATATAAAGCGCACATTTTTAATGTGCTGTTATTGAAATATAATCTTTATTAATTGTGTTTAGTTTGAATTTCTGATCTTTTCCTTCCCCAATCATTTGCATTGTTATTTATTACTTACATTTTTTATAGTAGCTCTGAACGGGTCACAAGCCAGAATAACCTCTGCATTTGACAGTTGAAATTCTTAGGAATTATTATTTGGTTGTCTTTTCATTAGAAGCGATGGCGTGGGTGAGGGTAGAGGGTGTGCTGGTGTAACAGTGGACAGGATATGAACCCATGATGGCATCTGTGTGTGTTTCTGGAGGTATGAAATGGCCTATCCACCTCAGGCCTCTGACATGTATTGTTCAATTGTAGGGTCGTCTTTATAATGCTTACCTGACCTTGTCCTGTGATTACATTGTTGGGGTTTAATCTGAAGGAAAAAAGCACATATATTTTCTTTGGGTTCAATAAACACTACTTTAGCATTTACAACTATATAGAATTTGTTTTGTATTTTAGTTTTGTGTTTATCCCCTTTGCCATATCTAGCACATCTAGCATAGCTTTATAGAATCGCTTTTGTATTTTCGAGTTGGAGCGTGTGGCCTGCATGAGTCGGCCTGGGTAGAAGCTGGGATACCAGACACAGCTGTAGGCCTGTAGTGACAGGATAGAAGCAGAGATGCCAGACACAGCTGTAGGCCTGTAGTGACAGGATAGAAGCAGAGATACCAGACACAGCTGTAGGCCTGTAGTGACAGGATAGAAGCAGAGATACCAGACACAGCTGTAGGCCTGTAGTGACAGGATAGAAGCAGAGATACCAGACACAGCTGTAGGCCTGTAGCGACAGGATAGAAGCAGAGATACCAGACACAGCTGTAGGCCTGTAGTGACAGGTTAGAAGCAGGGATACCAGACACAGCTGTAGGCCTGTAGTGACAGGATAGAAGCAGAGATACCAGACACAGCTCTAGGCCTGTAGTGACAGGATAGAAGCAGAGATACGAGACACAGCTGAACGGTTTAAATGCAGATTTTCAGCTTTAGTTTTGCCTGTATTTTTAATTAACACTGGGTAAATAATAAAGTTGTTCATGCTTAGGAATCCTTAAGCATGTAGTTATAGGAGGTATTTGCAAATCCCCTTTCAAATTTCTAATTTTCATTATTTTTGTTTTTACAATACATTTATCAGGTCTTACCCCCCCCCCAAAAAAAAAAATATATATAACAAAAATTAACTATTAACTTAACATTTGCATAATTAGGTCGTGTTTTAATGAATAAGCTATGCAACAGTCAATACCCCTTGTGTGTAAAACTAATTAAACTAATTTGCCTGAGAGACCTTTAGCTGACGCAACACCTTTTTCAGGTCCTGATATAAAATCTAAATGTGGTTTATGCACGGACAATCTATTCACTTAGCCATTGTTGGACTATTGAAATAAATAGGCTAACAGTGTCCACTGTATCCTCATTGTCAATTTAGAGCTTAAAATGTTAACTAAAATGTGACAACACCTGTGTCAAAATATGTTCAAATATTTTTAAACCGTACTCTGTATGAATGATAGATTTACTTTTTCATGTTTGAAGTTAATTTGACACTTAACAACAGGTCAACAACCCAAAGCAGTGTATCGTTTTTTTTTGATAACACTGTTTAAGTGTTTAACAAAACGCAAACTGGCGCTTACGCTTCCACCCAACACAGCGCTGCTATCAACTAACACTAAGATTGTGCAGGCGACCAACACACCGCTGCTATCAGCTAACATTAAGATTGTGCGGGCGACCAACACACCACAGCTAACATTAAGATTGTGCGGGCGACCAGCACACCACTGCTATCAGCTAACATTAAGATTGTGCGGGTGACCAACACACCACAGCTAACATTAAGATTGTGCGGGCGACCAGCACACCGCTGCTATCAGCTAACATTAAGATTGTGCGGGCGACCAGCACACCACAGCTAACATTAAGATTGTGCGGGCGACCAGCACACCACAGCTAACATTAAGATTGTGCGGGTGACCAACACACCACAGCTAACATTAATAGTGTGCGGCGACCAGCACACCGCTGCTATCAGCTAACATTAAGATTGTGCGGGCGACCAGCACACCGCTGCTATCAGCTAACATTAAGTTTGTGCGGGCGACCAACACACCGCTGCTATCAGCTAACATTAAGATTGTGCTGGCGACCAGCACACCGCTGCTATCAGCTAACATTAAGTTTGTGCGGGCGACCAACACACCGCTGCTATCAGCTAACATTAAGATTGTGCGGACAACCACGTCCCCATGCAGGCCATCAAATGAGCTTTTTGTTTGTGTTGTCAGGTGCACCTCCGAGGGGGCGCTTTACTTTGTCAATTAGAGCGCTAGCGATTTCTTTATTTTGCCTTCCCTACCTCAAATGTTGACCACAAGGGAAATGTAGAGGTTTAAAGAGTGCATCCAGCACGTTAATGTGCAAACTTAATTAAGGCAACTGTAGAAACCCATTATAGTTACCTCGGAATTAGCCAGTCAATCTCCAGCATCTAAATTGATTTTTTTTCCGCTCGGCTATGGTACCCAATGATTCCCGCCTTGAGAGCCAACGGTGACCTCCTGGGTTCAATTTGGGATGTGGTGAACACACATAAAGATGTGCACTTATATTAGCTACGAAAGAGAAGACAATTAAGAAACTGCATCGGCAATCCAATTATAAGTCTTTAGACGATTCCACCCTCCTCGTTCATCCCTTTTTCCCATAATGAAAGTGGTAAAAAACACATGAGGGTTTAAATGGGCTTTCTTTTTTTCCCGTTCTGCCTTTGTTTTATTGTCTTAAGAGAAGGGGAACATGTGTTATTGACTTTGGATTTAAATGAAAATACTTTCCTTAAAGTGGTGTCAAGGAATTGGTCCGAGGAAATAAGATAGGCCCTGACAATTTGCTACGAGATTAAGTCCAATAATGAAGTTAGTAATGGACACCTTGTTAAATCGCATTCTTCTCATTTATCCCCAACGGTCACCGGAGAAAACACGGAGCCTCCGGGAGAAGAAACTCTGAACTCTCAATTTAATTTCCGACGATATCATGCTGCTCATTCCGGAGCAAGGTCCAGTGGTCCGTAATTACCCGGTCTCAGTAGACAAAGGTGTTTGGAGATATTGTCCGGTTGACTCAATCTCTCCCAACCTTTCATCACAGTTAGCCAGCTGGCAACGTATGTCAGTATTATCGCCTTCGATCACAGCCTAAACCATCTCCATTAAGGAAGTCTGTCAAGATAGGTTTCATTTGAGGCGCCAGGTAATACGGTTTGATGTCGGGTCTGCGTTTCTGTTGTGTTGAAGAACGTAAGTTTGCGATTGGAATTAGTAGGCTGTGCTATCTGTGTTTAGCTGCATTTAGACAACGCAGCAGTAACAAAGGTGAGCGCCCTTGCGTCGTTCAGTTTAAACGTTTTTTTTCTGACTTTCCAAGCATGTTGGAGACACGAGTAATTCAATTGAAATGCTTGAGCTTGTTCAGGCGTCCGCTATTCTCAAAGTCCAATTGACAATGTTAAGTTTGTGCTGCTGAGCAGCTAATTTGGTCTTAGAGATGCATCGAAATGCCTTGAGTGTTCATACAATATCTTGTACATTTCAAACCTTTTCTATTCTCAGGTTTAGTACTCGTCTTAGTTCCCTCTTAAAATATAATGTCCGGGTATGTCCTTAAGTCGTACAGCATTGTTATAATCAAATTACACAGTATTCTCAGCCTTAAAAAGACACATTTGCCCAAAATAGTTCTAAGGGAACATTGCTTTCTCCAATTCTGACAGTGACCTGATTGGTTGCCGACTGAATCCATGCCATGTTTTTGATTGGTTAAAATGTCAACCAACCCGCTGTCTTGAGTGTATTTGGGCCTATATTCTATTGGTGCTCTTATGAAACCCCCTCCCCCCTCCACAACACTTCTTCTCAGCGCCACAGCGAGAAACCCATAACAAATAGAATATGTGCATGTTTTACTGTAGATTTCCCCCCCGCGTGCCGTCTAAATCTTTTAAAATTGTTCCCCTAATCTTTATGCATCTTTCACTTTTATTTGTTTGACTTTCTGCAAACGACCCAGCCTGTTCCTCTGAACGCCGACAGTACATCATTAAGACGGATGCGTTCAGAGCTGGTCATAACAGCCTAGCATTCATATCAAGCTCACTCAATCCTGTGCATCGCAGAGCCATCCTTTAGAATAAATGAAAGCCATGTGGGGCAAGTCGGCTCCATATACATTTGACACTTCGGTCATTTAGCTGACACTTATCCGGAGCGACTCGTAGATTAACGATCGAGTGCGTTTAGCTACTACAGGGCTCTGCACACGCTCATTCTTTGTGTTACAGCGACGCGATGACAGAGGATGAATGAACCGTTTTGTATTTTTTTTGCCTGGGATGATTAGTCGCCATGACGATTGGATTGGACGTTGCTTGGACACCGGGATTAGCGTCCGTGCGCGTGCGATAACTAGCCATCTGTTTTGCTACGCGACTGGGCCATTATCTCATCAGGCCTTATTATAGCTCCCAACCCACTGGCCCCGTAACGCCGGCTGATTCCACGGTGTGATGTCACATCCTGTCGGCGCGTTCGCCAGACCGTGCAGCTGTGCGCTGTGGCAAATGGCTTCATCAGAACAGGTTGTAATCGGCGTGGACTAAGAGGGAATCGTCATCGTCGTCGTCATTCAGGGATGAATTGATTGAAACAGTAGAGCTGAATCATCGCTAGCCTTCTCTTTATATTTATGTAGGGGAGTCACGTTTGAGCCAGGGATTCACGATGCACAATGAACGGGGTGGGGATGTTTGGAGTCAGTAGAGACAGAGGAACTAACTAAACCCTTTGCCTCTGTAAAGCCCCAAGCAGGCATTTCCCACACTAGGTAAAAATGATGCCAGGAAGATCCCCTGCATGCAGAATGGGCTAAAACCCAAACCCTGGTTTTTGAACGGCTTCGAGTCGTGGCCACCGGCACGGCGGAGTTCCCTTACAGCAGGTCTTAGTGAATGGAGCTGCCAGGTGACACAGCTGAGGCATCTGAATCGATAACGTAACATGTAAATATCAAAAGTCTGAGGGCAGCATGAATAGCCTCTTGTACGTGTTAGTTAGCTGCTCTGTGAAACCAGAACGGAAAATGGGAAAAAGTGTGCACAATCGTGTATGCTGTTGTCATCACCACACTATTCCGTGTTTCCTGAAAACAAAAATGAGTTTTAGGGACGTCCCCCGTGGGCTGGCTATGAAAGGGAGAGGTCCTCTTCTCGTTCCTCAAATCCTTTATTCCTCGGTCGCCATCCACGCCCAGTAATTATATTGCTGTGTTTTAGACCGGAATATCAAATGAGAGCCGCGCATCTAAACACAGGGAAGAGTCCTAGTCAATACGGTTGTCTTTCATATGGAGATGTGTCTCAGCAGGATGCC
Organism: Dallia pectoralis; assembly: GCA_029465975.1. Taxonomy (NCBI): domain Eukaryota; kingdom Metazoa; phylum Chordata; class Actinopteri; order Esociformes; family Umbridae; genus Dallia; species Dallia pectoralis. The sequence continues at coordinate 10,840,350 of CM055742.1, forward strand.
ATCGGTACCGATATCCAAGCAGACTTTTATTCGGTTCCCTGCCAGGGCCGAGCATCACCGGGCAGGTCCACCGAGGCACCTCGTCTCATAGCCGGGTGACGACCGCGAGGATGTCCACAACGCAGCTCGTTAGAAGGTGTAAAATATGCGCGTGTGTGTTAAATGATGCACGTCAAGATTGTAGTGACCGATCAATTTTTTATTTACATTTTTTATTTAATTATCGAGAATGTACCAGTACACTGTAAGGTCAAAGCCTCCACGTTACTGTTCACTTCTAGATAACAGTTAAATATATAATTTCTAACCGCGTTTAAGTATCGTTGCTAAGCACCGCAATCTGATTATGAGTTTAAAGCTGCGAATTCCACAACTGCCCCCAAGAAATGGAAAATGAGAGCTGTATGAAAATATCCTCCCCAAAAAACGCTGCCAAAGTAGAATAACACGGTTACAATTTCGGTGCCATATTTGCTGACACGTGCACACGTTCTTTCTTTTTTCCCCTTCTCACTCCGTTGGCAAAGAATCCAAATGAGATGGTGTTTGATAGTAAAAAAGGCTCCAGGGTTCCTGTGGCATTTTTAACACGGGATCGGTGGAGGTGGGTGGGCGGGGGGTGATAAGCAAGAGGGGTGGGGGGGGGAATCAGAGGAGAGAGGGTGAAGTAAAAAAAAGAAACACACACAAGGACAAATATTCTCACCACAAGGAGAGAGAGGCCGAGGAGGAGATTGGGTGATGAATTTAATTCTGCAAGTTCAGAGAGATTTCTTAGTTTGACATGCTCGGCAGGAGGTCTTTCAGAGCTTGGCAATGTCTCCTGCACTGGGAGCTTTGAAAATATCTCCCCAGCAACCCTAGCCTGGTATCAAAAGCCAAGGATAATGTTCCCTTTGAGGTAAAGCATCCTGGCGAATTGAAACTCTGAGCTCTTGTTTTATTTATTCACCACCGTTATAACACATCAGAATAATAATGCGATAATGCATGAATGGCACGGGAGGGAGGCACGACCGATTGGGGGAACGGACGGGGCGCGTGGGGAGTATTTGGGTGTAGGTCGTCTCAGTTCACCCCTTAATTTCGGCGTTCGTGGAAAAACTGTTGTGATTTTCGACAGCTCTACATAGGTTTACGACCCGGCCCAAACGTCACTCCTCCTCTGGCGTTTGAACTCCGGGGCCGTTACAGGAAGACAGGAAGCCATAACAAGCAGGTCTACAGCCACCGTTGCTTCTCGCTCTTTAGGCTGCCAGGGCTAATTTCTGTTTAACTAATCCTCCAGGTAACTAATTACCCATCGACCCAGGATGTAAAGCTTTTGTAACGTCACTGGGCTGAAATTGTTGGAGGAGGTTTTAAAGAATGCGTCCTACAGTATTACAACATACACACACACACAACCCAACACACAAGCGCATGGTTAAAAACACACACATGTACTGACAATGTCATGCACTCACTGACACACAAGCACGCTCAATATCAGTTTAACCGAAACGACCCGAAGCAAAGTCAATGCAGCGGTAATGTGATGGATAGTCGGTGCTGATGCTCGGACCTCGTGTATCGACGCAGCGCTTTCATTCCCCCCTGCACAAACCCCCCAAGTTAGGGGCGCGATATTCATTCATTCACAATTTCATATCGACTCCTTTGACGCCATTTAATGTCTCCATCGAAGAGATTGATGACGCTGACATTCTGTCACTTAATTGTTGTTTAGCATGAGAACATCTGAAATGAATAAGTTAACGCAACAAAAACAAGAGTTTCGCGGAACAACGGCGTTCGCTTGCTCGAATCTGTCAAGGCTGAGCTGGTTGGACAGATGTTGACCGGCACCATTGTACTAATATTTGAATGCTAGCTTAGTAGCTTCTTTAATGTTCTTAGCGCTTGCATGGCTGTGTTCGCCCGCTGATCCATCGATTTGGTTTTAAACGGCGCTAGGCGTAATCACAAAGTGGAATTGTGAGCCTTGTGAAGGCTTTGCTAGTGCAAATTGTGCCAAACTTCCTTTAAATGTCAGTCTGTGACACAGTTTCCAGAGTTTCCTTCTGAACGTTAAAAGCCCATTACTGTTTCAGATCGTGTAACTTCTTTAAATGAGTCTGAACCACCTGCAGTCGTTGTCCCCCCTCCCTCTCTCCCTTCCTCCCTCCCTCTCACTGATTAGCTTCATGTCACCTTGCGTCCCAAATTGCACCTTACTGGTTGTATCTAAAGCACTACTTTAGACCCCGGTCCCTAAGTAAGGTGGTACGTAGTGATTATGGTGTCAGTTAGCACACAGGCAGTAAAATCAGACGAGTTAAAGAACAAGCGCCGCAGCTCTCCGTTCGGGATGAAAGCGTTTACGTCCTCCCTTTTTCCCAGACCTGGTGTGATCCGACCGGGAGCTCCGATGTGTTCATCTCTCTGCGTGATCCCTTCGATTGTGGGAAGTCTCCTGCCTCCAAGCCCAAAGGCCAAGCCGTCACGAGCCTATCACTGGCACAGATCCACCACCCACCGCTCATGCCAAAAGAAAGGGTACGCACGGAAATAGAAAATCAAAACGGACGGTACCCCAGCGCGGGAAAACATCAAACCGTTTCAGGTCGATATCACAGAGCTGTCAGTTTGCCGCCAGTGATATACGAGATTACGGCGGGGCGAACGGACATTTTGCCCGCCAGCTTCCCTTGTCGCCCACTCTACATCAGCGGCCGGCGTACGATATTACAGAGGGCACACTTCCTGAGAGACCTGCGTGGAAGCGGCTTATCGCTCTCATTCGACGGGATTCAGTGGACATTTTTATACCTGGCCCCCATGAGAGTTGAACCCGCAACCTTTTGTTGCAAGCACAACGCTCTGACAGAGCCGGCGATATGAGTGGTGACACCTCACCGGAGACATGATCCATTTACAGGTAGAGTTCACCTCAGTCTGGATCCAGTAGCAGGCCATAATGGTCCACAGGACAGAGGTGGTCCGGTATCGGCACTATGACATTTGAGTACGGGCCAGTGAATCCCTGCTTCCATTGGCCTCTAACCTGTCAATCAAA
>CM055742.1:10848407-10908407 GCA_029465975.1 Dallia pectoralis
GAGCACCGTCACCACTCCACCTCACTCCTCATATTCATGGAGCACCGTCACCACTCCACCTCACTCCCATTATTCATGGAGCACCGTCACCACTCCACCCTCACTCCCCTTATTCATGGAGCACCGTCACCACTCCACCCTCACTCCCCTTATTCATGGAGCACCGTCACCACTCCACCTTCACTCCTCTTATTCATGGAGCACCGTCACCACTCCACCCTCACTCCCATTATTCATGGAGCACCGTCACCACTCCACCCTCACTCCCATTATTCATGGAGCACCGTCACCACTCCACCTCACTCCCATTATTCATGGAGCACCGTTACCACTCCACCTTCACTCCCCTTATTCATGGAGCACCGTTACCACTCCACCTTCACTCCCATTATTCATGGGGCACCGTCACCACTCCACCTTCACTCCCCTTATTCATGGAGCACCGTCACCACTCCACCTCACTCCCCTTATTCATGGGGCACCGTCACCACTCCACCTTCACTCCTCTTATTCATGGAGCACCGTCACCACTCCACCCTCACTCCCCTTATTCATGGAGCACCGTCACCACTCCACCCTCACTCCCATTATTCATGGGGCACCGTCACCACTCCACCTCACTCCCCTTATTCATGGAGCACCGTCACCACTCCACCCTCACTCCCATTATTCATGGGGCACCGTCACCACTCCACCTTCACTCCTCTTATTCATGGAGCACCGTCACCACTCCACCTCACTCCCCTTATTCATGGAGCACCGTCACCACTCCACCTTCACTCCTCTTATTCATGGAGCACCGTCACCACTCCACCCTCACTCCCATTATTCATGGAGCACCGTCACCACTCCACCTTCACTCCCCTTATTCATGGAGCACCGTCACCACTCCACCTTCACTCCCCTTATTCATGGAGCACCGTCACCACTCCACCTTCACTCCTCTTATTCATGGAGCACCGTCACCACTCCACCTCACTCCCATTATTCATGGGGCACCGTCACCACTCCACCTCACTCCCATTATTCATGGAGCACCGTCACCACTCCACCTTCACTCCCCTTATTCATGGAGCACCGTCACCACTCCACCCTCACTCCCCTTATTCATGGAGCACCGTCACCACTCCACCTCACTCCCCTTATTCATGGAGCACCGTCACCACTCCACCTTCACTCCTCTTATTCATGGAGCACCGTCACCACTCCACCTCACTCCCATTATTCATGGAGCACCGTCACCACTCCACCCTCACTCCCATTATTCATGGAGCACCGTCACCACTCCACCTTCACTCCTCTTATTCATGGAGCACCGTCACCACTCCACCTCACTCCCATTATTCATGGAGCACCGTCACCACTCCACCTCACTCCCCTTATTCATGGAGCACCGTCACCACTCCACCTCACTCCCCTTATTCATGGAGCACCGTCACCACTCCACCTCACTCCCCTTATTCATGGAGCACCGTCACCACTCCACCCTCACTCCTCTTATATCAGCGGCGTGCCTTTCCCTCGGGGTCCACGACTGATGACGGGTTGAACAGCTCGTTGCCCGGGGGACAGATCATTCGCGTTCCCTTCCTCAGGCTCGCCGTGCCTCGTTGCCGTCGGGTGAAAACAAATCAACGCCCGTACCAGGTGACGAGCCGTACGGCGGCCCGGTGCAGCCTGTCAGTCGCACCAGAATGTCAATCAGCGCACTTCATTACCTGGGAAACGTTGAGTTTGAGTCGGACAATTGGGTTGTGTGTGCGCGTGTGCGCTGAGAGCGAGACAATACAGTTGACAACTCTTTTCCTTGCGGTGACGCTCTTCATCAATATCGGAGATGGTTCAGGACTTAGCCGTCCATCGCAGCGTTTTCCCGTCGCCACGGCGTCCATCGTTGAAACACCTTCCTTATCAAGCTGTCATTCTTGCACTTGCTTATCTTGTCTACCGATACCGGATACAGATAACAGATTTACAAGACAGTGTAGCATTATTCCTTCCACAGCCCAGAAAACTAGATTGATTTTTGCGCTATAGCACTCGTGTTATTCATCTGTGTTGCGGCCAGACCTACAGAACGATCCCCACACTATGTGATCCGAGAATGACACCTTCGCTGGAAGCTCAAATATGGATTTGAACTCCCATAAGTTGAATGCAACTTTTCCCTCCCCTGCTACATAATGTAAAGAAAGACGGATCGATGTGCTCTCCGGCCTGTCATCTTCATCAAACCGCCGGGCCTCAACTAAAAAGCCTTCCTCCAGTACTTGGGGAGTTTTTTTATCATAAACCGCATCTCCAAGGTAACACAGAGGAGGTTTTGTAATTGCTTTCATTTTCTGTCAGGGGTAGAAAAAAATAACAATAACGGAAAATGTGTTGAAAAAAACGGAATCGCCGCAGCGAAGGAACCAGGTTATTCTGTGCTCCTCGTCTGTTGGGAGTTTGTGAAATCACTCGAAACACTTCCTATGGAAACTGCTGTCCAATTATGTCTTTTTTGTCCGTTTTTTGACAGTTAATATCGCAAGACGCCTGCCTCCTCAATGCCACCCGTCTCCGCATACATGGCATGTCTTAAAACATGTCAACGTGAACGCTTTACTTTATAATCATTTGAGGTCCAGTTTTTGTTGACAGTTGTCTGTAGAGAGCTCATTTGTTTTTTTTCCCGGGGAATTATTAACTTTATTATCTTCCCCGCCTCCGATCATCATCACCAACCCGATCATCATCATCACCCTAATCATCGCTGCGCTAATCTCAAACGTCGCCGCTGTGAGAGTAGAAAAAGGAGCCTAGCTCCGATATTGCATTGCCACCGCCTTCGTTAAGCAGTAATGATTCTCCGCTGATTGCGTTGTTCTGATGTCGCGCCACCCTGCAAAGGTGCCCGGGAGTGCGCTGTCACGGCGGAGCGGCAGTCACCTGGCCATCTTGGATCCGCCGCGCAAACCCCCGCCTTCTTCTCCCCAATCAGCTGTTCGAACACCTCTCTCATCTCAACTCCACGGCGGAGAAGACCGCGTTACGGCGTAACGATCTACTTTGTGCCCGAGACACAGTATTTTCACACACGTCCCCCCCCCCGTCCGGGAATGTTCGGAACGCTTATTTTATGTCTGTTTAGCGGAGAGACGAGCCCCGGAAGCTGGCGCGCCGCGTCGCATTTGAATGTCACACACGCCATTGCTTCACAAAACCTGAGGCGGTGTGTTGGGGCGAACGAAGCTTTCGCTCTGGCTCGGGAGAGGCTGAGGAACCCATTCAGGCACACAGACGCCCCACTGCTGGTGCAGTATAGCCCGGGCCTCATAGCATGGCATGGGGCAAAGAGAGCTCTTCATGCCAGTAATTGCAGGGGCAGCTCACAGACTCTCTCTCTTGTCTCTCGTCCTCGTCCGTTCATCTTCTTCACCCTTTGACCCCTCTAAAGAACCATGAGACCATAATGATTTTCCTCCCTCTCGTCCGCGAGGCGGATTCCGTTTGAGGTGTTCCGCCCGGTGAAAATCGATGCGTCCTAATCCCGATTTCTCTCCCCCCGGTTTGTCTCCCTTTTGTGGCGGCGTCTGACGCGCTCGCGGACAAAGGCACTGTCACGCGCAACAATGACACGGCCGGGGACTCAAAGAGTGCACCGCTAACGCAGGCTAAGTGCTTTAGCCACGGCTGTCAGGGAAATGGGCCGGTGGAACAAGCAGAAGAGGACAGGGTGACAATAGCCGCGACACGGACAATACGCCATTTTTATGTCATCATCATTGCTCGAGCCGTCCGGGTAGGGTACAGTAGCTCTGGGAAACAGGAGCTAGTTCTCCCCGCAAGGCCTTTTGTTTGAAGTATGAAAAAAAGCGTACTGTCTGTTGCCATAGCAGCGTGTTCAATCAGCCGTTGAATGGAGTGTGGTTCTTTAACAAAAGGCTCCCCGATAATTTGGGATTCAAAGCAGGGCCTAAATGGATATCGCAGGCTTTATGAACTTACGATGATTTCAAAGAGTTTCTGTGAGGACAATAACAACTCTATTTTCAACTCGTCTTTGTTTTGTCTGTTAAATTGGGATAATCAACCAAAGCATTCAGCGTTTAGGCCAAGAAAAGCCGTCTTCTCGCTACAAGGCCCTTGATACTATACATTGCGTTTAACTCGTTGTTCTAATTTCTGCTGGTTGTTTACTGTAAATCACTTTGGACTTCACATGGCAGTATTTCCTCTGGGCTTCCGCACGCCCAGGCGCCTCGCTGTTCTAATGAAAAGCTCTTTCTACCAAAGCTATAAATAATGGAAAAGCGATATCCCTTCCAGATATCTTTCTTTCTACAGTCCTTCATCAGAAGCCTGTTTAAGGTCGAAGGGTCGCCGTCCTGTAAATCGCGGCGTGTTATTGGAATATGGTTCTACACTCCTCTCCTCCACAACGCGGGGAAACAACAGAAACCCGCGCTGGCGTGCTCCTCTCCTCGGCTCCCCGGCCACTAGCAACACGGTCAAAAAAAAGGAAATAATGTTAACCTTGGAGAATACTTCGGGCACCGCCTGCTTAATTATTTCATTTCGCCCCCACGTCCCCCACGTCCCCCAGCCCCCTCTGATCCTGTGGTCGGTTCAGTTGCTTCATAAAAACTATCATTGCGGCGCGGCAGAGACAGGTTTTCTCGTCGAGGTTGGGGATATGAAAACGGCCGGAGAATACAAATGACTCGTGAGTGGTTGTCACGAGCTATTGAGGACATTTTCCCTCGGATTTTCTGTTATTTATCTGAGGTTGCTCTCCCAACGGTTAATAGACTTCACAATTGACACATTTTTTATACAATGTCAGCGTATTAGTGCCCTCAAACACGTAGATTTTTTGGAGCTTCTGTGTGGAACCTGAACCTCTTTATCGGGTTTGGTAAATAACCCAGGGACGTCTACGTCTTAAATCTATTCCAATTGTTCACTCTGTCCAAACTGCAAGCTAAGGCATATATCTGAGTAATGTCTTCACTGTTTCAATCGACTGCATGGTAAACTCTATTTTTTATGCTGGGACTTAGAGCATCATCCTCGTCGCTACGGCGATCTAAACATTACGTTGATCAAACCCCGATAGTGCAAATAAACACAAACACTGGGTTCTTATCTCTGAGGGGTTACTAATGTGTGCCCGGTCGGTATACATTATCAATTTCCGCTGCTTAAAACCAAAGTTCTGTCTTCAGAAGTTCCTGAATTTCAGGGAGCTAATGTACCAATAATGTTTGGTTGTTACTCGTGGAAAAGGGTCATTAAATCGGCGGGAGACTGCCTTAACACTTGTAGTGAATTCCCAGTTGTTCCAACTAAACGCTAATTGGCACTGAGACAGGAAATAACATTGGGTAAATATTATATTGCGCGAGCGGGGTCGGTTTTATTCCACATTCGGACTCATAACGTGCAGCCGTTCAGAGGCTCGCTAGGCTCAGGAGTCCCGGAAATAACACTGCAATCCAAGTAGAACAGCTGACTTTGGTTGCGGCATTGTTTTCTTTATCTGACACCGCCCTTGGTTGCTCTCGGATACGAGGCGCGCGTCGCGTAGCCATTCTCCCAGATAAGAGTTGTAAGAGAAGTGTTAATCTGCGACGCGCTTCGGCTGATCTTTCTGATCTTGCATTATAACCGGCGTATCTTTTGATCAGGACGAGCCAATTTGAAAGGCCTAAGTACATCTAAGTGACCCTGTCATCTGTAAGGTATGGCCGCGGCAGATAAGGGAGAAGTCTGTCTCTGTTCTGTTCGCGCGCGCGGTTTGACGATTTCCTTTTCACCGTGGAGGTGGACACTGTGACAGACGGATATCAGTCCGCCGGGCGTTCCAGACGCTCGGTTCGGGAGGTCCTTCCCGACTCACCCCTGACCTTTACATTTTAAATGTCTCCGTACTTTTGTTGTTTGTAATGAGTCATTGAGGAAAGAAAGGAAATAGTATGAAGAGAAGAGAACGTGTGTGTGAGAGAGAGTGAGTAAGTGAGAGAGAGAGTAACAATATACCAATAACTAACAGCTGGGTGATAAGTCATCTTTTTATTATACCGCCTGAGGTGAAGAGCGTTATTTGAAGAGCTTGGAGTTTATGGCGCTCACAGAACACATTCCATAACTCTCTGTGCTACGCCTCGTCAGTAATGGATTACATGCGTGTCTGTCAGTCAGGTATTCAGACCCTGTCAGTTTTGACATGCTTGCGTCACAGGGCGGGATAGAAAGAAATTCAATTGTGATATTGGGGCATTCACTTTTCATTCAAATTATTTTATTATCTGGACACACTGGCTACCAAGGTAAAAATTAATTGTATTTAATTGTACTATTTTAGCTGTTGCATCAAGGTATTCGACTCTTTTGTCTAGGCAACCCTGAATTAGTTCAGGACGTACGCTACCGTTCAAATGTTTGGGGAAGCTTAGAAATGTCCATGTTTATGAAAGAAAAGCACACTACGTGTCCTTTAAAAATAATATAAAATTGATCAGAGCAGTGTACAAATTGTTATTGTTGTAAATGACTATTGTAGATGGAAAAGGTTGCGTTTTAATGGAATATCTACATGGGCGTACAGAGGCCCAATATCAGCAACCATCACTCATGTGTTTCAATGGCACGATGTGTTTGCTAATCCAGGTTTATCATTTTAAAAGGATATGCAATCATTAGAAAACCCTTTTGCAATTATGTTTTACACAGTTGAAACGGTTGTGCTGATTGAAGAAACAATAAAACTGACCTTTAGACTAGTTAAGGATCTGGAGCATCGGCAATTGCGAGTTTGATTGCAGTCTCAACATTTCCAGAAACATTCTACACTAAGCGTGTTGGCCTCTTCTTGTTGCGTCTATTCCATGCGAGAAATTGCTATGAAACTGAAGGTCTCGTAAAATCTTGTGTACTGCTCTCTTCACAGAACAGCGCAAACTTGCTCTCACCAAAAACAGAAAGAGGAGTGGGAGGCCCCGGTGCACAACTGAGCAAGAGGACGAACACATTATTGTCTAGCTTGAGAAACAAATGTCGAACTGGTCCTTAACTGGCTGCTCCATTAAATAGTAACCACAAAACAACAGTCTCAACGTAAATGGCGTTTTTCCCCAATGTCCCGTTTTTATTTCTATTCTGGTTAAAGACAAACAAATCACATCAATTGTTACATGGTCCTGCTCTTTTAGTTGTTGACATGATTTCTTGGTAAACATCCCTTCCTCTTACCCATAAAGCATCAGAAAGGCCCTACAGTCAGGTTTTGAATTTGAATCAGAAAGCTCTGTGGAAGCATTAAAGTGTAATCAAGACGAACAGCGATTTATAAATAGGTAACGGTTACAAATCGGGGTGGCACGGTACACTAGTTGAAATTACATATCCAAATGTGAAATACACCAGGATTTTCCTGTTTCTTGATTATATTTCATCTCCCTGAGGTCAAAATAATACTGGAGTTGGGTATTAATTGGGTTTGGTTCCCACTGTGGGCAAAGAGGAAACGCTCAGGACAGGAGTTAAATTGCTTAAATGTCAAATGTATTTTATCATACTGACATACTGAGCATTTCGATGGCTATGGTTAAAGAAATGATGTGTAATATGTGATTTCTTCTTTTTATCTCACTGAAATAAACAATTTTTATTAGATGTTAGCAATTCATTAGACATCCTATATTGTCATTATTTTGACATTAAGCGGCAAATATTGCATGGGGGATTTCAACCACCAAGACACATCAAAGATATGGTTTGTAATGAAATACACTGTACATTCTCGATAATGCCAGAAGTACTGGCACCCTAGACATTCTGGTGAATCGAATATAAAAGAAGTATCTTCACATTTGGATATATTTTTTTGCAAGTTGGTTTGCATCATTAGAAAGTCATGGATAACTTCCTGTTTCGTCAGAGGTGTAAATGTCAGGTGACACGTTCCTAACTATCTTATTCATGTATCAACACGGGAAGGTCAGATGACACCCGACTGACCTTACCAAATGAGGTTAGAAGATGTCGACCTTTGCAGAACAGGAAGTGGCAATAAGAAAAAATCCACCTGCCTTAAAATACTCATCTGCACTAGTAGGGCATTAATGAAGATGTTCAAATCTATTTATGGATGAAAATACCCGATTTTTGCAACGACACTCTGAGGGGGACGGTTGCAAGTGTATTATTTTATAAATCTTGGTATGTTTAAAAGAAATTGAATTACACGCCACCTCGATGCCCACAAGCTATTTGGATGTTTTCAGTTTTTTTGGAAAGTGTCTTATCTAATCAACAGATGAGATTTAATGTCATCTTTATGTGTTACATGAGGTCAACGATTGTATGAATTTGTCCCGAACCACACAAAAAGATCACGAACATTAACATCACCGAGTCAAGTTTTTTTATTCTAGGTCCTTAAGGTTGATCCCAAATAAAAACCTGTTGGGTGAACAAATAAAAGCAAGAATTAATGTTAACTTATCTTGTCAATAATTGGGATGCATCTTAAAGAACAATATATTTCTTTGAACAGTTATACATCAAAACAGGCATTGTAAAATCAAGTGGATAAACAACCTATTTTATTTCATAGTTTTTGTTGCTTGCGCAATCATTTTGGATTTATGCATTTTATATACAAAACATGCATCCTGTGTGCAACAAGACACACGATCGTTACACCAAAAAATGTATCAAGATAAATAGTTGCCTGGACTTCCGCTTGTGGCAAATCCGACACGGTGTGCTTGTGGGATTTGATTGGACTGTGAAATGATCTTCAGTCTACTTCACTGACTGTGAGTGGAATTAACCTTTCTGCTGGACAATAACCGATAACACAATGTTTAAAACCTCCAGAGTTGCTTACCAAGACAGGGAATGTGTCTCAGTGGCAGATATAATGACTAAAATCGGACTGACAAAAGTGGAAATATGCTCTACCCCCTAAATCCCTCACACCTTGACAGAATAGTATAACAGGCGTGCAAAACTCAAACACTTACTCGAGAAGATTTCATGTTATCACTAGCAAACATGATTCGAACATGTGTTCTGTCTGAGGGCATTTGATTCCTTTCATTTTTATTTTACATTGCTTATGCATTCGTGTCTTTCTTTTGTTATCATTTAGAATATGTGGACTGGATGGTACATTTCAGACATTTTGCCATACATTGGTTGAGCCGGATAATATCCATATAATATATTACCAGTGTTTTTCATCTCTATGGGAGTATAAGGTTGTCCACACACGGATGCATTCATCTTATCGACCTAACTCCCATGCCATTAATTCTTATGCATTGTTTTATTTTTTTATTTAAAAAAAATGTTATTAAATGAGTTAGAATCAAGTTATTTCCTGTTTCTGTTCCTTGATAAACGTTGTTTTCTCGCTCTAAGTTTCGGCCGTCATCCCTTTAAGCCCAATTTTTCAAAAAAATCGAACGGTAGATTGTGTCGCTTGAGGTGCCTAAAGACGTACGGGAAACTCGACTTGCGTTTGAGAAGACAGCCTAATCACGTAAGCCTTCAATTCGATTATTCTAGGTGGGGGAGGCATTTTGCGATCTCCAACGGCTTCATTGACTTTCGGCTGCACTGTCCTTACTGGCCGCTTCCGTGCTGTGGCATACAACCAGGGACTTAGAAAGTACTATATACATTTCAAGACGGCAAAAAAAACCCGCCTGTGTCCTTTTTCCCCTCATGTCAGCTCTAATGTAATTGTGGCTGATGTATCCTTAAGCCCCCATGTTGGGGCTAACCACTCAGTCACAGGCGAAACTGCGCGCGAGACACTTACTGTAAGGAGGAATGAAACAATTTCGGACATGCTTTGAGCTTATGAGAATGAATGGCTGTTGGTGGTTGGAGACGGGGGGGGTCTACAGTAGGTTCACTCAGTTTTTTCCCTTGTCCTTTTGTGCAAACGTTTGAGGTTTTGGCGTTGCCCATCAATCATGGCGTGTGCGCCGGTTCGACCTTCCCCTGTATATATTCTGTGGATGACTCCGACACCGCTCTCTGCAAACGGGGGCCATTCCGGAATATTCTGTGGATGACTCCCACACCGCTCTCTGCAAACGGGGGCCATTCCGGAATATTCTGTGGATGACTCCGACACCGCTCTCTGCAAACGGGGGCCATTCCGGAATATTCTGTGGATGACTCCCACACCGCTCTCTGCAAACGGGGGCCATTCCGGAATATTCTGTGGATGACTCCCACACCGCTCTCTGCAAACGGGGGCCATTCCGGAATATTCTGTGGATGACTCCAACACCGCTCTCTGCAAACGGGGGCCTTTCTGGAATATTCTGTGGATGACTCCAACACTGCTCTCTGCAAACGGGGGCCATTCCGGAATATTCTGTGGATGACTCCAACACCGCTCTCTGCAAACGGGGGCCATTCCGGAATATTCTGTGGATGACTCCAACACCGCTCTCTGCAATGGAGGGCCATTCCGGAATATTCTGTGGATGACTCCAACACCGCTCTCTGCAAACGAGGGCCATTCCGGAATATTCTGTGGATGACTCCAACACCGCTCTCTGCAAACGGGGGCCATTCCCGCCTGCTCTTCTGTCCTTCAGAGCCAACATTCATGTTATACATTTACGTTCTCTCCCCTTTTCTTCCACACGAACACTGTCTTCCCATCTCTCTCAATCTCGCTCTTCCACGTTTTTTTGTCATCTCCGGATCTGTTTAATTGACCCCTCTATTTTCAGACGTTGGCGGACGTCTTGTTTCCGTCCTTGTAAACGAGACATTATTGTAGACAGTGTAGCTCTGTGGCTGCTGGTCGATGAATTGCTCTAAAACATGCTGCTCCAGACTGAAATGGCTGTGTTGGGGAACATTTTGGAATAGGCCCTCAAGCGAGGAGATGCTGGTTCGGCACAGGCTGCTTGATTTAAGAATAACGTTGTATTTAATTTTTTTTGCTCATCCTATTGAGGGCAGTGTTTGCAGGCCTTCCAGCTAACTGAAAGTTGGAGTTTCTTTCCGATGCACTCTTTGGGCCTGTTTAATTTGGAAGCTAACCATAATTATTTATATTCTTTTAAAGTTCTAATGATTGAGGTAAAAGTGAAAGTCACCCATCGAAATATTGCTTGCAGAAACTGCGGAAACAAGTGTTAAAAAGTTAATGGATCTCCCTGAAATATTTATTTCTGTGTTTCACACAGCTTTTTCTTTCACGTTTTTGCAGATAGCCAGGGGTACACTAATGCCGACATTATTGACGTGGACATATCTGTGTTTAGCGAGTCCACAAGACAGTAGAGATGACCACAGACGTTTGCTAGAAGAGCAGAAATATATATACATATAGAAATATAACAATTACCTATGGTTATGAGTGAAAACTTATTGAGTAAACGTACCGCGGAATTTTTTGTTTTAGTTATGTAATAAATGTAATTTCCGTCAATAATCTACATAGCGACGGGCCGTGAGCCCAACGGAAAACATTCGTAATAATGTCCACCACTTTTGTACAGTAAGAATGTTCTGCTCGGATTCAACTGTGTTGATTTGTCGTGGTTTTGCATGGATCATATCTCGATGTAGTAGTGTGCTGTCTTGTGTGCTGGGATGTGTTGTTGCCCTAAATCAGACTGACAAGGTGTGAAGCAGCATCTCTACAGCACAGAAATGCACCAGCGGAACACATAAGACACACACACGCGCGCACACACACACACACACTCACACACACACACAATCAAAACACGCACCAAACTCTTCCATGAGAGCTTTGACGAGGCTAACCTAAAATGATGTTCAGCTGCTAGGCGTGTGCTCTCACAACGCTACAGAGGAATCAATATTTCACTTTTCATATTGTTACACTGCCCAGAAAAAGAAACGAAAGAAACAAAAAATCAGTTGAGCGTTCTCTGACACTGTTGTGTTTTTTCTCCCGTGCCAGGGAGAAGACTGAGGACCTACCTTCTCAAATTCCCTGAACGTGAGTAAATCAATATCTTTCATCTTGGCTTGGTTGTTCTCTGACTTCCAACTTCCCCGTCCAACATGATGATCCAGGTTGCACTGGCACGCAAACGAAACTCCACTGCTGGGATGGAGAACTGTTGTGTATTGGGATATATAGAACAAGACTCTGGCTACACCACCCACCCACACACACACACACACCTGATGCAACAACACTGGGGAAAACCTGCTCCTATAACTCCGCAGGAGCAAACTGCATGCCGGTTGACTTTGCTAGATCTCAGGTGCTCACTAGAGGTAGCACCTCATGTCAGTAAAAAAAGCAATAACACACCCTGTGCACAGAGGTGTTGTGCTGCGTGTGTGTGTGCGTGTGCGTGCGTCCGACAATGGCGGCAGATAGACAAACCGTGTTGGCACGTTCAAACGGAGGCAGCGATGAAGCTTTGAATTGTGGGATAATGGCGCTGTGTGCTAGTGAGTCTGGCTTCGGTGGTGTCACGATAACTGTTCAACGATGGTTGTGGCGTGATGCTCAGAAAACACTATGTTTGGTTTGGTTTCTGCTTTTTTCGTTCAGGGAGGTTTATATATTTATATTGTGCTTACTATTATCTCCACACCACAAAACAACTCTGAGATGCACTGACTCATTTGAAATTTTACTTGAGATATTACTCGAATGTCTTTTTATACAGTTTTTAAAAGATACATTTTACACTTCTGCCGCCCATGTGGAAATATATTGTAGAACAAGTAGATTTGTTGAGAAGGTTTATCTATCGTGAAAAAATATTTGGTGAGAAAGTGAGAGTGAATTAAAAGCCACCTCTAATGATTCATATGCAGGGAAACCGATGAACACATAAAGCTCTGACAGTAGTGCCACAGCAAACGCTGTAATGGTTGTGCGTGTGCGTCTGTGTGCTTTTGTCAAAGACACGAGTATTAATAGATTAATGGAAATAAGAAAAAGAATCCTAAACAATCCCAAAAAAAAAAAATATATTCTACTAGGTTGCGTTTACAAAACCATAAAACCTCACGCTGCACATTTATTCAGAATATGTTAGGAATTCCGTTCCAGAAGTCTGCTCCACTCATATAAAGGGTTGTATTAGGGTTTATTTTTCCTACCAAGTCTGCTTCAATCATATACGGTTTACGGTTTATTTTTCCTACCAAGTCTGCTCCACTCTTATAGGATTTAAGTTTTATTTTTACTTCCAAGTCTGCTCCACTGATAAAGGGTTTAAGTTTTATTTTTACTTCCAAGTCTGCTCCACTCATACAGGATTTAAGTTTTATTTTTCCTACCAAGTCTGCTCCACTCATATAGGATTTAAGTTTTATTTTTCCTACCAAGTCTGCTCCACTCATATAGGATTTAAGTTTTATTTTTCCTAGAAGGAAGCACCTAGATGGAAGAAACCTTTTGAATTCCATTGATCAGATCCGAATCCCGCCTGTGTGGAACGCCGTGGTAATTTTAAAACGACTTTTAGCTTCATTCCCAGGTTTAGCTTCCCTGACGACTGATGGGGTGTCTCTTTTCCCAGTCTGGGACTCTCAGTTTCTCTCTCTTTGTCATCTCTCACCCGCTCTCACTCTCTCCCGTCTGTTTCGCTCTCCCCTCTTTTTCTAGTGGATCTAACCTTCCTCTGTGACTCCATGACTCCCTGCTTTGATTTCCTCCCTTTTCTGGCATTTCGATTAATTATACGGAAATGTGTGAGTGTGAAACTGCCAAATCACCTCTGTCACCAGCCTTACCTTTTCTCCTGCTTGACATTTGCTTGCGGATTTTTGAGATTTTATGCTATATCTCAGCATGCTGGTCTTTCGGTTGTTTAAAACCACAACTCTCTTTTTTCGCATTCATCTTCCTATTCATGTTTATATTTCCATCCGACTTCTCGTCATTTCAACGGCTATTCTCTCGATTTCTCTCTCGTATGGCGATTTGGCATCAGAGAGCCTCGTATTTTTGAACGAATTGCTCACAGCTGCGTCCTCACATGGTACTTTTGAAATCATTCTCGTTAAGTTGAGTGGATGGACCGGGCATCTTCCGATAGAGTTATTATTTTAGACACAAGCATTTGTCCATACTTAAAAACAAGGTCATTAATGCTAAATGGACCATTGCGTTGAAATAGCACCTTTCTGATCTCAGTACAGTCAATCTGCTGGCACACAAAGCACATTCACTCTTGACTCAACGCTGTGCCAATGATCCCACAACAGTTGCAGAGTAAATGATCAGTCAGGTTAATTCATTTAAATGAGAAACTGTATTGTCATTGTCGGCAGTAAGTGGCTAATTTCCAAGTAAATGAGTCGCACTAAAATTAGGATCGATAAGATATTGCTTAAAGCTTCCAGCATGGTCTCTGCCTCAGACCATGCTGTAGCTCACCTCGATTTATGATTTGACTGAACCGTCGCACAGTGAAACAAGAGCCGCGTAGCAAATTGAGAAGAGTTCATCCTTTAAATGTTTCAACCATCTTATCCGACATGAAGAATGTGGTATTAAAACGAAACCTTAACTGCGGCTGCATATAGTCTGCTTGGCGACAAATAAAAAGGTTTTGAAATCAACCCCAGTGTGCGGCCACATGCCAGTTGTCCTTCACATAGTTTAGCTCAGTAGCGCGTCTCCAATCTCCGTACCTTCCGCCTCCTCTTTGTCACCCCGTTGTGAAGTTTTTTTCGCAGGGGCTCTCATGCTTCCACAAGTTAATAATATATGGCAATTTGTTAATTAAAGGCAGTATGCATGGGAATCTCGTGTTTTCCCAACACAAATTAATCACGGAAATGAACCGAGGGGAGGGTTGGCTCGTCCACAGCCTAATGAAATAAGAGGCGTGCTGTTTGATGGCCTGTTCTCGGGGAGACATACCGGTGCCTGTGTGGAGAGGAAATCAATGGAAGGTTGGGTGGGGAGAGCTCAGGTCTTCTGACAGGCAAGGGAGCGCTCTCTCTGTGGTTTGTGTGGTGGGTGTGTGTGTGTGTGTGTGTGTGCATGTGTGTGTGTATGTGTGTGTGTATGTGTGTGGGTTGTGAAGTGTGTGTGTGTATGTGTGTATGTGTGTGTTTGTGGGTTGTGAGGTGTGTGTGTGTGTATGTTCGGGCGCGTGTGTGTTGTGAAGTGTGTGTGTGTGCGTGTGTGGGTTGTGAAGTGTGTGTGTGTGGTGCGTGTGTGCGTGTGCGTGTGTGTGTGTGTGTGTGCGCGTGGGGTGTGTGTGTGTGGGTCGAGGGTGGGGGTTCAATGTTGGTCTCTGACTCTTCCCTTCTCCCGCAAACATCCTTTCGACCCAGAACACACATCTGCACCCCGGCTCAATTTTCACTCTTCTATCTGATCCCTGTCTCCCTCTGTCCTTCCTTCCATTCGTCCGCTCGCTCCTTTCCTTTCCCGTTTCCTCCGACTGTCAGCTTTGATTGCGACCCACCTGATTGAGAGAAGGGATTGTGTCTGAATAGCTCAGTGGCTTTCCATTAGGGTGTTGGGTTGTGCGGCGTGCTAAGCCGTAAACGTCGGGTACAAAAGCCCAAAGACAAAAGCGCCGTCCAATCCGCAGTCCGCACCCGTCGGCACGAGTCTCGGGGACGCTTTTGTTTGTCACTTGAAATGTTGTTGTTTTTGTCTCGTCTCGTTCGGCGTTCTGGTTATTTCTTTATTTCAGTCGAGAGGAAACTAGGACAGATAGAGGGATCGGGGGAAAGGTTCAAAGATAGACGGATGCGGGCGACATGCTGTGTCGGCCAGCAGGGGGCGAAGCTCAGAGCCTGGAGCTACACTGGAGCCAGAGAGAGGCTGATAAAGACTTACTCAAAGCAAGCCTTTGTGTGTCGTCAGCCCCCCCCCCCACCACCACAGATATCTGGGCCTGTGCTCAATATGAAAGCAGACGCCAGGCGTTTCATGGGAGTAATACTAATGACGGCAACGAAAGAGGCAGAGGGGAAGAAGCGACTGAAGGTGATGAAGATGGAGACTGTGCGGGAGTGAAGGACAGTAGTCACACTCAGATTCTAGACGGTTTACACGAAACCGCCAGCGTTCAAGGCTGAAGGGATATTCACCGTATTCAAGAGGAAAGGCTACATAGGGATGTGTAGAAGTGCATAAGAGAAAGGCTAGAGTCCCACGTGGTAATGTGGGGTAGGGTGGGGTAATGTGGGGTAGGGTGGGGTAATGTGGGGTAGGGTGGGGTAATGTGGGGTAGGCTGGGGTAATGTGGGGTAGGCTGGGGTAATGTGGGGTAGGGTGGGGTAATGTGGGGTAGGGTGGGGTAATGTGGGGTAGGCTGGGGTAATGTGGGGTAGGGTGGGGGTGGGGTAGGCTGGGGTAATGTGGGGTAGGCTGGGGTAATGTGGGGTAGGCTGGGGTAATGTGGGGTAGGGTGGGGTAATGTGGGGTAGGCTGGGGTAATGTGGGGTAGGGTGGGGTAATGTGGGGTAGGGTGGGGCAATGTGGGGTAGGGTGGGGGTAATGGGGTAGGCTGGGGTAGGCTGGGGTAATGTGGGGTAGGGTGGGGTAATGTGGGGTAGGGTGGGGTAATGTGGGGTAATGTGGGGTAATGTGGGGTAGGGTGGGGTAATGTGGGGTAGGGTGGGGTTGATGTGGGGTAGGCTGGGGTAATGTGGGGTAGGGTGGGGTAATGTGGGGATGTGACGCCGTCCTCAAGGGTCTTTTAGTGCTCGAGTCGTCTTCGAACGCACGCTGTGCAGGCAATGAAGATTGTGCTGTTGGTTTCTTCACACAAGGCAAAACTCCATCAATCTCGGCTGAAGAAATAAAAGAGCGTTTTGAACCCACAGCGGAAAGGCCACAGAGAATAAAACGCACTGACGCTTTCCCCCAGCAGGCAGGGGCCGAAAGCAAATTATTACAGAGCCCACCAGTTCATTAGCCTGTAATTGCGGTCTTAAATGCAAGAACCTGTTTGGGCGAGGATTCTAATTTAATTAAACTGTGAGACTGGACAAGCTGTATTGATCACTCAAGTGATGTTCCCCATTGCATTGTTGTGTCTTCATGAACAGTGGCCTGCCATTGATTGAAAACATTGCCATTTGTCTTGCCAAACGGCTTCTCCGTTTTGTCTTCTGCTTTATAGCGAAAAGGTTCATTCGACTATTTTGAAAAAAGACGCGAATGCTGCGGACTCAAGAAGCTCCGGTGTAATAATATTTTTTCCCGCAATATTTTGGCACATTCTCTGCAACAGCTTGTCATGCTTACCTGGCCACACTGAACAGCGACTGACACGCGTGTGTGACTGACACACGTGGAGTATTATTCAGATAAACCATGACACATTTCTCTACACTCATAAAATACTACCCCCCGCTGCTTTTGTTGTTTCCCTCCAAACTTTTGTAGCTAGTCGTTGCGTTGCCAGTATTGCTGTAGGGATCATCCTCCTCGTGACACCTCATTGGCTCTCTTTCCGATCGGCTAGCGGTCTAGCTGCTTCTCATTGGCTCTCACCAGTGTCCTAAGAGTCTAGCAGCATCTCATTGGCTCTCACCAGTGGCCTAAGAGTCTAGCAGCATCTCATTGGCTCTCTCCGTTGGTTCCCATCTCACCTCATTCTCGTCCTCCACTGTTCACCTCCGCGCGCCATCACTCAAAGACCCAGCTTGCTACGCTAGCTAACTGCAGCTAGCCCCGGCTGTTTGAAATGAAAGGCTTGCGCTTCCTGCTTTCCTCGACACAGCCAGGACACGGGCCGGCTAGCCTGGGTGACGCGGTACGCTTCAGAGGGTTGACACTTTTGATACACACTGTTGGGCTGCTGAGGGCTGCTCCCGGAGTACTGCGAGGACGGTGGGCCGACACGGAGCGGGACCGTGAACACACTGTGAGCGTGTGCACGTAGACACGCAGAATAACACAGGGCCACGCAGCGGGGACTCCACTGTTGGCAAGTGCCTCCTGGATGTTGGACAGACTCCGTGACTTTGATGTTGTTTATGCAGACGACGCCGAGCGCATATCGATCGTGCGCTTTGTCTCTTGTTTAGGAGGTTTGATTTGTTTATGGCTGTCGACGTGTCGTTCTATTAATTAACGTGTCTAACTCCTGGATGTAAACGACTGACAGATTTTGTTATTGTTAGGAAGATATTGTGCTTTCAATCTAACCAAGACGTAAACCTCCTAATATAACAAACTGACAGTCAGCTTATGTCTTCGGAATGCCGTTGTAAACTTGTACTAATGACAAGCCTCTGACAATCAGGCGGAACTGCGCGACAACACCTATGTTACCAACTGTCACTTTTCCAGTGAAAAAGTGTGCCTGTCCCTCCTGGAGCCTCGAGCTGTATCTCTGGCTTGACATCGGCAGAGACTTGAGGCAGCAAGGGCCTGTACATATCAGCCGGGGAGAAGCGTTACACTGTTGACGTCTACCCACAGACGCTCCAGTGATATATATGTAGAGGTTGTGTTAACTTCTGCCAGCTGCCTAGGGTGATTATAGTCGCGCTTGAATTTCCAAGTGTTGACCGAGTCAAACTTTGGTTGGAGTACAGGTGGGTTTAGCGAGTTTGGTCATGTGGTCTTGATGACCATAGTCGCAGGACATTGAGCAGTTCTTTTTTTCTGTGAATGTAGAATGATGCCACCAGTCGGATGGCAGCGCGGCTCCAGAACAGATTCAACACCATGTGTCCGCCAGTGACTCACCTCTCACCTGCTTAACCAACGGCTGTTCCCCGCTCACTGTGGGCAGCCAATTAGAGTCTGCGAGGTTCCGGAGGCCACCTGCAGCTTTTATAGCTACCTTTCAATTAGGAGCTGATTTAGAACGGTAATTACGATCCCGCGCTCCAACCCGGGCAACCTCCCCGTACGCATAACGACCGGACATTAAACTATTAGGGGAGCTCAGGGCAGAGGTACGAGTTAGACAGAGCGGCCGGGACCGTGTGTGTGTTGAGCCCGGCGGGGACCAGCTCACCTGTGTCCTCCGTGGGTCGTCTCTGAACACATTACATTAGGACTAAGTGTGGGCTTAACAGGCGAACTCGTCTTTCCTCGTCCGGACCGCGAACAGGTGTCACAAAGTCACAGTGGTTATCTGGGGAGTGTAATCGAGCGCCGCGTTTCGTTTTCTCCATGACCCAATATGACGGACCACTCGATTTTTACTACACTCTCGTTGTGCGTGACGTCCGATAGGGAAACGAGGCACATAATATTCCCATGTCCTTTTTGTACTGCTCAAAATATTCCTATTCAGTGCAGCTCCTTTGTGGAAAAGCTTTCAGGAAAATGTCCTTTTCAAAACATAGTGCTCTTTTGGTCGTATTCGTACTGACTCTCTGTCTTCATTGTTCTCCCTTCGAGTCTGTGTTTTATGGGCGTACGATTTTGTTGTTGTTTTTCGTCATTTGGACGCAACATACAAAATGGTATGCACACCCTTCAAATAACTTGAATATTCCAGGGTTTTCTATAGTGCAATCTTGTGTTCCCTTCATTCCTGAGTGTCCGCTGAACCTGAAACTGAATGCATTGCACATATTGCTGCTCTTCCACTTGAACACAAGTACGTCATCATGTACACAGAAAATAAAGTGTCCCGTGTTTTTGTTATCTACCCCTAGTACAATAGACCAGATTTGTTTGGAAATGTTTTTTGTTACCAACTGAGTGAAATTATTGTGATGGTGTCTTTTGTGTGTGGTTTTATACATATTGTGTAATGAAAAAGTGAATATATATACGTGTATGCATGTTTGTATGCATACACACACTACACCACCAAAAGTATGTAGACTCTCAACCATCACACTTATTGGACAACCCGAGGGTGTTGAGGTTAGGGTTGAGGTTGGGGCTCTGTGAAGGCCACTCCAGTTCCTCCACACCAACCTTGTTGATCCATGTGCAGGACCAGGAAATGGCCTTCTCCAAACTCTTGCCACAGAGTTGGAAGCATTGATAGCATTGATAATGTCTTTATGTCTTGTAGCATTTAGATGAAACCTCACTGAAACTAAGGGGGCCAGTCCAAACCCTGATACACAGACCCAGACCATTATCCCTCCTACACCAAACCCTGATACACAGACCCAGACCATTATCCCTCCTACACCAAACCCTGATACACAGCCCCAGACCATTATCCCTCCTACACCAAACCCTGATACACAGCCCCAGACCATTATCCCTCCTACACCAAACCCTGAAACACAGCCCCAGACCATTATCCCTCCTACACCAAACCCTGAAACACAGCCCCAGACCATTATCCCTCCTACACCAAACCCTGAAACACAGCCCCAGACCATTATCCCTCCTACACCAAACCCTGATACACAGACCCAGACCATTATCCCTCCTACACCAAACCCTGAAACACAGACCCAGACCATTATCCCTCCTACACCAAACCCTGATACACAGCCCCAGACCATTATCCCTCCTACACCAAACCCTGAAACACAGCCCCAGACCATTATCCCTCCTACACCAAACCCTGAAACACAGACCCAGACCATTATCCCTCCTACACCAAACCCTGATACACAGCCCCAGACCATTATCCCTCCTACACCAAACCCTGACACACAGCCCCAGACCATTATCCCTCCTACACCAAACCCTGATACACAGCCCCAGACCATTATCCCTCCTACACCAAACCCTGAAACTCAGCCCCAGACCATTATCCCTCCTACACCAAACCCTGATACACAGCCCCAGACCATTATCCCTCCTACACCAAACCCTGATACACAGCCCCAGACCATTATCCCTCCTACACCAAACCCTGAAACACAGCCCCAGACCATTATCCCTCCTACACCAAACCCTGAAACACAGACCCAGACCATTATCCCTCCTACACCAAACCCTGATACACAGACCCAGACCATTATCCCTCCTACACCAAACCCTGAAACACAGCCCCAGACCATTATCCCTCCTACTCCAAACCCTGACACACAGCCCCAGACCATTATCCCTCCTACACCAAACCCTGATACACAGACCCAGACCATTATCCTTCCTCCATCAAACCCTGAAACACAGACCCAGACCATTATCCCTCCTACACCAAACCCTGATACACAGACCCAGACCATTATCCCTCCTACACCAAACCCTGAAACACAGCCCCAGACCATTATCCCTCCTACACCAAACCCTGATACACAGCCCCAGACCATTATCCCTCCTACACCAAACCCTGAAACACAGCCCCAGACCATTATCCCTCCTACACCAAACCCTGAAACACAGCCCCAGACCATTATCCCTCCTACACCAAACCCTGAAACACAGCCCCAGACCATTATCCCTCCTACACCAAACCCTGATACACAGACCCAGACCATTATCCCTCCTACACCAAACCCTGAAACACAGACCCAGACCATTATCCCTCCTACACCAAACCCTGACACACAGCCCCAGACCATTATCCCTCCTACACCAAACCCTGAAACACAGCCCCAGACCATTATCCCTCCTACACCAAACCCTGAAACACAGACCCAGACCATTATCCTTCCTACACCAAACCCTGATACACAGCCCCAGACCATTATCCCTCCTACACCAAACCCTGACACACAGCCCCAGACCATTATCCCTCCTACACCAAACCCTGATACACAGCCCCAGACCATTATCCCTCCTACACCAAACCCTGAAACACAGCCCCAGACCATTATCCCTCCTACACCAAACCCTGATACACAGCCCCAGACCATTATCCCTCCTACACCAAACCCTGATACACAGCCCCAGACCATTATCCCTCCTACACCAAACCCAGAAACACAGCCCCAGACCATTATCCCTCCTACACCAAACCCTGATACACAGCCCCAGACCATTATCCCTCCTACACCAAACCCTGAAACACAGCCCCAGACCATTATCCCTCCTACACCAAACCCTGAAACACAGACCCAGACCATTATTTGTTAACTTAATTAATGGACAAACTCACTGTAAAATAATAGCGTTTCTATATATATATATATATATATATATATATATATATATATATATAATGTATAATGTTATAACATCATTATGTATAATGTTACTTGCTAATTAATACTAAAAAGAGAAAGACATTTTAGCTACCAAACGGTTGCTAGCAAATCAAACAAAGTAAATTGAAAGTAATTATGATGATAATTACATTGTAATTTCTACGAAATATTAGCCTACTTTAGCAGTGTTCAAATTTTTTCCAAGCCCTATAAAGTAATTTAGATAAAATTCTAATTATCCCCTGTTTATAGTAATAAGCTCCCATTAAACTGCTGGTCATCAATATGGCTGCTGTGTCTGTAGTATGTTAATTTTCATCACAACGGGGTGCTAGGGCTACAGATGTTTAACCTATGAATTCCTTGGGTTACGTTGATGGATCGCAGTTTTGTAATGCCAGTAATTTTTTCAATGGATTTATGTTGGGGCATTGTTTGGCCATGTGCTTCAGGCTGTTGAACTAGCTTCTCTGTTTCGACTTTCCTCAGTGACTTTCCCCAGTAATTGTAAAGCGTTCCATTTCCTAAAAATTAGAAACATTCCCACAACATGATGCTGCCGCCGTCATGCTTCACATTAAGCATTGCTTCTTTCAGTAATATTTAGTGTTTGGTTGTACCAAATAGGCCAAACTATTGAGTAATCTCAGGGTCTTTATACCTTTCAACATCCTAGGGGGTTAACATCAAAAGTGATTGGATGTGGGGGTTATAAAACAATAGCTACTTTCTTGCCACTTCCATGCAAGTCAGATTTGTGGAATTATTGAGAGATTGTAATCACATGAACACTTTGCCCAGTCCTTATCTTAGGATCTTGTTGTTTTGTCAACGTTTCTATTGGCTTTTAGGTAACTGCTCTGATCTCCTAGTTGCTCATCAACCAGTTTGAAAGAATTACCTGCTCTCGAATATTTCCCCCCACACTTAAATATTAATTATAAATATTATAATTTAACCAGATTTGAAGGTACTTGTAGGATTTTTATAATGTACCTGTCTTGTCTAGTAATGTCGAGACCACCCAAATGTAAATCTTGGGACCTATAAAATACTACATATTAAGTTTTATTTGCTTTTAGCACACACCAAAACACCCCGCAAACGTATACGTGATAAGGTCCAGGGTTACAATGTTTCACGTTCATGATTAATATTAAGGTATTAAAACAAGTTCATTATTGTACACCCATTATTACAAGCAGAGCAGCTTTATTGGCTTTCTAAGAATCAAAAGCTGCTATTCACTGAACTGTTTTAAATGAATGCTATCTTAATGCCGTCTGCATGCACACCAGCCACATCGTGGTTACATATTAAATTGGGTTTCAGAGTCTAGCTCTAATATCCGTATTTATGCGTTTAACAACCGCACCAATTGGTCCCTATCTGTCTAAAATGAGCCCAGATCAATCATCTGTCCGTTACCCACGATATAAATGGGAGGATTCTTTGGCTAATTGTAAACAATTAAAAAATTAAAACAAAATCACGCCGCTGTATTCGTGAAATACGTGCTGATATAGATTTTGAATAAACCGTATTAGCGGTTGGAACGTCTGATCATACAAATCAAACACACGAGCCAGCGGGATTGAAAAACAAAAATATAAATGCAAATGTATCAAATCAGTCGTTCTATAGCTGAGCAAGGCCGTTAACCCTAATTACTCTCTGGGCGCTTATTCAGGATGCCCGTCGCACCTCCGATTCTGAAGGGTTGGCTTGAATGTGGAAGCCAAATCTCTTTTGGACTTTATGTGCACACTGGCAAATTTTAATTACACCAAAAAAATGTAGCGGGGGTGGCCTTTGTGGTGTTAATTTTTTGTATTAGATTTTCCCTAAGAAATCCGTCCATAATATATTGACATATTGTGAGGATGTTGTTGTTCTTAATACTGTAAAATCCAGCATCATCCAGTGTTAAGTGTGTTTCCAGGGTTGAATGGTCTATAGTGCTTAATTTCTATAATAATAATAATATTAGAGGAATGGGCACACTGATTATGGCAAAGGACAAAGGATACCTAAATGTTACGGGTGGCTGTGAAGCAGGTGCATGTGTCACTTCCACAGAGATTGTGAAACCTGAGAAATCTGTCCTCTCTGGGTGTTTGGGCACACTTCCGTTGGGGAAAACGTTGGGTAAAATGCTCATGAATATATGTACTTGTTGGGTTGGGCATTACAGATGAGGGTTAGGTATGTACATGTGTTCATGAATACATGTACTTGTTGGGTTGGGCATTACAGATGAGGGTTAGGTATGTACATGTGTTCATGAATACATGTACTTGTTGGGTTGGGCATTACAGATGAGGGTTAGGTATGTACATGTGTTCATGAATACATGTACTTGTTGGGTTGGGCATTACAGATGAGGGTTAGGTATGTACACGTGCTCATGAAATACTGAGACTCACGAACCGGATGGGATGAATGTGACGCTTTATTTGTGCCCGTTTTCCTCCATCATAGACCGCCCACTGCCAGGGTTACAAAGTCACCGTAACCAGGATGAGCGGTAACTAGGATACCATGCATAACAGTGACTAGCATGCAACTGCGTCCACGTACGGATTCATTACCGCGTTGTTTACTCTCATGGTCTGGAGGGATAGTGGGGCCCGTCGATGAGCCCGTACGCCAGCTCCACGGGTTGCCAGTTGACTACCCACTGGCACTCAAATTCCACAAATCGGTCTCCTCATTAACCTTGCAGTTGACACTTCTCAGCGACGCCGTGCCACGCCGCCGTAGCCTCTTCGTTCCTCCGGCCGTTGCCTTTTTGTATCAGGCTTACGCGGCTATCCGCTAACCCGGGCGGATTCTTCAATTACCTCGCGTGTTCCACTGAAGAAAAGAGATTGTCTTTCGCTTCTGAACACTGTCGCTGTCTTTCTCTCGCCTTCTTTTGCCTTTCCCGCCCTTCTTCGCTCTCGCTTTTAAAGAAGCGAGTTTGGGCTGTGGTGTCCCGGTGAGATGAAAGTGTAATTATCTGGTAACTCGCGCGCGTACAAATACACACACGCACATATGAAAGGAGAGAGTCTTAATTAGGGTCCTAGCAAATCTGGGAGAGAAGAATGTTCTCTGTCTGTCTCGCTGTGGTTAGGCTGCGTGATGATGAACCATTACCCACGTTGCCGTAGAGACCGGTGCCGCGTGCGGGATTTAGGGAAAGCGGGCGAGAGAAAGAGACGGAGAGAGACAAAGATGAACGGGCGCTGCGAAAGAAAAACTGAGAGGATGAGAGAGAAATAACAGACGGGGGAAGCGGTTGAGAGAGAACGAGATGGAGAGTTTGTTAAAGGGGACAAAATGACACGATAGAGAGAACATGGAAGTCATTAGGGATGCCGGGAGATTAAAACAACAGATAAAGGAATGGAGATGTGCTGTGTGCTGATGACCTAGGACAGAATGGTCTGGGTGTGGATCTGGCGTGAGGTTACGGGCAGCTTCCTCAATCATTACATTTTTGATTTAACATTTTGGTATCAATTTGACTTCCATAAAACCGGCTCCCACAATGCATATGCCTTTGTAATATATAGATGCTAGACTAACTATTTGAGTTTTAGCTTTCTAAAACTCGGCAAAGTTATTAAGACACCGACGCTCGTAATTCTCATTGGGTCAAGTGGATCGAACGGGACCCGACGAAGAAACGATGCGACATTGTGTGTTCGGATACGTTTATTCGTCGCAGAGTCACCAGAGTCGTGGGCTTTCTTTTGAAATGACCACTATTTACTTGGTCCTGCAGCTGATAAACTGGATGTGCATGTTCTCATCTCTCTAAAGAGATGAATTAAACAACAGGTTTTCTCACCGCTGAAATCAATAAGTGGCTAGAAATGTTCCTGTGATCAAAACAATTCATCCGAGCGGTTGGTGCAACCTGATCAATTCATTAATGTTATTAGTGTTTATTATTCATATCTGTTTCACTATAGACTCATTACTAATCCACAAAAAAGACAAATGACCCAATTGAATCTGAAACATCTTCTAGTATCAACAGGGGATGCTTAAACATAACTTGTACCCTTATTTAAAGAATCTGGGAGTAACACCTTTAGATGCTTATTTGCTCAGATGTGTGTGTGTGTGAGTGTGTGTGTGTGTGGTTATGAACATGTGTACTTTTGAGAGAAAGAGGGGGTCCCAGCCCAGTTGCCGGAGGCCCTGTGATTACTTTGGAAACATCCCATACTTCCTGCTCTGCTTTGATCTGCTCACAGCCAGCAGGAGACCACCAACACAACACGTGTTTAATGTTCTGGACCATGATCTGCACCTCCGCTGGTCACGTCAGCCAAAGCCTCATCCTTCGCTCCGCATACACACACACACACACACGAGCACTAGCTCTGTGGGCTTCCTCCCCGTTAATCCCAACCTGAGCCGGGGACGTAACATACACAGCCCAAATTACAGTATCTGGACGCCTGCTGGTCGGACATCTCCTTCCAGCCTGCACTCGCCTGGGAAGGCTTTAGACTTCGATTCAATTCGGCCAAAAAACCATTAGCGATATCGGGATGTCATTATTGACGTAAAGTCGGCATTCCAATGTCAAGCCAACCTTGAAAATCAGCCCCAGACCAATGTTCCTCCTACATCAACTTTCCCAGTTGGCTTTGCGTTTGGGTAGGTAGCGTTCTCTTTGCGACCTCTAAACCCCAATTTGTCCGTCAAAATGCCAGGAGTGAGATTCATCACTGCTCCACTGCTGTTTCCACTGCTCCAGAGTCCAAAGGCATCACGCTTAACCACTCATGCCAACGCTGGACATTGTGCGCTTCGACCTTAGTGAAAGCATAGAAAACCATTCTATGAAGCTCCCAACAAACCGCCATTGTGATGACAATGGTTCCAGAGGCTGCTTTGGACTTTGTAGTGAGCATGGAAACCTAGGACAGACATATTTTACACGCTTCAGCGGTCCTCTGCCGTGAGCTTGTGTGGCCCCACTACTTTGCGGCTGAGCTGTTGTTGCTTTTAGACATTTTCCACTTCACAGTAACAGCACTTACAGTTGACCCGGGCAGCTCTAGCAGGGCAGAAATTTGACAAAGTGACTCGTCGGAGTGGTGGCACCTTGTGACGGGGCCACGTTCAAAGTCACTGAGCTCTTCAGTAGAACCATTGTACTGTCAATGTTTTGTCAACAGAGATTGCACGGCTGTGTGCTCATTTCTGCACCTGTCACTAGTCCGTGTGGAATAACAGAATCTACTAAATTGAAGGGGTGTCCACTCTCGTTTGGCCACCGTTTCTCGGCTCTTGTCAACACACTTTGCTAGCCCAGGCCCCAGTCATGCCTTCCCAAACCTCCAGCCCGATAAATCAACACTGACCCTTTCCAACTAGACGACTTATGAACAGGTGGTGTGGAGCACACGGTTTAGCCGAAAACGACTCTCCGTCATCCCGCCGGTTTAGTGTGTTTGTGCACGTCTTGGTTTCTTGATGTGTGCACCTAAGATGGAGTCCCAGGCAGACGGTGGAGCATAGGGAAACATGTGCGGGGCGTAAGGCCCTGCGCCTGCCAACAGTTTGAGACACAATGCGCCTGCTCACCGAAACACACAGTGTGCTGCGAGATCTCCTGATGTGCAGCGCTTCACTTTTTTACCTCTCTCTCTCACATCCATTTTTTTCTCACAAACTTACCTCAGATCTTTCCCTCACATTCATCTATCCTCTCTCGCCAACTTACATCACCTATTTCCCTCACATCCTTCACATCTTCACCTTCCTCGTCCTTTCTCCACCTTCATCAGTACTCCGCAGAACACCCAGGAAGTTCAACACATTAGTTCCCCCCAACCCCCAGTCTCAACACCGGTCAACACCTTTATTGTTACGTGACACGAGTGTCAAAACTCCTGTCAGTCTACTCCAACAAATTGAATGTGTGTGTGTGCCCGTTAGGATCCGCTGACAATAGCGTGAATATTATAGCACATTAACAGTGCCAGAATTACGGAATTAAGCGCTAGGGAATCATATTACTTGGCATGATTGCTGGTGCCCAATCCGTATTGCTTTTCCCCCAGGACGTGCCAACCTAGGAGAAGACCATTGAGCTCGGCGCGCGGGGATGAGGCCAACATCGCATGTCTTCCATCACAAGGAGCGGATTAAAGGCAAACCCCAGAGCTTACCTGTGGATTCCTGATTCGGCTTTAATAGAAAACGAAGAATAGCCCCACTGTTCTGAATAATATAAACAAGGCCCTGGTTGTCTCTGCCCAGAGCCTACATGCACCACCCTGCAGTGTTTTGTGCCAATGATTCACAGTTCACACACACACACACACACACACAACACTGACTGGTTACAGAGAGCCACTGGGTTTCTGAACATGCACTCCATAATGATACAGATTCTGAGGAAACGCTGCCTGCTATACTGTTTCTTCACATCAACACAATATATGCACTCCCCAAGAGCTACTTAAGGTTTTGTGTTTGCTACATAAGGTTGAACAAACTCTGTGCTAACCGAGCTATACACACTCACACACGCACACACACGTGGTAAAGTAGTAGTTGGTGGGGAGAATTTTGAGTCGCTGTTGTGGAGAGATCTGGGTTATCTCCTCCAGTGGAAGGCTGGATCTGTGACTCTTGTTTGTGTATTGAATGTGACAGAACAATGGCATCTACCTACCGCTGTGATTGGGCATCCCAACGAGAGCTAGCGTCCATCAATAAATGATGAGAAATGGGCCTGGTGAGAAAAACACTGGGAATTGTCAGCCCCGGCAACATTGCAGCTCCAAAACAACAACCCGCGCCCGTCCAAACCATGCCACTTAGAATTTCATTTATTAGGGTTTTGGAAATCATGCCTCCGTGCTAACTGAGATGCTCACACGACAATCATTCCGGTTTGATCTAGATAGTTCCGGCTCCTCATCATGACAATTATTCAAATGTTGAACTTTTAGGATTGTTTAGGATCATATTAGAAATGAATTGTGTCACACTAGAAATGCTCTGCGATGGTAGCGTAGTGAGCGGTTTACGATGTTTCATAGTCTGTCAGATGCTTTGGCTGCTGGCCACTACTGTATTAGCACAGAAGAAGACCCTGTTTTGTTTTGTCTTTGAAAAAGGTTTTCCTACTGCGTTTCCAGACCGAACAAAGACATTCTGGTCAACAGTTGGTTAGAAGCCCAGTCGTTCCGAGGTTGAGGTCAAACCCATCTCTATTTTATCTCCATGGCGATAGCCGAACAACTGCCTAACTACAGCGCACTCCAGACGGAGCAGCATGCCATCTCACTGGCTCTCTCCAGCCCTCTGTCTCTCTCCGTCTCCCCAGGCTCTCGTTTTGGCTCTCCCCAGTTGAGGTGCTTGTTTTGTGGCATGCCGAATGTCGGCAGCTGGGTAAATGAGTTTGGATGTCGATACCGGCGGGTGTGTAGCCTCCCCTTCTGGCTGTCTTGGTTTTGGGACTGAGTGGCCATTCCGCTACACACACAGATACACACCCACACACACACACCCACACACCCTGGGGTCCTGTGGCAGCAGTCTGTCTGCGCCGCTGGATCCCGCGCTCAGCTTAACCCCTACCCCAGGGAAGCTGACAAGCGCCGCTAATGGTTCCGCCACGTCTTCCATTTAGACCCAGATAATGGGAACTTCTTAAGGGAGCGCCGCGCTTATAACCGGCCCCTTGGATGTGTCTCCGGAGGACGTCAGCGGAGGGTATACGTTGTCTGCCGTCTGCGCATGTAGCGCCCGTGAGACCCTCCGTCTCCTTCATCCTGACACGGGCTAGCGCTAATGCTACCGCGTCATTTCGTCCGCGTCAATAGTTATCCCCAAGACTCCACGTCACCTGCTCTGGCACGCCACAAATTACCATCGGTCCACCCTTGCTGCTAATTACGACCATTCCAGTTGCGCCCGCTATGCTAGCTAACTTGCGCGGCTAGCAATTAGCAATTATCTAGGCTAGGCTTTGCTCTCTCATCTCACCATGCATTTTCAGCACATAATACATCTCCTCCCTAATTGGGCTAAGTCTCCTGTAGAGTGCAGCGTCCCTCAAGGGCCTGTTGCTAGCTGTGGCTGTAGAGGGCCAATCTGTGTTATGATTTATCTCGCTATTATTTCAGGTCAAAGGGCCAATTAAATCAAAGGCAACCTTCGTTGTAGCATAGCGGGAGTTAGCGTAAGCCTAGCTAGACGCAACAGGGTTTTGTACCCTTGTGCTAACCCCGCTAACCTCCAAACCACCAGACCCGGGTCCCTGTTCAACCCAGGTCATTATGCAGCCTGGGCTTTGTGCGCGTATTAGGCGTGCTGGAAGGCAGAAGGGCCCCTCAGCTTCATACGCCTCTCTCACAGCTGGAGCGCGAAGCTAAATCATCTGAGCAGCTCACAGGCCCGCGTGAAGATGTGATGATGGGGTTTTGTTCAAGGATGCAAAACTATAAATAAGTGATGTTGATTCTCAGCTGCAGTTGGAAGATTGAGGCCTCGCTTCAGACCCACCCAGTTTCCCTAAAATGCCCGGAGATGTAACGCAACTTTTTGTTGTTGTGTGCGTGTGTGTGTGCGTGTGTGCGTGTGTGTGTGTGTGTGTGTGTGTGTGTGTGCGCGTGTGTGCGTGTGTGCGTGTGTGCGTGTGTGCGTGTGTGCGTGTGTGTGTGTGTGTGCGTGTGTGTGCGTGTGTGTGCGTGTGTGTGTGTGTGTGCGTGTGTGTGTGTGTGCGCGTGTGCGTGTTTGCGTACTTGATAGTTTGCTGTTCTGTTTCGGAAGCCTTCATTTCAGACCAGTATGATTGCACAGCTGTGAGCAAAATACCCACTTTTAAAACAGAAAAAGGCATTTTCAGGCGGACCTCGCAGTTGCTGTGATCATATACCACTGGACCTTGACAAGCGTCCGTACATACAGTGGGAGTTGGAAGATTAGCAAGAAATGCCTAGGGGGGGTTATACATGTGTACTGTATGTGTCAATAGTAACATATTAGTAGTTAGGTACATATGTGGTGTATGTCTAGAGGAGCTGGAGTGTGAATCTGTGTGTGTGTGTGTGTGTGTGTGTGTGTGTGTGTGTGTGTGTGTGTGGACGTGCGGACGTGCATACCAGTGTGATAGATAGACAGTAGACCATAGATATACGGTGAGTTAAACAGTCTGATTTCAGTATTTCTGTCTGAAGCAACCCCATCGATAACTAGGGGTGTGCAGCTCTCTCTCCCGTTGCCTGAATCCACAATCAGTAAGTCAAAGATCCAGTTGCAAGCCGGGCTCTCTGACGGCTCTCTTTGAGGGCGATACAGAGTTAAAAACTGATCTTTAGTCGCTAAACAACGGTCTCACATGAGTATCTTCTCGTCTTGTCTGTTTAGATCTGCCGATTTAATGTAGCTCAGGTGTGATGGAGATTCTAGAAGTTCAGACATGAGCTGACCTTTGCTGTTCTGTTTAAAAAAACATTTCTGGTTGATTATCAGGAATTCCTGTTGCCTGGGTAGTGTTCCAGTCTGTGGGGAATAAAGACATTAATGTAGACATTTATATAGTAGCACGGTAGACAATAGCAATACACTGTACATACAGTTTAGCCTGCTTTTCAAACAAACTAGCGTAATATATTTCCATATACCAATATGCACCGCACTGCTAAAAGCATTAGAAACTATACTGACGGTTACAGAGGCAGTGAAGATGGAGTCCAAAATAAGCCACTGACTGTACATGTATGCAACATATGTGAACTTTTGGCGTAACTAAGTGTAGGCCGAAAGAGAGGACAATCTGACCATAGAAATGCATAACAGCTGATTAAGAAGCTCACATTACCTTGAGAGATGAACGGTGAAATTATTTTTTTCTTTCGACAATGAATACCTTTGATACGTACAACACGCGGAACATATATCGTCTTTTGTGAAACAATGCACACTGGTGTCTTGGCACACACACACACACACGCGACAACTCTTTCATTTTTCGCATACTTTTCTTATATGGTCAAATAGGCACCTTGAAGTTTGAACGTGGTTTTGTAGTATTTCATGTCTTTGCACCTGACTCATAAAACCAGGACACACTTCAACTGGACACCATCTCAGTGGGTAATCTCCTTCACTCTGACACGAGGCTAGTGGAAGTTAGAGGCTCTCAGAGCACTTTGATGTCCGGAGCGCGTACTGGGCGGTAGGCATTTATCTCGGTCACCTTGGCATGTTGTGCATTGAGACAACGGCAGGCATTTCGGAGCAGGCGAGGAAACCCGACCGGGGGAAAGCGAGAGGTCGAATACGCGCGTGAACACCCCCCCGTTGTTTCGGACACTACTAGGGACGCCGTCCAGCCGGGGGCTAGCTCACCAGGGGCGACGTGGTTCTAGTCCACGCCGATGTGAGTCCACCGTCCACATTAGCAGCGGGGGGTCTCAGTGGGGAGGCTCTGTTGTATCCCCTGAAGCGTGAGGAGAAGGTGTCTGGAAGTGAGGCGGCAAAGTCCGTGCTGCAGCCGGGTTTCCCTCAGTAATTCTTTATCGTCTGCAGAAGCTGCCAGGTTTGAATCATGTCTGGCCCAGTGAGTGTGGACTTTTATTTTTCCCGGCACTGACCTTTTGCCTCACCGGGTGTTTTGTAAACGTCCCGGGCGACTGCTTCGCACTGCGTCTCCTGAGAGTTTTTAGATGTGACGGAA
This sequence comes from Dallia pectoralis, assembly GCA_029465975.1. Taxonomy (NCBI): domain Eukaryota; kingdom Metazoa; phylum Chordata; class Actinopteri; order Esociformes; family Umbridae; genus Dallia; species Dallia pectoralis. The sequence goes on from CM055742.1 coordinate 10,881,130, forward strand.
CTCACATGAGTAGGATTTGTATTTTGCCTTTTACCTCATTTGTCTCCCCCCGTCTTTTGGCACGGTCAGTGTTTATAGTTTTACTTTGCAAGGACGAGCTATAAAAATGGAAATTCCCAACCGCATGAAAGTCACTGTGACTCCCCTGTCTGCGGGGAGTAAAGAAATAAATACGTGTACGCTGACGGAATAGAGAGAAGCAGCATTTCACAATGAGTCATGCGTGTTGTTAAGGAACTTGTCTCACCACTGTGTGACGGCCTTCTTGTCTCAGCGGTCGTAACATTTGTATGGATTATGTGTTATCAGGGCCGGTACGGGTCAGGTAAAAGCATGATCTGACCTGTCTTAGGGTTAAGGCTCTGGCATTAATAAAATAACAATGGTAACAAAACGTTTTTTGTATGACACAGACATAGAGCGTTAAGAAAATTCGGGAGCACATTTGCAAAAATACTTTTAAATTGCTGTGCACATTTATGACTGGACTAGGGTACACAATTCATAATTAAATGAATGGTTCTTCACAGTTCCTGCGTGCTATTAGTTAAAGTTGAAGATGTACAATGTTCTGGGATGTAAAAGGGCTAGCAGTTATTAATAATAACATATATTAAAACAGTGAGTACGATAAAATAAATGTCTATGCGCTTGAGTATGGGTCTGGACTGTGGGGTTTGGGACGACTGCAGCCTTCCAACAGAACAGAGCGATATTCCGGAGTAATCCAAGGAGGGACGGGATCGTAACCACGGAGATGAGGTGGTTCCATGTCAGGTAGACCTCATTATTCATCTCTCCATTTCAGTTGTCTCCTGAAGCCTTGCCGTCACCGCCATCTGACTGCAACTTCTCCGTAGACGTGCCTCGTTTTTGACAATTTAGACTGTCATTAGGTCCCCACTCAATGACAGCCTGAAGAAAACTTTTGGAGGATACTCGAGGAAACTTTTGGACAAGAAGACATGGAGTAGAAGACATTAGGGAACAACCAAATAAATCAGGATTGAGTAGCTGGGCTTTTCTTATGAAAAGACAACGGCTATCTCGTCGGCTTGCATTGTATGCTTGCAAAAGTACTTTAAAGAACTCGAGTGATTACACCGTGAGTTAATAATCGGAAAACAAGCGTTACACCTTTGTCCTGGGTTAATTGAGGTCAGATATATTATGGAAACAATATATCCTTAATTGACTTATGGAGAACCTCACTACTGGTTAGTCAAATTTATTCACAAGTGATTGGACTTTCTGAAAGAAGGCGGAACCGTTCCAAGGTGAAATGTGAACAATGGTTCCTCTCAGACGACCGGCCAATTGCACCTTTACAGAAACCTTCCAGATCCTTGACATCCTTTTAGATCTTTCATCTCCTTTCCACAAAGGAGAGAAAATGCCACGTCAAGCCTTGTCTTCCCGATTTCTGTCATCATTGCAAACTCTGCTGTGGCCGTGATAATGGGAAAACACATAGCCGTTCTTTGGTGTCCTTGCACTCGTGTCTCTGTTGATTGTCACGGCGATTGCTCCCGAATGGAAATAATTTGTTTTCTGTATAAGAAACATATCTCTGCTCTTATAATGCAAAATAAGGGCATCCTAAATTCCATGTATATAAGACCAGAACTTTTTCTAATGCTTTTCAGAAGACCTTGATTCAATTGTGTCGCTAAAATGTTTTAGCCATTATGCCAAGGGCAAACTGGTACCAGAAATCAGCATCTTTGGCATTTCTAACACACAATTTCTATACAAACAATTTCCTTAAATCCCAAGCTGCCATTTTTTTCTCCAGACTCAAATTATTAGCCTACACGTTACTGCGGTCAGGAGCATGTTACCGCATATCGACCGCAGCCGGGGTCCGAACAGTTGCACGAGTGGTTGTTGGACAGGCGTCTTGTCATGTAGTAGGTCGGGCACCTGCAACCTCGACCCTTGTGATTGGCCAGGGAGTGTATTCTCCTCCAGCGCATATATGCCTGCGAGTACTTACTGGTTAAATGAGCAGCGGGTATATGGGGCAGAACAGCTTGGCAAGATGTGCGTAGGAGTACAAATATTGCTTATTTCAAACCTGCCGAGTTGTCGTGGCGTGGTAAGGCCATAACAGCCTGTTTGAAATCGTGAAATTGGTAGGGGAGATTTTTTTCATGTGTAATGAGTAATAAAGGAACAGCCCATCTGGCATTGAATACGTTGAGTCTTGGGATCACAACATTTTGACTCCCAGAGCAACTGTTTGGCACCATGCCATTGGCTAATATCATTATTCTCTGCGTTGGCTCCTCCCCCCGTCTGTGTTCCGACAACCACATTATGGTCCAACATTACTCCACGATGCTAAACTATGACGTGTTCATTTTTTGAAAATGAAAATAATTCCCGTATAAAATCCTATCAAATCTGAATGTTTTTGTCAGAGAAGAGAGGTGCTGAAGGATAAAAAAAAGAGGGGCAGGAAAGCAGGGACAACCTTATTATGTGACTTTAACTTGTACTTTTAGTGAACTTAATATTTCAGCCAGAACCCTGTAAAGCAGCGCTGGTGTCCTCTCATCCCCTTGGGTGGTTCTGTGGTATTTATTTGAGCCCAACCCGCTACATGGGACCGTGACTTCTCTGACCTGACGCCACGTGGCCCAGTACCAACCCCAAACCTGGCTCCTCTGAAATCCTCTGATCCTGTTCCCGTCCAGGAGTTGTTGGGAACGGGGCACATGACTGTTACCTAGAATGGAGGCAGAATGGAGGCAGCTGGGTTAATGAATTTGGATGCTGATACTGGCAAGCTTTGTATAGCCTCCCCTTCTGGCTGTGGTGGTGTGGGACAGTGACAATTCCACACACACACACACATTACTTTGTAAAACACACAGTGTTTTCGCTGGACTGAATAGGTCCTACCTTAAACTTGAACAAATGCACAACTGCAATGACTAACCTATCTTCAGAGAACTGTAGGGTGCATGTTACCCTCTGAGCAAATGTTGAAATGTGTGTTTCCGGTTGAAAAGAGCCTAAATTTTGTTGACAGTGTGTCTGTCTAGTTAAAAAGATAGGTGGAAAGACACTTTTCGATTTATTTTGCTCAATGGTAGAGACAAAGCTTAGTGAGTTTTCCCAAAATGTCTCCACGTTTAACCTTTATAAGTCAAAAGGAGGGTCTTTTAAGCTCAGTTTTTAACTCTTAAAAGTTCTCTGAAACAAGAAAAAATGTTCTTACGGTCTTTGACAATAATTAAAATAATTTTTTTTTGGTTATCATTCTAAATCGAGAGGTATGTTGTAAGTCAGTTAAAATACTCCATTTATGTGTAGAAACGGACAATTCAAATGATTTCATTATTAATGTGACTTAGATACTTTCTGTCATGCTGGAAATAGTCGGAGCCTACAACAGGTTGGCTTAGAATATCAGCAGTCAGCCTGTACAACTCTTCTTCCAGGTTTCAGGTCTCTACAATGACTTGTCGAGTTGAGTTGTCTGCCCTGTGAGAATACATAAGGAAGGGTGGTGAAGGAGACTCTCAAAGAGAGAGAAGCGCTAGCAAAACCTGTGATCATTTCTCTTTAATTTGTACTTGTAGTGGACTGAATGTTTGAGCCAGAGCCCTGGGAGACAGCCGCTGGTGTCCTCTCATCTCCTTGGGTGGTTCTGTGGTATTTATTTGAACCCAACCCGCTACATGGGACCGTGACTTCTCTGACCTGACGCCACGTGGGCCAGTACAAACCACAAATCTGGCTCCTCTGAAATCCTTAGTCCCTGTGCCGTTCTGGGAGTTCTAGGGACCGGTGCACGTCACTGTTGGCCCAATGTATTTCTGTGTTACCCGCTTGTCGGCTGACATGCGTCAGAACAAACGATATGCAGTTTGACGGCTGTAGCGTTTTTATCACAACACGTCCAGCTCTGCGCTGCAGGTGGACAAGCTGTGCACTCGACATTATCTCGTACTGTTACTGGTGATCAGATAACCACTTAGATAATAATAATACTTCACAATAGGTTGAGCAGGGCTCAGTTACCTGTATTTTGTGGTAAAAAAAAGGCAATCACTGATATTTTGTGCTGGTGCCTCGGTTTCCTTTCTCTCTCTGTCACCTCGGTTTCCTATCTCTCCGTGTTTCTCTCCCTGTCTCTGTTTGTCATTCTTTCTCTCTGTCTCTCTGCCTCTGTGTCGCATGCCCTCCCTCCCCGATCTCTATGCTGTGCTGGTGGTTTTGACACGGTGGGTCCGTGGACAGGACAGTGTTTTGGCTGAGCGAGCGCTCTGCTCCACAGTGAGAAACTGCCCTTCAGAAACTGCCCGCGTCCCCCGGCTCGGCCCTGTCACTCGTCCTCACCATTTGTCACCGGGGTTGTCACCCTCCTGTCTTCTCCCTCTCTTTATCTCCCCTCTCTGGTTCTCCCCCCTTCTCTCTCCTCTCCCCGCCCTCTCCTTCAATCTCCTCAAGGGACCCGGGGTGGCTTGGCAACGCAGTAAAAAAATGTTAAAGCTCTTGTGACAGACGACGGGCCATCTCACAGCAGAGAAGCCTCCAGAACATGTCACCACATTCATCCCACCAGCCAAGTGAGGGAGTTGTAAAAGGAATTTCTGTAAAATGCCAAGTTCCCTCTTATCTCCCTCCAAGGCCTTTCAAGTGAAACTTTTTCGACACCCTCCTTCAGTTGGCCGCTGTTAGAACGGCGAAGCAAAAACAGAGAACTTGAAGAGGGTGTGAATAGTCGGGGTGGGGGGGAGGGCGGGTTCTGAAGATAGTGTCAAAGTGCGCTAAGCCCCGCCCTCTTCCCAGTGGCGTGCCGAGCCTTCCTACCCCGGCCAGAGTGAACGTTTGTTTTTTGGCGGATTCACGGAGGTGTTTCTCAGGATCGTGGCTCATTGGAAACACGTTAGGGCCTGTTGGGTCCTCTTCATAGAGCAATGGGTTTCTTGGCCTGCTACACCAAGAGATGCTTACTGAGTTGTTTGGCAACGCCAAAGTTGACTGTGCTTAAAAAATATTCTACTTCAATAAATCCTAACCCTGAAATCTTTACCTCGATAAACAGAAGTATATGGCTAAATTTAACCTGAGCCTAATTCTGATCTGGGAATCTTAATGTCCCCATAATATAGTTAGGGAGTCGTCTTTTCCCTTTCCTCTGATCACATATGCTAAACATGACGCAGGAACACCAGCTGAGTGCCTGACGGCTCTTGTTGTTTTCTGTGAAAATGTGTTTCCTTTTTCACCTTCTGTATTCTGTTTTCAAGATGAATAATAATGTCACTCTATGAAGATCTGAGGGAAAGGTAGTCTGTTGTTTCATCTGCAATCATTGACTGTGATTAGGTTAAAGGAAGCAAGTTGGCAAAGAAATTTGCTTATTGATCATCTCTGTAAACGTGTATTTCTAAGGATGGTGGGCTGTTGTATTTTAAAACTCCCTGTGACTCACCTTGCTCATGAAAACCCCTTTATGACTTGATTATTCTAGAAAGGTCCATGTTGCTTTTGAGTCAGCACATTTGTAGAGCTATGTACCAAAGTGGTACCAAGCGATACGCCTGAAAGTAACACACTGAACCGCTGCTGTCTTTGATGGCAATTTTGGTAGAGTACTCTGCAGATGGTTATGCTTTATCCAAACGATATGGTAGCTCATTTGCAGTCTCTCCTTTTGCTATGGAGATGAGTACGATGTACAACGCTCACTTGATCAATGCATGTTTACCTCTCGAAACAACCATGAAACATAACGTGGAAAGATATGTTGGAGTTGTAACGTTTTCTAACTGTGTGCCAGCTGAACTCCAAGACGTCCTTCTGGTTACCTGCGAGCTATAACACTGTTTTGTGGAATTTGTCCCAGGATTGTTCCTGGAGAAGGATTGTTCTCGTGAAAGGTGCTAGCTAGGTCGCAGGCTAGTGACCGGACAAGGTGATGGACCAGGTGACTGATGAAGTCTTTAGACTAGTGGTGGACCAGGTGACTGAATAAGTCTTTAGACCAGTGGTGGACCAGGTGAATGAAGTCTTTAGACCAGTGGTGGACCAGGTGACTGATGAAGTCTTTAGACTAGTGGTGGACCAGGTGACTGAATAAGTCTTTAGACCAGTGGTGGACCAGGTGACTGATGAAGTCTTTAGACCAGTGGTGGACCAGGTGACTGATGAAGTCTTTAGACCAGTGGTGGACCAGGTGACTGATGAAGTCTTTAGACCAGTGGTGGACCAGGTGACTGATGAAGTCTTTAGACCAGTGGTGGACCAGGTAACTGAATAAGTCTTTAGACCAGTGGTGAACCAGGTAACTGAATGAAGTCTTTAGACCAGTGGTGAACCAGGTGACTGATGAAGTCTTTAGACCAGTGGTGGACCAGGTGACTGATGAAGTCTTTAGACCAGTGGTGGACCAGGTGACTGATGAAGTCTTTAGACCAGTGGTGAACCAGGTGACTGATGAAGTCTTTAGACCAGTGGTGGACCAGGTGACTGATGAAGTCTTTAGACCAGTGGTGGACCAGGTAACTGATGAAGTCTTTAGACCAGTGGCGGACCAGGTGACTAAATAAGTCTTTGGACCAGTGGCGGACCAGGTGACTAAATAAGTCTTTGGACCAGTGGTGGACCAGGTGACTGAATAAGTCTATGGACCAGTGGTGGACCAGGTAACTGAATAAGTCTTTGGAGTTAAGTGATGTTCGGTGTTGGTGAGAGATTTTGTTGTTCAGTGTTGGTGAAGGATTTTGTTGGACACACAGTAACACATCAGCATCTAACTTGTGCCTACGTGGCCACATGCAGCAAAACCAGGACTGGCCCCAGTTACCTCCTCTCTCCTATTCTCTCCTATTCTCTCCTCTTCTCTCCGCCTCACTTTGTCTCTGTCATCCTCCCTCCAGCCCTTCAACAGTATTCCCTTCCTCCCAAACACACACCTCTTCCTCTATTCTCCGCCCTCCTTGCCCATCCAACTCTCTTTCCTCTCTGACTAAACAGTCTCACCATGGTCCCCCGCAACCCCCCTCACACACACACACACACACACACACACATACAATGATGTAAATCTGTATAGTGTAGTGAGAGTCACTCCTGCAAGCTCTCCTACCTCAAGCGCCTCCCGTTCAAACTCCTCCTCCTCTCCTGACTCCTCCTCCTGGGAGCCTGCCGACCGCCTTCCTGCGTATCCAGGGTGACGTGGCTGAGCAGGTCTTCTTACCTCACAGCCAATCAGCGACTCGTATTGTGACGTAACATGCTCTACTGCACAGCAACGGAATTAACCCAGCAAAACGGTTGTGTGTTGACCCACTTTTTCGTGCAACGTCTCTTTCCCAAATATCTCATGAAAGCCATCTATCAACTTATTGCCTTTTTAGTTTAGTTTTCTACAGCTAGTTAAACTAGTATTTAAGAAATTATACAAACATTTATACGACCAGCAGATGTCAATCTTGAGTGTACTCGGGTGGCATTTTCTGAGGATGTTAAATAAAGGCCACGTCTTCGAATAATGAAGCATAATATCATAGCATATCAAGCTGTTAGGGAACGGGTATTTCTTTTTCGTGTAAGCACACACAGCCATGTCATGGCCATAATGTCACTTAATAGAGTAATCCACACCTCGAGAAACAAATCATTAAACTCTGCTTGATGAAAGCCTGTACCTTCGGAGTTGTCCGTCCGTGTAATCTGAAGATTGTGTCGGAGTGCCGCACACTTTACTGTAATAAAGGAATAGCACACTATCACGTCTCATAATGCTTTAAAACTATTACCGCGCTCCCGATCTCCCCTGTAACCAGTGAATGGTACGGGCGTATAAGTCTACAGAACCTCCGTGTGTCTATCGTCATGGCTACCATCAGCTTAATGTATTTTCTTCTTCCAGCTAGCGTGAATATAAGCAGTTTGCCGTTTTCCTCACTGACCGCTTGCTTCTCTGCTGCCTTTTCCACTGTGAATCCGGTAAAGAATTGTAATGCTTATTTGGGCCGTTCGGTTGAGTTTTCAGTGTTCATTGGACTGGTAACATCTGGCGACTGTGGCCTGGTTTTAAACTCACGAAAAACACAGAAAACATAGAAAATCCAACCAGATTTGAGCGAGGCACCCGATGTTGAACGTGATCGAAATCTGAAGCGTTCCCGCCCTGGGTGCTCTGTCTCTCTCACACACACCCACACACACACACACACACACACACCTACACAAACACTGCACGTTAAAATCAGAACTGTTATTCATTGGTAAATAATGTGAACTTTACAATAATCAATACGTTTGTTATAAGGTGTGATGTTGATATACATTTCTGGCCCTTGACCAAGAATTGTCTGAATATTATGCATAATATATAAAGTGATTCTTAAAAGCACTCAATGTTAAAGTAAAACTGGTTATTAGGCTGTTATTTCATTTAGATATTCATCAGTCATATTGATCGTCATCTTTTCATATGTATGTAGTTTTCGGGATAAATACTGCTGTGCCAGTTCGTCCCAACCAGCCATCGTAAGGGCCTTTCTTTCTCCCATTTTCTTGTATCCGTGGCAACAGAGTTCTCATCTGGTAGCGCGACAGCGGCTAGGCTGTGGAAGTTCAGTGCTCATTAAAGCACTGTCGTGGACACGACCCGTGTAATTGTTTTAAAGGATCCGCGGTGGCTCTGGAAGTGCCAGGGTCACGACCTTAGACCTCTAGGGACTTAAATGTAGTGGAAGAGAGGAAGAGGAGGACGGAGGTGCAGGGTGAGGGGTCGAGGAACACGAAGAGTGCCCTGAAAAGGCTTTCAATGGCTTTGAAATTACAATGACCGGAGACTCATCTGGTTTTCCCCGCTCGGAGCGTCTTCGCGGCATTGGCAAAGTGCACGGCGCCATGCCACCTCTCGCTGGCACGCCAAAGTGCCCTGGAGGCACAGAGCCCGATAGGTGGTTGCCCATTACCTGGATACCCATTAGTTCCCCTCCGTCTCAAAATCACTTCCTTTTGTTGTGCCCTCAGGCTGGGTCACTGACATCAATGGTAACCTCCTTCTCACCAAGTCAGGTAAAAACCTTCTTGGGTTCTGTGGTAGCTTTTCGGAATCCATAATATTAGAACTGATGATATTTCTTGAAGATTTAATGTCAAATGTTTCAATCTGTTCAGCTGTCTGACAAAAAGTAGACGGTTCTGATTATGTTGGATAACGGTTTGTTGCGTTATTTATTTAGTCCCCAAACATAACCCGTAAAGTTCCCAGACATGGGATTTTCGCAGATGTGTAAAACACAAGAGGATTATGCTTCTAGTGTGAGAAAAAATATTTCTGTGTCTCCATATTGCACAGGGTGATTGTTTACCTTTCACATTTATCCGCAGATTTGAAACTGCCGTTATTGAAAATTTAGTCTACAGCGGTTTAAAAGATGAAAATGAATTCCCTAAACGATTTAGTTATTGATAACAAATTGAACACAATTTCCGCAAAATCAAAACGTTTCCCGTTTTCATGATAGATCCAGCCTGGCGGAAGAAATCAATTGGTGAATATACCAGCCAATCAATAACATCACTGGTGGTTATAGGTCATACTGTGACACATCATCATTTAGCTGCTACTAGAAATACTGGTTGCAATGGACATTTGTCTTCAACTACAATACACCATTTCCCCCAAGATCTCACGTGTGACACCTTCCTGAAACAAACATAGTTCCTCTAACTTCCGGTATGAGCACCCCAATCATGCATTTGTGGAGTGATTAAACCATTATGGGCACCTGGATACTTGGCTAGCGTCCTACTGATGTCTGCTCAGATAATTGTCTCAGATGAAAGGATGTCTTGTCTGCATCCTGTCACATTCACCTTTGTCCCTACTATCCTGTGCCGACAAATTAGCCCAAACGCTTCCAATTTAGGGCACCCCCGGAGTGGCGTATTAAAGGCATGGGGTGGCCCTCTCCGTGGGAGGCTTTCTCCCATCTTTCCCGTCGCTAGGCTGGCAAACTCTCCGGGGAGAAAGAAGACAAAAACACCTCCTGTGCCAGCAGGAGCTCCCCACCATCCAGGCATGTAAACGGTGATCGTCTAGCTCAAATCACCCCATGTCTCCCTGCTCCCCCACAGCTACTTCCCCCCCAGCGCCCCCCTGCTAAGCAAGGTAAACATCTAGAGTCATCAGCGGACCAAAAACAACAGGCACACCCCTAAGTGAGTTGCTAACCATCACCGTTCTCTCCACGGGGCTTTTTCTTAGCACAGAAGAGTTTTTATGTCACCTGTTAGCGCTGTGGGCTAAGTTTTTGTGACTTTTCTAAAACTCAAGGTCAATGGTCCCCTCTAGTGATGTCATACACATCTGTCTTTACTGACACATTTATTTATTGAACATTTGGTTCAAAAACCCGGCAGGCAAGACATCTAGCAAGCGTGATTTGTGAATAGACACCACAGGGTACCAAACACCACTGTGACGTAGCCCACTGACACCACAGGGTACCAAACACAATTGTGACGTAGCCCACTGACACCACAGGGTACCAAACACCACTGTGACGTAGCCCACTGACACCACAGGGTACCAAACACAATTGTGACGTAGCCCACTGACACCACAGGGTACCAAACACAGCTGTGACCTAGCCTACTTACACCACAGGGTACCAAACACCACTGTGATGTAGCCCACTGACACCACGCGGTACCAAACACCACTGACACGACGGGGTACCAAACACCACTGTGACATAGCCCACTGACACCACAGGGTACCAAACACCACTGTGACGTAGCCCACTGACACCACAGGGTACCAAACACCACTGTGACGTAGCCCACTGACACCTCAGGGTACCAAACACCACTGTGACGTAGCCCACTGACACCACGCGCTACCAAACACCACTGACACCACAGGGTACCAAACACCACTGTGACGTAGCCCACTGACACCACAGGGTACCAAACACCACTGTGACGTAGCCCACTGACACCACAGGGTACCAAACACCACTGTGACGTAGCCCACTGACACCTCAGGGTACCAAACACCACTGTGACGTAGCCCACTGACACCACGCGCTACCAAACACCACTGACACCACAGGGTACCAAACACCACTGTGACGTAGCCCACTGACACCACAGGGTACCAAACACCACTGTGACGTAGCCCACTGACACCACAGGGTACCAAACACCATTGTGACGTAGCCCACTGACACCACAGCGTACCAAACACCACTGTGACGTAGCCCACTGACACCACAGGGTACCAAACACAACTGTAACGTAGCCCACTGACACCACAGGGTACCAAACACCACTGTGATGTAGCCCACTGCAGTTACAGGATAAGCCTTTCTGTTGACTTTGTTCTAGTGCAAAGGTATACCGTTGTATTCGATCACCTAGTCTACACCCTCTCCATTTAAAACGGTAATTTTCCCCCTAACTTTTGGTTCTGCTTCATTGGTAGGCTCTCTTTGTTTGCTTCTTGAGCACTACATTAAAGCTTGTCCAATGCGTCTCATTACTTGGACGGATTAGTGGTATTTCTGAGCGGGGTGACTTTTCAGAAAACACTAAAAACAGAGCCTCCATGTAAGTCTCTTCTCCTTTTCAATCATCCTTCGCATCCCGCTCTCTCCGCTCCTGTCAGTGTTGAGTCTTTTATTATCCAGCGATGAGGGCGCCCCGTCTGCTCGCCTCTTCGAAAACCTAGAAATCACAGCGTCCACGATACCCGGCCCGGGCGATGTTCGGCTTCGTGGAGTAAAGATACAGGCAAGGGCAGCGTAATAGCTTGTTAATTTCAAAGTGGAAACAGTTTGTCAGCGCTGCCACAGGGGTTGTCACATGCGGCTTTTTGTTTGCTCGTCTTCTCTCCCCCTTGTCTCGCTCTAATCTGCCTCCATCCGCGCACCGGATCAAATGGGAGCCATTTGCGGAGGGCTCGGCTAACAAGGGTCTCAAGCGACCCCTCCCTCAAGACACAAAGATGGCCACTGTTCGCGCGCACACAACAGTTAGCTCGGTCTCCTTCTTGACCCTTTGAAGTTGTTATCTTGTTAACATTTTAAAGGCCCTCGGGGGCCGAGGTAGCGGGCGGGAGCGGGCGCCGACTCAGAGCTAGCCGAACCCCAGGGGACGTGGTCGTTCTATTAGCAGACCAGCGGCCCTCCAAAGATTACCCCGCTAGCCAAGCTGGAAATTAGCCCGCTACCTGCTAGGCTAATCAAAAAGCAACCGCCGACTACGCCAAGGCCTTCAGTGCGCTGACTGGCTGTGATGCCTGATGACCGTTTCATGTCGGGTTGCTTATTTCTCGGAGGCAGGTTGGATAGTAGTTGAAACTTGTACTGGAACAGAGCTGATATGACCAATCGTATTTATGTATATAGCTTAGCTGAAGCCCTGAAGGACCAGTAGCTTTATGCTGTCTCAAGGTGGCACAGCTTTGGACAAGAACAGCCATTGAAAAGCTAAGTGTTTTATAAACCAAAATAATTATTCTGAATATTATTATTGTTGAGGCGATTATTTGTGTGTTTTTTCTAAATAATAATTCGAACAATAATAATTCGAACACACAATAATTGATAATAATTAAAACACACAAATAATGTCCTTGACAACATTGAGAAATCATGTAAGCGTGTAGAACATTGTGCATGTATTGGTTGATTTGCAGTAATCCAACCGTACCAGTTTGTTATTTCACTTTGCGTGAATTAAATCCCCCTGGGGTCTCTAGGTTTATATTTTAAACATCACGTTGCGTCTAATAATTAGTGATGTTGAACACACGTTCTGTTGTCAGTACAGAAGCCCTGATTAAAGAGGATACACTCTGCAGCAAAGGGAACGGTCAGCACAGTGTTTAGTGTAAAGGGGGTACACTCTGCAACACAGTGTTTAGTGTAAAGGGGATACACTCTGCAACACAGTGTTTAGTATAAAGGGGATACACTCTGCAGCACAGTGTTTAGTATAAAGGGAATACACTCTGCAACACAGTGTTTAGTATAAAGGGGATACACTCTGCAGCACAGTGTTTAGTATAAAGGGGGTACACTCTGCAACACAGTGTTTAGTATAAAGGGGATACACTCTGCAACACAGTGTTTAGTATAAAGGGGATACACTCTGCAGCACAGTGTTTAGTATAAAGGGAATACACTCTGCAGCACAGTGTTTAGTGTAAAGGGGGTACACTCTGCAACACAGTGTTTAGTATAAAGGGGATACACTCTGCAGCACAGTGTTTAGTATAAAGGGGATACACTCTGCAACACAGTGTTTAGTATAAAGGGGATACACTCTGCAGCACAGTGTTTAGTATAAAGGGGAATACACTCTGCAGCACAGTGTTTAGTATAAAGGGGATACACTCTGCAGCACAGTGTTTAGTATAAAGGGGATACACTCTGCAGCACAGTGTTTAGTATAAAGGGGATACACTCTGCAGCACAGTGTTTAGTGTAAAGGGGATACACTCTGCAGCACAGTGTTTAGTATAAAGGGGATACACTCTGCAGCACAGTGTTTAGTATAAAGGGGATACACTCTGCAGCACAGTGTTTAGTATAAAGGGGATACACTCTGCAGCACAGTGTTTAGTGTAAAGGGGATACACTCTGCAGCACAGTGTTTAGTGTAAAGGGGATACACTCTGCAGCACAGTGTTTAGTATAAAGGGGATACACTCTGCAGCACAGTGTTTAGTATAAAGGGGATACACTCTGCAGCACAGTGTTTAGTACACTCTAAAGGGGATACACTCTGCAGCACAGTGTTTAGTGTAAAGGGGATACACTCTGCAGCACAGTGTTTAGTATAAAGGGGATACACTCTGCAGCACAGTGTTTAGTGTAAAGGGGATACACTCTGCAGCACAGTGTTTAGTGTAAAGGGGATACACTCTGCAGCACAGTGTTTAGTATAAAGGGGATACACTCTGCAGCACAGTGTTTAGTGTAAAGGGGATACACTCTGCAGCACAGTGTTTAGTGTAAAGGGGATACACTCTGCAGCACAGTGTTGCAGCACAGTGTTTAGTATAAAGGGGATACACTCTGCAGCACAGTGTTTAGTGTAAAGGGGATACACTCTGCAACACAGTGTTTAGTGTAAAGGGGATACACTCTGCAGCACAGTGTTTAGTGTAAAGGGGATACACTCTGCAGCACAGTGTTTAGTATAAAGGGGATACACTCTGCAGCACAGTGTTTAGTATAAAGGGGATACACTCTGCAGCACAGTGTTTAGTGTAAAGGGGATACATTCTGCAACACAGTGTTTAGTATAAAGGGGATACATTCTGCAACACAGTGTTTATTATAAAGGGGATACACTCTGCAGCACAGTGTTTAGTGTAAAGGGGATACACTCTGCAGCACAGGGAACGACCAGTAAAGTGTTTAGTGTAAAGTGGATACACTCTGCAGTACAGTGTTTAGTGTAAAGTGGATACACTCTGCAGTACAGTGTTTAGTGTAAAGTGGATACACTCTGCAGTACAGTGTTTAGCCTAACCTGCGCAGTCAGACGATCAGCTCCATGGTCTTTCCATCAGTGTCTAGTTGAACATCACAGCGGCTCATCGTCTGATCAGAAATCCAGCCACTAATCATAGTGGAGTCCAAGTGTGCTTGGTGACAGTCACGGGACAGCCGGTAAATCCAGCCGCTTATCGTGGTGGAGTCCAGGCGTGCCGGTGACAGTCAGGGGACAGGCGGTAAAGCTCAAGACCGATTTTCCACATAGCCGGCACGGAGGCCTGGTCGGAAAAATACTGTCAAATCAATAAAATACGAAATGGAAAGGTGTTGGAACCAATTTTAAATCAGCATGTATTATCGCAGCGTGCTTTGTGACAGTAATACTAGGCTAGTCTACTTATGGGTTTATAGCACGTATCGCATTTAACTATAATTAGACAAATACAAGCTCATTATGACAGGTCAGAGACACTATTTAAATTAAATGATCTGGCATCTACCCACTTTGGGACCGCTTTCTATGCTCAGATTTACTCTAGGGAATTCATTTTGAAGTCTGAGCCATGTTCTGTCTCTTTGATTTGAAGGGGATATTTTTTGATAAGCGGCTAAAATCCTTGTCATCATCAACCAATGGAGATAGGATTTCCATTTCGCTTTAGTTTTATTGTGTCAGGTTGAGCTATTATTCGAACCGAACACATTCACAGAAATCAGTTTAATGAGTATATCTAAAGTCCTAGCAGAATGACACGCAGGCAAACCAACTTTTCTTAAAAGTCATTTCACACAGAGCTAACATTGACTTACATGAGATGTATGCAAAACAGAAAGACCTAATCGTTCCAAATGAATGCTATGAAACAGGGATGGTGGACTGTGTAT
This sequence comes from Dallia pectoralis, assembly GCA_029465975.1. NCBI lineage: Eukaryota > Metazoa > Chordata > Actinopteri > Esociformes > Umbridae > Dallia > Dallia pectoralis. The sequence continues at coordinate 10,896,507 of CM055742.1, forward strand.
CTATGTGAACGATGCACAGGTGTACCAAAACTAACCTCATCAGAGATACTGCTGTGCTAATATACTAGCCTGTTACCGCAGACTACTTTCTACCAGATGCTACGGCTAAGCTAGCGATGAAAGAGCTGCAGGTTGCCATTAGCATTCCACAGACTGCTCATCCCAATGGACTTATAATTGTTGCAGGGTATTTTAAGGACTCCTGCTGAAGGCATTTGATATGCTTCTTCCAGATCTGGTGATAAGGAGGCCACAACAGGCCACCCAGGGCCAACCTGAAAAGGTGCATCAATCTGGCCAAACACGCCCACAACCTGTGGATCCAGTGTAGCGTTATCGGGGACCTCTCACACCCGAGCCATAAACTGTTGGCCCCGCTGCCATCAGACAAGCGATACAACTCTCTACCCAACCGCACCAGCGGGCTCAGGAACTGTTTATTTCCTTCCGCTGTTAACATACTGAAATCTGAAACCCTTCGGTAACCTTGTATTTACACTTCTACCTAATTGATTTTATTTGCACAATACATCCTGTTGTACCCCCATTGCTACCACTTGCCCTGCAGCTGCTAGCCTATTTATTATATTTGCCATTTGTACAAAGCTTATCGTTTATTCTATCCGTGTGCCACAGATGTTCTTCGCTGGTGTTGCTCTCGCACATTTGCAGTTTGCTACATTGTTCAACTGAATACCTGCAACTTTACTCCTCCATGTCAATTGCACATCATTACATTGTACTCCATATCTTTTTGCACTGCTCTTTTGTACTTCTGGTTAGATGCAAACTGCGTTTCATTGTACTATACTTGTACTGTCCAATGAAAATAAAGTTGAATTTAATCTAAATATTAATGTTGATGTAATTAAACTACTTTGTTATGTAGTTGATAACCTCATTTTGGCTAACGCTTTTCCTTCCGGCAAGCCTCTACACATCCAAATACATCACTCAAAAAACATCCACATTTAAAATATTAATATGGCCGGCAACGTAGACCGTGCTCCCTCCACAGCCATAACACAGCTGAACCCAACGGAGAAATAAAGTGAAAGCCAGTGTGTTGCCGCTCAATTAAATGGGGACATAACGTTCCCAAACGAAATGAGCAAAATTAATAGAACTGGGTCAGAACCGACAACCAGCCCACAACTTCCAACTTTCAGAGCTAATAACTGGGCTGGCCCAGACTGGTGAAAGGATGGAAGACACCCCATTCACTAATTACATTACATTTTAAATGATCAAATAATATACGTTGGCATCCATTATAAAGAAGTTATAAAGAATGTGGACCCCCAGTCACACATTACTACCTGAGTTCTTCCAGAGGGAGATGGCGAGGCAGAGGGGTTAGTGGGCGAGGCGGAGGGGTTAGTGGGCGAGGCGGAGGGGTTAGTGGGCGAGGCGGAGGGGTTAGTGGGCGAGGCGGAGGGGTTGGAGGGCGAGGCAGAGAGGGTTGACAGATAGCAAGAAAGAGATTATAGAGACTTGGACGGAAAAGAGACGAGGCGGAGGGGTTGGTGGGCGAGGCGGAGGGGTTGGTGGGCGAGGCGGAGGGGTTGGTGGGCGAGGCGGAGGGGTTGGTGGGCGAGGCGGAGGGGTTGGTGGGCGAGGCGGAGGGGTTGGTGGGCGAGGCGGAGGGGTTGGTGGGCGAGGCGGAGGGGTTGGTGGGCGAGGCGGAGGGGTTGGTGGGCGACGCGGAGGGGTTAGTGGGCGAGGCGGAGGGGTTAGTGGGCGACGCGGAGGGGTTAGTGGGCGAGGCGGAGGGGTTAGTGGGCGACGCGGAGAGGGCGAGGCAGAGAGGGCGACAGATAGCAAGAAAGAGATTATAGAGACTTGGACAAAAGAGACTTTTTGAGCAGCGGCTGGAAAGACTCAGTGGGGAGAGTAACACAGCGTAACATAGTGGTGAGGGAGCAGGAGGTGGGAGGAGGAGGTGGGAGGAGGCTATTACCAGGAGCCGGGTTAACAATAAAAGGGACCTGTGGGGTGATGTGAATTGGAGGGAAATCATAGGACTCAATCTGCTGGGCGGCTGCCTTCTAGTTCAACCCAGAGGGGGGACTGGCACAATGGTGTATATGGGCCTCAGAAATAACAGTGTATATAAGCCACATTGAATTGCTTAAAGCATGATGTTACTGTATAGTACACCGACAATATGTCCCAGACCTGTGTGCGTGTTCGGCAGGAGAAGCTGGATTTAATGAGGGCAACTCTGTGTGTTAGCCCGATGATGTGGTAACAGCTTGAGCAGGGAGGAACCCAGCTGAGGAACCCACTCTCACCAGGCTTACCTGACCAGGGACCTAATAAAGTTATGGCACAGACAGCAGATACTTATCCTGCCGTCTGCATATAACGTGTGACACACGACCGACTAGAAACCAGTTACAAGACACCAATGTGAGGGAAGACACTCCTCATCCTGTCAAACTGCAGTGAGATATGGTCTGAATCTAGTATTACTGATATGAGATACTTACAATAACACAGTACTGGGATTACAGATATATGAGGTACTTACAGTAACACAGTACTAGGATTACAGATATATGAGGTACTTACAATAACACAGTACTAGGATTACAGATATTAAGTACTCAACAATAACACAGTACTAGGATACACTAATATGAGATACTTAACAATAACACAGTACTAGGATACACAGATATGAGATACTTAACAATAACACAGTACTAGAATACACTAATATGAGATACTTAACAATAACACAGTACTAGGATACACAGATATGAGATACTTAACAATAACACAGTACTAGAATACACTAATATGAGATACTTAACAATAACACAGTACTAGGATACACAGATATGAGGTACTTAACAATAACACAGTACTAGGATTACAGATATTAAGTACTCAACAATAACACAGTACTAGGATACACAGATATGAGGTAATCAACAATAACACAGTACTAGGATACACACATATGAGGTACTTAACAATAACACAGTACTAGGATACACAGATATGAGGTACTTAACAATAACAGAGTACTAGGATACACAGATATGAGATACTTAACAATAACAGAGTACTAGAATACACTAATATGAGATACTTAACAATAACACAGTACTAGGATACACAGATATGAGGTAATTAACAATAACACAGTACTAGAATACACACATATGAGGTACTCAACAATAACACAGTACTAGGATACACACATATGAGGTACTCAACAATAACACAGTACTTGGATACACTAATGTGAGGTACTCAACAATAACACAGTACTAAGATACACTAATGTGAGGTACTCAACAATAACACAGTACTAGGATACACACATATGAGGTACTCAACAATAACACAGTACTTGGATACACTAATGTGAGGTACTCAACAATAACACAGTACTAGGATACACTAATGTGAGGTACTCAACAATAACACAGTACTAGGATACACTAATGTGAGGTACTCAACAATAACACAGTACTAGGATACACTAATGTGAGGTACTCAACAATAACACAGTACTAGGATACACTAATGTGAGGTACTCAACAATAACACAGTACTAGGATACACTAATGTGAGGTACTCAACAATAACACAGTACTGGGATACACAGATACTTAACCATCACACAGTACTAGGATACACAGATACTTCACCATCACACAGTACTAGGATACACAGATACTTCACCATCACACCGTACTAGGATACACAGATACTTCACCATCACACCGTACTAGATTAGAACATGAATACAGAAGTATGCTGGTGTTCTGTAATAATAGATAGAATAATATATCTTTTTTTAAGCTCAGGGCCTGATTTCTAGAGTTTGTATTGGTTTTACTCATTGAGGAATAGTAAAGTTATCGTATATATTACAGCATCTGATACTAAGTGACAGCCGCCTGAGGAAGACTGCATGGTCTTTGACAAATAGTCCCATATTCATGTGCAGTTCACATATTCTGAATTACTCGTTCAATTGCTTGATGTTTATCGTGTCATTTGTCTGTGTTTGCGGCGCTTTGTTACGACAGCTCCGACTGCAGAATGAAGGACATTCGGATGAAACGGACAGTAGTTCACTGGCCAATTTGAAGGGCTTTTAGGGGCCCCGCTTGTATTGATATTATGGAAGGAATGTCCGTCACTGCAACAGCGTTCATTCATGAATCTTCCTTTACGGCAAACATTAATATCAAACATCATCCGTCAGCTGCTGGAACAGAATGTAGGTCCTTCCAGGCTTAATATGTAAGACACACTTGCCTGCACTGCACATTAACACACAATGACCCTGACACACACGTACATGTTGTTTACGTGCACACACGTACACACACACACACACACACACAACAAACGCACATATCGGCCTAAACGCAGACACAAATGTTCTTGTATTTATCTGCCCCTCATGTCTATTCTGTATATTTTAGTCAATCGCACCCACAGATGGTTGGTCCTTCTCAGATCAACACACACCCAAAGGTTTCTCCTGGCCCCACTGAGAACCTCACACCCTGTTTATGTTGTAAATGGCTCATTGTAGCTGGACATTTCTTATGGAAAATCCACAGAGGCGTACAGAGGCCCATTTTTAGCAAACATCAGTCGTGTGTTTCAATGGCATGTTGTGTTTGCTAATCCAGGTTTATCATTTTAAAAGGCTAGTTGATTAGTAGAAAACCCTTTATGCAACTGTTAGCACAGCTGAATACAGTTAAAGAAAAGAAATAAGAATATATCCGGACAGGCAAAAGAACAGACACTGTACCGGGGAACATTGAGGTGTCACAAAATCACAAAAAGCACATCTGAGAGACGCAGACCAAATAAATAAGGTCTTGAGAGATGCTTGATGCCATATGTCAAACACAGTGGACGTAATGGGATGGTCGGTGGCTCCAAAGTGCAACGCTTGTACAGGGTGAAAGAGAAGCAAGGCCATTCTCTTTGTTTTGCTACACCAATTCCCTGATAAAACAGGATAATGACCCAAAGCACAGCTACAAACAATGAAACAGCCTAAACCCATAGTAAATCACACATTATTAAACCCATATTTAATCACCTGTTATAAACCCATAGTAAATCACACATTATTAAACCCATATTTAATCACATGTTATAAACCCATAGTAAATCACACATTATAAAGCCATAGTAAATCACACATTATAAAGCCATAGTAAATCACACATTATAAAGCCATAGTAAATAACACATTATAAACCAATAGTAAATCACACATTATAAACCCATAGTAAATCACACATTATAAAGCCATAGTAAATATCACATTATAAACCTATAGTAAATCACACATTATAAACCCATATTAAATCACACATTATAAACCCATAGTAAATCACACATTATAAACCCATAGTAAATCACACATTATAAACCCATAGTAAATCACACATTATACACCCATAGTAAATCACACATTATAAAGCCATAGTAAATAACACATTATAAACCAATAGTAAATCACACATTAAAAAAACATAGTAAATAACACATTATAAACCAATAGTAAATCACACATTATAAACCCATAGTAAATCACACATTATAAACCCATAGTAAATCACACATTATACACCCATAGTAAATCACACATTATAAAGCCATAGTAAATAACACATTATAAACCAATAGTAAATCACACATTATAAAGCCATAGTAAATAACACATTATAAACCCATATTTAATCACATGTTATAAACCCATAGTAAATCACACATTATAAAGCCATAGTAAATAACACATTATAAACCAATAGTAAATCACACATTATAAAGCCATAGTAAATAACACATTATAAACCAATAGTAAATCACACATTATAAAGCCATAGTAAATAACACATTATAAACCCATATTTAATCACATGTTATAAACCCATAGTAAATCACACATTATAAACCCATAGTAAATCACACATTATAAAGCCATAGTAAATCACACATTATACACCCATAGTAAATCACACATTATAAACCAATAGTAAATCACACATTATAAAGCCATAGTAAATAACACATTATAAACCAATAGTAAATCACACATTATAAAGTCTTAGTAAACAACACATTATAAACCCATAGTAAATCACACATTATAAAGCCATAGTAAATCACACATTATAAACCCATAATAAATAACACATTATAAACACATAGTAAATCACACATTATAAACCCAAAGTAAATCATTGTAAACCCATATTAAATCACACATTATAAACCCATAGTAAATCACACATTATAAACCCATAGTAAATCACACATTATAAACCCATAATAAATAACACATAATAAACCCATAGTAAATCACACATTATAAACCCATAGTAAATCATTATAAACCCATAGTAAATTACACATTATAAACCCATATTAAAACACACATTATAAACCCATAGTAAATAACACATTATAAACCCATAGTAAATCACACATTATAAACCCATAGTAAATCACACATTACAAACCCATATTAAATCACACATTATAAACCCATAGTAAATCACACATTATAAACCCATAGTAAAGCACACACACACACACATTTCAATATTAAAAAACCTCAGACATACATACAGACATACACATTTCAATCACATCCTTAGAAACACAGCACATACATTCTAATGCCACAAACACATACTCTCACACACACACAAAGTAAATACCAATATTTTACACACAGTGATTAGCCTCCTGCACACATTAAACTAAATGGCTCATTGCAGGTGTGTCCTTGGCCTCTGTTTGTGAACTCCAAACTGGAATGTGCCGGAGCGTTGAACGCCCCCCTCGGCCGTGGAATCAATTTCCGTCGTCTCTTTGTCAGGCGCAGACAGAACAATAGTTTCTGCCGGGGCAGCCCATTTACGATAGTGATTTTATTAGCATGCAGATAACGTGATGGGGCAGAGGCAGCATCGTCTGTGATTGTGTACTCCGTTCCAGGCAGAACGAATCGCAGGTAATTGGGGTCCTCGTGTTGATTCTCGCCAGTGTAACACATTCATCATGTCCATTGTGGGTTGTGTCTTATGCTAATATTAACCCGGCGCTGTATACTGGCAACACGAGAGAACACACACACACACACAAACACACACACAAACACACACACATTAAAGTAAAGACAGAAACCACCACTATGGTTTTAATTACAAAATAGTTTGTTCCTGAGAAACTCGTCGCTTCTTTGGGAGGGTTTGTGATTTTATTCATTTCAATAGGTGGCGGCGTGTCCTTCTCTGGTATTTCCCCATCTTTTTTCCCCCTGTTTTTTTCTCCCTTTTTCCTTTATCGCCGCGGCTCTGATTGGACCCCCGTGGTGTGGCTGCCGACTGACTGCAGCTTGTGCAGATGCGATATTAATTAATAAGAAATGCATGAAAAATCAATTATGCTAATGGTGTGTTTGTCATTTGGAAAGAATTAAATTTAAAAAGTCCCAAATTGGGTCAGAGGAAGAGTCGCTTAAGTGCTGTGAATATGATGTGTAGGTATTATTCAGCCGCCGTCACTAGACAATGTGAACTTTAGCCGTTAGCGTAGCACCGTTTCCCGCCGCTAGTAACATGAGCACGGTTTGGTCGCGCGACGCCTTGTTCAACAAACACACACACAAACACACACACAAAACACTTAGCTAACCCTGAGCCGCATTTCACTGCTATATTAACTCCCATTGACACCCACTTGACTTACATGTTGCTACGTACATGTTGTTTGCTTCAGTTTAAAAAATGAGGCAAAGAGAGAGCGAGAGAGAGCAGCGTCTGCTATGGAAAACAAGGTTCTTCTGAAGTCATACCAACCAGGTCTCTGTCAAGGGTTCCTATTCCCACAAGTGAACACATCAGAAATCCTCATTAAAGTAAAGACAGAAACCACCACTATGGTTTTAATTACAAAATAGTTTGTTCCTGAGAAACTCGTCGCTTCTTTGGGAGGGTTTGTGATTTTATTCATTTCAATAGGTGGCGGCGTGTCCTTCTCTGGTATTTCCCCATCTTTTTTCCCCCTGTTTTTTTTCTCCCTTTTTCCTTTATCGCCGCGGCTCTGATTGGACCCCCCGTGGTGTGGCTGCCGACGACTGCAGCTTGTGCAGATGCGATATTAATTAATAAGAAATGCATGAAAAATCAATTATGCTAATGGTGTGTTTGTCATTTGGAAAGAATTAAATTTAAAAAGTCCCAAATTGGGTCAGAGGAAGAGTCGCTTAAGTGCTGTGAATATGATGTGTAGGTATTATTCAGCCGCCGTCACTAGACAATGTGAACTTTAGCCGTTAGCGTAGCACCGTTTCCCGCGGCCGCCGCTAGTAACATGAGCACGGTTTGGTCGCGCGACGCCTTTGTTCAATGAAATCTCTGTTCTGTCAATTTTCTGTTGGATTTCTTTTTTTAAGAGCGGACGTTTCTGGAATATGTACCGGTTCTTGGTGGGGTTTGGTCTCACTAATGGAAGTCTCTCTTGGCGTGTCACAAATGCCACAAACAGCTATTCCAGAGTTAAAAGAGGCTCTTGTTAGACTGAGGGGTTGGGCACCACCGTAAACTCCCACTGCTGTTGCAGGAGCTTTTTTTGGTGCTCATTATTTCCAGCACCACAGGAAGTCCCACCCGCCCCTCGCCTCCTGACCAATCCCTTGTTTCCCTCCCCGCGTTGCTCTTCAAATCAAATTTTTCCTTAGCAACAGGCCTCAACACCAGCGGTTAGCAACATTTTTTTTGCCACCTCATTCATTGTGTGTCTGGCTTTTGAGTAGCCCGCATACTTTTGCTTTATCTCTCGCTTTTATTAACAAAAATGCTCTGTTCCCAGTTTTGAGCCTCGTTCATATTAAATTCCTCCCCTTAAAAAAACGTTTTCCGTTTTCTCACAGGCTGGGTTTTCTCTCAGAATCCGTGGGCTGCCTCGCCCTTCACGCTGTTTTTTGTTTCAGAACGCAGCCCGTGACACGCAGAAACACACACACACACACACTATCTTGTCTGAGTGAGAGGTGTGTGATCAAATGAACAGTGACAGCACTTTATTGGCAGAGAAAGGGAGCGCTGGCTCTCATGCTTTCCCTACCCCAGGGGAAGTGACTCAGTCAAGCCGAATCCCCAGATCAAGCCCATGGCCTTTACTCTGCGTGTGTGTGTGTGTGTTTGTGTGTGCGTGCGTGCGTGCGTGTGTGTGTGTGTGTGTGTGTGCGTGTGTGTGTGTGTGTGTGTGTGCATGCAACCACACAATCCAGCTGGTGGGCGAGGATAGAGCTCAGACACGATTGACGGGGTTGACGGGGCTGACCGTACAGGGTTCAGACATGAAGTCGACGCCGGATAAGCACCCCTAGCTCTAATTGCAGTCACGTTCATACTCATTCTGAGGAAAATATACCCAATAATAACCCACTGGAATGTAATATTTCCTATATTATTGGTTATTTCATAAATTATATTTCTTGTTTTATTGTAGAATTAATGTGTGTGTATTATTTAATTAAAAAACAACAACAGCAGGTTAGGAATTAAATTAGAGAGACTTCATTGTGATGTATCGTTATATAGTAATCATTGTGTGTGTGTGTGGATAATTATCCCATTGATAGAGACACTAGTTAGGGCCAGATGCCTGCTGTCTACACACACACACACACACACACACACACCTGCACTTTCTCTCGCTCCACATGTGTTCTTCTCTTTACTCATTACTCCTTCCTCTTCATACAAAATGCCATTCCAACTCGAGCCGCCCTGTGATGACAGCCTCCGTGTTTGACTCAGAGCTGAGCACACTCGTGTCTACCTGGAGTCAGTTCACATGCAGATTAACAGTAAATGAGTCATCCTGTTTTGACTCAAAGCTGAGCACACTAGTGTCTACCTGGAGTCAGGTCACATGCAGATTAACAGTAAATGAGTCATCCTGTTTTGACTCAGAGCTGAGCACACTAGTGTCTACCTGGAGTCAGGTCACATGCAGATTAACAGTAAATGAGTCATCCTGTTTTGACTCAAAGCTGAGCACACTCGTGTCTACCTGGAGTCAGTTCACATGCAGATTAACAGTAAATGAGTCATCCTGTTTTGACTCAAAGCTGAGCACACTAGTGTCTACCTGGAGTCAGGTCACATGCAGATTAACAGTTTTGAATCCACATAATTTTGTACCGGAGAATACTCAAGAATTGGTATCAGAGGAATTGCTACATTCTCTGAACTTCACGGGAGTGACAGGGAAGTGAGGGAATTATAGAGGCAGTAGGGGAAAATAAAGTTGTTAAAGGAGGAGGGATGAGAAAATTAGTTGGAAGCCCCTTTCGACTGAAGATGGTGCTGAAATGCCTTTGTGAAATGAAACCGTAGCCAATCTCAGCTCTCCATGAGATAAATCAATTATTTATTTGTTGTATTAAAAAATGTATTAGGCTTGGAAGAATACAACTACCCATCAGACTTAACCCAGGTTAAGATATATTTACTCCTTTTTTTTAAACCTTTCATATTTCATACACAATATTATGATGCGCGCGTTTAATTGTTTATGTATATGTTTTTAAAAGTTGCACGGTTCGCAACACAACGTGTTTTGCGGCAGAAACGAAACAAATATTATGATGTTGGTATTTTTTTTGGTGTTGCTCTTTTCCCTGTTGTCACACGATGTGAACAGTTATTATCGAGCTGTAGGATAATTAGGTATGAGTACAGGAATTACCATGTCCTGCCTCTTTCCTCGCATTTTTAAGAAACACACTAGTGATCAGGACCACTAGGGCATTTTCATTTTTAAAGAAAGGAACAAAGAAATATTATATACCCATTGTCACGGGGGAACATAATTCTGGCACAATTATCTCCACTCCCTGCTGCTCTGGTCCTGTGTTGTAGTCCATCAACTAGCCCTAACCTAACAAATATATTCGTTTAAAATCCACTTATACCAACGTAAACGCCCGGGCGTCTACCTCCTGCCATCTGCGAGACTGGTGCCACTGGTTCTTCATTCTTGGAATTTCCATTGTTAATCGCATCCAGCCTTTCCAAGGTCAAAGAAAGAAAGAACGGAAGAAAGAGAGAAATAATAAAAGGAAGACAGAGAGAATGAGAGAAAAGGGAAAGAAAGAAATAGTGAAAGGAAGGAAGAGAGGATGAGAGAAAAAGAAAGAAAGAAGAGAAAAGAAAAGAAAGAAAAAAGAAATGTCACAAAATAAGAAAAACATGTAAAGCTGTTAAATGCCTGGTATGTATGTAGTGGTTAAATGACACATGAACAAGGGACATTGCCCATTGGTTTGACATCCAGGGTTTGTTCATAATCACTGTGTGTCTGACTACCAGGGCTTTCTGTAGACTGCTGTAATAATTTACAGTTTGCATGGGTACAAGGCAACAATGTGCAGCCTGTTTTGCCATGTGTATTTACTGCAGGTTAATAAATGAGGGCTGTGGGAAGAACCAAGTTTGCTTAATAACATACCAGTTGAACGTCAGCGCCGCGGTCTTCAATTATAATACTTATTTTATTAGCGTTTTCATATCGTTTTAAGCAAAGGACCACAATGGAGGCAATTGTCAGAATTGGAAACGTCTAAAGTCAAGAAGAATGACTCATTATTGAAAGCGTTAATCTAACTCGCTCGGACTCATTTTCTTCGTTACCAGGTGACCCCGGCCTGAATCTTGCACTTCCTATCCTCTGACCCGGTTCATTTATTTTTGTGTTTCCAGGTGTTTTGGGTTCCTGGCGAGGCTCTCCTGTACGGGGATAATTGGGAGCTTCGTGGTAATTGGTCCATTGACGCCGTTACCGTAGCGTTTTGACTCATTATTCACACTTAACCGTTCGACCTGGAACAAA
>CM055742.1:10913407-10980907 GCA_029465975.1 Dallia pectoralis
AACCTACTAATATAACATCACATACATTCACAGCACGGAGCAATGGAAAAGGCAGCAAACAACTACACAACTCCAACAGAAGTTCCATACACTTCGCATGCTAGACAGATGGGCAGAGAACGGCGACATTAGATTAGTCTAATTCCCGCACACAGCAGACCTACTGCGCCCATATATGGCGTAACTTAACTGAACAGTATCGCTAACAGTCCAGCGCATCTACTAAACCAAAGGCAACTCACTGTAATGCAGGTACGCACGGACAGCGTCGCAACAGTGTCCCCGAAGCAACCGACAGCTCCGACTCGCCATTACCCAACGATGTGACTATTTTACCTTGGTGGCGAGTGGGAGCTCCGCCTTGAGGGAAATGTCATTGGCTGATTCGACAGCCTTTCTAACAAAGGGTTTATTTTTGTATATTTTTTCAAGAGACTTCTAAACTGTGTGGCACGTTGTGCAATTCTGTTGTCCTGTATGCTAGTCACTATACTGTATCCTGTATATATATAGGAGTCTGGTGCTATACTGTATCCTGTATATATAGGAGTCTGGTGCTATACTGTATCCTGTTTATATATGAGTCTGGTACTATACTGTATCCTGTATATATATGAGTCACTATTCAACCTCCATCCTAGTCGCAGTGAAAATGATCTCAAAGGAGCACTGAACCCATTATCACGTCCCCCCAAACCCTGTGTAACCTACAACCCCGCCGGTGAGAGAGGCATATTTATAGACAGTTCTCCTGCCTGTTTTCCCAGTGACGTTCTCGGTGCTCCATCGTCCATCTGCGCCGGCGGCTCTAATGGGTAAAGACCATGTTTTACTCCAAAGGCACCGCCGCTCTCACCTCTCTCACCTCTCTACACCCCCACCGCCACCGGCCCTTTCTTCTGGGTCAACCGCGGGGACAAGCCGACATCACTTCCACGGGGCCGTCATGATGTGGCGGCACACGCGACTTCATTTCATACATTTATTTATATATATTTTTTCCGTGATGTTTCTTTTCCCCTCACGAGCGCTGTTGTCGGTGTTCCCCTGCCTATTGCTACGGTGGCATCTGGAGTGTTTCCGGTTGACTGGTGCTAATCTCCCAGCCTGACTGACTGACTGACAGTGGAACTGCGCCAGACAGACCTCCCCGATACTCCGTCTCTCTGTCCACACCAGTAGATGAATATATAATAAACGCCTGGCACTCAGTGCATTAGGGTACCGGTGTGTGATAATCTGATATAACAGCTAGATAAGTGATCCTTTTAATAGGTGGGCTTGATTAAGGGGAAAGGGCTTTGTTTGTGCGTGTGTGCGTGTGTGCGTGCGTGCGTGTGTGTGTGCGTGCGTGCGTGCGTGTGTGTGTGTGTGTGTGCGTGTGTGTGTGTGTGTGTGTGTGTGTGTGTGCGTGCGTGTTTCTTGCTCTACTCATCCCTAGCTGCCTGGTGTTTTTTTCCTATGTGGTACATAAAGAGAGAGTGTGTGTGTGTGTGTGTGTGTGTGTGTGTGCGTGCGTGTTTCTTGCTCTACTCATCCCTAGCTGCCTGGTGTTTTTTTCCTATGTGGTACATAAAGAGAGAGTGTGTGTGTGTCCTCATTGGCTTCCAGTGATGATTGCCCTCTGAGAATAGAGTAGACCCTCATCCAGGTTGAATGGAGTTCGGGTGTTTGTCATGTCACTTCCTCTGCCCCTCGGAGCATCGATCACCACCGGTCCACAATGTCCTCCTGGGAAAACACAACGGACGTGACGCTGTTATGACAGGAGATGATGACAGATTAAAACACACAGGCTGTAACAGGGCAATGCAGTGTGTACAGGTGTAATTACACTGTGATTAGCACAGGCTAGTAACAACGGCCAGTGTGTACAGGTGTAATTACACTGTGATTAAAAACACAGGGCAGGGCAACGGCCAGTGTGTACAGGTGTAATTACACTGTGATTAAAACACACAGGCTAGTAACAGGGCAACGGCCAGGTGTAATTACACTGTGTGGCCAGTGTGTACAGGTGTAATTACACTGTGATTAAAACACACAGGCTAGTAACAGGGCAACGGCCAGTGTGTACAGGTGTAATTACACTGTGATTAAAACACACAGGCTAGTAACAGGGCAACGGCCAGTGTGTACAGGTGGAATTACACTGTGATTAAAAAACACAGGCTAGTAACAGGGCAACGGCCAGTGTGTACAGGTGTAATTACACTGTGATTAAAACACACAGGCTAGTAACAGGGCAACGGCCAGTGTGTACAGGTGTAATTACACTGTGATTAAAACACACAGGCTAGTAACAGGGCAACGGCCAGTGTGTACAGGTGTAATTACACTGTGATTAAAACACACAGGCTAGTAACAGGGCAACGGCCAGTGTGTACAGGTGTAATTACACTGTGATTAAAAAACACAGGCTAGTAACAGGGCAACGGCCAGTGTGTACAGGTGTAATTACACTGTGATTAAAAAACACAGGCTAGTAACAGGGCAACGGCCAGTGTGTACAGGTGTAATTACACTGTGATTAAAACACACAGGCTAGTAACAGGGCAATGGCCAGTGTGTACAGGTGTAATTACACTGTGATTAAAACACACAGGCTAGTAACAGGGCAACGGCCAGTGTGTACAGGTGGAATTACATTGTGATTAAAACACAAGTGCAGAATGCACTTTACACAGTTGTTTTTGAAAACTTTGCTAAGATATAAATACACCGATTTTGGTCTGTGGAACAGACCGGTATTCAAGCTGATTTGTGTTTACCTAGAAGTTAGGCCAGTATGAAGTTTTACACACTTGAGAATACCTTAATGGCATAATTTGGCCATTTCTCTGACAGTACCGTTGTCTTGTGATGTGCATGACCTTATAAAGTAGTTCAGCTGGTAGTGCCCCAGTTCTAACAAAAGACTGGGTTTCTCTGGAGTTTACTGAGATCCATTTCAATGACTGTGTGGTATGATGTGTGACTTTTTGAGGCTGGGCTGTTTGGAGTCCGATTCTCAAGTAAACCAATTGTCATCCGTGCTGAGATCTCATTGTTTTGCTTTTGTGATTAACTATAGTTATCGGCGCTGGAATCGGTGCTTATTGTAAGAGTTCTGTCCGAAAGTCTCTATTTATCGGGCTTGTTGGTTGATATTTTTGGAATGTGTGTTTTAGAGTTCTAAGATGAAAATGTAAATATGTACTTAAGTTCATTCATTAGTTTGGGTTCTGGGTTGGAGCTCGTGGAATCTGAGAAGTGTTTGGTTGTGCAGCACACTAATAGAGTTGTAATGAGAATTTGTTTTAATTTGTTGACTAAAACATTTGTTACAAAAAGTGTTTTCTGGCGATTGTTTTTTATCTAATTGAATTCAGGTTAAAGTGTGCATTTTTTTCCCCTTCCAGACATATTTAATCATAAAACGTTGATTAAAAACAGTCATCCATCATCCAAAATATGACAAAGAAATATCTCTTTGACCGATCTATGTATTCCCACTGTCTTGAATCATCTGTTTGTGTGTGTTTGTCCGCGTGTGTGTACGGGGTTTTTTAATCGTCAGAGAAAAAAATAAATGGGATCCTTTCAAAACATCATTAAAAAATCATTAAGAGCTCTCCTTGACCTTTCTTTGAATAACCAGAACTCTGTGCTTAATTTGGCATATATTATTGATGATGGCCCAACCGCGTCCAAAGAACCGCTCCCGTTTCAATCTTTGTCATTTAGGCACTTCAGCATGGCACTACTAGACACTAAACAACTGTAGCTTAGACGTTTTCTCCGCACAACTGTCACCGTCCATTAACCTGAACTCTTCGCGTTTACTCGTTTGAACGTTTTTTACACTTTCTATAGTAAGTTGCATTATTGTATTCAAAGTAATTGTTCGATAATGTGCTGAAAATATGTCTGCACTCTTCTGTTGAAAATTTTCGACAGTTTTTTTTTTATTAAAGTTATGGGCCTTTAACCGAACTTGGGAAAAAAGCCAACACTGTGTGTAAATATATTATAGCATGTTGTTAATATATTTCCGATTGATGAATTAGCAACTGTTGGTGTGATCGGAGTGGGGCTTTTCCCGGCTGAAAGTCAAGAGGTTATTGAAATGCTACAGTAGTTCTGCTGGTGTTTGGTGTCATTGTGCTGCTGCAGTTTATTCAGTGTCCATTTTTCAATCAGAGCAGAAATCTGCACTTCCATTCTCAATGAAGACAAGGGCCTGTGGCAGCCATGACAACACCAACATATTCCACAGACACCAATGTTGTAGCGCAGTTTCGACCCAAAGACAGCTTGCCGATTGTACAATGGCTTTAGTCTCACAAGTGAACTTAGTGGAACAAGGCAAATGTGTGTGAGCTTAGTCGAACAAGGCAAATGTGGACAGCACTATACAAGTCAAATAAAACCTTATTCACCAACAACTACAGAAATGAGACTAAATGAATTCAGCTGCAAGTTGAGGTGGCAAAATGTCTCTTGTCACTAGATCTGTGTACGGGTTTGTAATTGTATTGTTCTCTATCATATCGTGTGTGGATTGTTTGTCTTTCAGATGGTGAACAGTGGTCACGCTGTCACTGGGCTCCATTGTACAAGTGTTTCCCTCGCTTTTTAAACGACAAAGTAGGACTATATGCTGGTTGAGGGGAAATAAAATGTTAATTTTTTGTAGACTTATGTCTTCTGTATCCTGGAAACAAACACAGTTTTTTTCACACGCCATGTGGATTTCCAATGGGTTTTTTTTCACTTAAACTGCAACTGCTAGTGAAGGCTAGTCAGATTGGAGCTAGCGAGTGACATAGACATGTTTCTCCACAGAGACGAGGAAAGCACAGTATCTGCCATACCACAGTAACCTCGTTGTCTTAAAGTGGCAGCTCAAATGTTTTTGTCTCATCGCTGTGATGTTTTGGTTAAAGAAAAATGGATATGCGATTAGTATTCGAGAAACGACACACAATGTAATCTTATGTTTTATGATTGTGAACCAAATATTTGGTCTGGTAAAAAATCTTAGTAACAGGTAGATCTTTTTTTAAACTACCTGCCACAGACGGTTAGTTTTTGGCCCTGTTGTTTAATCAGAACATAATGTAAAGCGTAACACACATGCCGACCTAACCACTAACAAAGGACTTAGGCCACTAGTTTAGTTGATTTTGTCTTTTATTTTTGGCAGATTTGTCAGCAACAAATGATAGGTTTAAGCAAGGGTTGTGTTTTGTTGGCAATACCAATGTTTCTATTCCAGGCTAAATCACGCATTTCTTGCCCATTATACTGTAAACAACAATGTTGGCTTTTTACTCCAAAAATTGTAGGAAATCGGTTGCCCTGTAAATATTTTAGTACAGGTAGTTTCCTTAAATAATTTTGTAGTCATTACTCAAACCAGTAACGTCCAACAAAGTCCAGATTTAAGTTTAGTTGCTTAAAAGTATTATGTAATATACGAAGCCACACCTCCAATAGAATTACCCAGTATGCATTTCCCTGTTATGAGTTACCCTCCAAAGATTGTATCTGTCAACAACAGAGACATGGTTATTGAATTTACGTCTTAAGTGTTATTTGAATCTCTGCATAATACAGTGGCCAGAAAGCGCTGAAGTCATAAGTTCCAAAGTCTTATAACTTTCCTTTAATTTCATGGTCATTTTCAAATAGAATCCCCGCTTTTATACTGACATTTCTTGAAACTTGACTAGAATTGTGCGCACCTACCTGCCAGACGCAGGCCTGCAATGTGCAATTATATTATAATATAATATATAATATATTTTTATTTGGGAGCCATCTTTTAACAGCAAAATGAATGTTTTATGTAATTGGAACAATCATCCCAGTCAACGGTTGCAAAATAATTATGCTACATAATTGGATTATGTAAATAAACATATTTGATCTTTGTGTAGCTGAAATGAAGCAATCAGTCGTTGCGAAAAAATATAATGAAACTATTCTAAAATATCAACCTGCAGTGAAGCATGGTGGAAAAGATTAATTGTTAAATGTCTGTATCACAAACATTTTAGTCATTAGTAACATTTTGTCATGTATCGATCGGCGAAGTGTGGTGAAAGCCATTGCAGAGTCGTATAATCTGTTTTGGTATGTTTATTAACACACAAACGCAAAACAAACCGTGAACGGCGGAAAAGTCTAAACTGAGTCAATGAAAAGAACAATGCGCATACATAGCGGCTTCTAATAAAACATTACACAGTAGTAGACCAACTAGACCAACACTCACCTCTAAAACACAGTGACATAGAATAAACAATGCTAAGCAAGGAGTGACTTGCTAGCGACCCCTTTATATCCCGTATGATTATAATTACCAACAGCCGTGAGACAAACGTAAACAAGGAAGTGCATCACCGAAATATGTCCGTGTAGCAACGCCACCACACCAATCGTGACAGTATCCCCCACTAAAAGGCTAGCTCCCCAGATAGCCGAACGGAAATACAAAAACAAAATAAGGGAGCAACAGGGAGAGAACCCACAGTCAAACCCAAAAGGGTCAGTCCAGGACCGCAGGTCCAGCCCTGAATAGGCCTCGGTGGCCTGAGAGGCCGCCAATTAGTGCGGCTGAGAGTGCGTTGTAGCGGCGGCCATCGTGGGCGACGTGGCGGCGGCCCTCGTGGGCGACGTGGCGGCGACCATCGTGGGCGGCGTGGCGGCGGCCATCGTTGGCGTAGTCGTGGCGGCGGCCATCGCGGCGTAGTCGTGGCGGCGGCCATCGCGGCGTAGTCGTGGCGGCGGCCCTCGTGAGCGTAGTCGTGGCGGCGGCCATCGTGGCGTAGTCGTGGCGGCGGCCATCGTGAGCGTAGTCGTGGCGGCGGCCATCGTGAGCGTAGTCGGGCGGCGGCCATCGCGAGCGGAGTCGGGGCGGCGGCCATCGCGGCGTAGTCGTGGCGGCGGCCATCGTGAGCGTAGTCTTGGCGGCGGCCATCGTGAGCGTAGTCGTGGCGGCGGCCATCGTGGCGTCGTCGTGGCGGCGGCCATCGTGAGCGTCGTCGTGGCGGCGGCCATCGTGAGCGTCGTCGTGGCGGCGGCCATCGTGGCGTCGTCGTGGCGGCGGCCATCGTGAGCGTAGTCGTGGCGGCGGCCATCGTGGCGTAGTCGTGGCGGCGGCCCTCGTGAGCGTAGTCGTGGCGGCGGCCATCGTGAGCGTAGTCGTGGCGGCGGCCATCGTGAGCGTCGTCGTGGCGGCGACCATCGTGAGCGTCGTCGTGGCGGCGGCCATCGTGAGCTTCGTCGTGGCGGCGGCCATCGTGAGCGTCGTCGTGGCGGCGGCCATCGTGAGCGTCGTCGTGGCGCGGCCCTCGTGGGCGGCGATGCGGCAGCCATTGTGGGCGGCGATGCGGCAGCCATAGTGGGCGGCGATGCGGCAGCCATTGTGGGCGGCGATGCGGCAGCCATTGTGGGCGGCGATGCGGCAGCCATTGTGGGCGGCGATGCGGCAGCCATTGTGGGTGGCGATGCGGCAGCCATTGTGGGCGGCGGCGTGACGGCAACAGCCATCTTGGGCGCTGGCGTGACAGCGACAGCCATCTTGGGCGCTGGCGTGACGACAACAGCCATCTTGGGCGCTGGCGTGACGGTGGGGACCATCGTGGACGCTGGCGTGACGGCGGCAGCCATCTTGGGCGCTGGCGTGGCGACGGCAGCCATCTTGGGCGCTGGCGTGACGACAACAGCCATCTTGAACGCTGGCGGGACGGCGGGAGCCATCGTGGACGCTGGCGAGACGGCGGCAGCCATCTTGGGCGCTGGCGTGACGACAACAGCCATCTTGGGCGCTGGCGTGACGGCGGGGACCATCGTGGACGCTGGCGTGACGGCGGCAGCCATCTTGGGCGCTGGCGTGGCGACGGCAGCCATCTTGGGCGCTGGCGTGACGACAACAGCCATCTTGAGCGCTGGCGGGACGGCGGGAGCCATCGGGGACGCTGGCGAGACGGCGGCAGCCATCTCGGGCGCTGGCGTGACGACAACAGCCATCTTGAACGCTGGCGGGACGGCGGGAGCCATCGTGGACGCTGGCGAGACGGCGGCAGCCATCTTGGGCACTGGCGTGACGACAACAGCCATCTTGGGCGCTGGCGTGACGGCGGGGACCATCGTGGACGCTGGCGTGACGGCGGCAGCCATCTTGGGCGCTGGCGTGGCGACGGCAGCCATCTTGGGCGCTGGCGTGACGACAACAGCCATCTTGAGCGCTGGCGGGACGGCGGGAGCCATAGTGGACGCTGGCGAGACGGCGGCAGCCATCTTGGGCGCTGGCGTGACGACCACAGCCATCTTGAACGCTGGCGGGACGGCGGGAGCCATCGTGGACGCTGGCGAGACGGCGGCAGCCATCTTGAGCGCTGGCGTGACGGCGGGAGCCATCGTGGACGCTGGCGTGGCGGCGGCAGCCATCTTGGGCGCTGGCGGGACGACGGTAGCCATCTTGGACGCTGGAGTGACGGCGGGAGCCATCGTGGGCGCTGGCGTGACGGCAACAGCCATCTTGAGCGCCGGCGGGACGACGGCAGCCATCTGGAGCGCTGGCGTGCCGGCAACAGCCATCTTGAGCGCTGGCGTAGCGGCCATCTCGGGCGCTGGCGTGGTGGAGGCGATCTCTGGCGTCAGATCTTGAAAGTCCAGCCATGCCTTCCACCACGCCCTAATGACAGCCGGGGGCTGCTTATGTAACCCCTCCGGGGATTTCTCTGTCCCGGAGGTAGGTGGTCGGAAAGGGTCTTCCCCCGGCGGGGGTAGTGGCTGTAGCTCCAGGGGTTTTCCTCCCCCTGTCTGCAGCCCCGGAACAGTGGGCGGTGTCTTCTGCCCGCCCCAGCCGACGTCCGATGTTGCGGGGACTAGTCGACTGAGGACGGGGTCCCATAGCAGGGCGTCTTCCAGGGAGTCCTCCTCCACTCGCTCGTAGAACTCCTCCTCATCATCCGAGGAGAGGGAGTCGGACCCCCAATCACCCTGCCAGGTGTAGCGCCGCTCCTGCTGCTCCGTGGGTTGACGGTGAGCTTCATACCTCGGAGCGCTATAGCTTGCCCCTCCGAGGAATCCACTCACCGTCCGGCTCTGCGGGCTTCTTGGGTGGCTTAGCATTCTGTCATGTATCGATCGGCGAAGTGTGGTGAAAGCCATTGCAGAGTCGTATAATCTGTTTTGGTATGTTTATTAACACACAAACGCAAAACAAACCGTGAACGGCGGAAAAGTCTAAACTGAGTCAATGAAAAGAACAATGCGCATACATAGCGGCTTCTAATAAAACATTACACAGTAGTAGACCAACTAGACCAACACTCACCTCTAAAACACAGTGACATAGAATAAACAATGCTAAGCAAGGAGTGACTTGCTAGCGACCCCTTTATATCCCGTATGATTATAATTACCAACAGCCGTGAGACAAACGTAAACAAGGAAGTGCATCACCGAAATATGTCCGTGTAGCAACGCCACCACACCAATCGTGACACATTTAAGTTAAATTCACTATAAACATTTGAGTGAAACATGTATTTAACATTGTAAGTAACTAAATGAATGTCACTAAAAAAGTACAGGACTTGGTTGAAAGATGAGATTGTATGTTTTAAAATTAAAAAGGTAATTACCTGGTGTTATTTCTTCTGGCAGTCATGTTTTTACTGTTTGTTGGCCCTGAGGTATATGTGGAGTGAACCTCCAGTTCTGTCTGTTACCTTTATATACTGAACTTAACCTCTGTACACATCCAATTGAAACACTCCAATATGACACACCGGATGTCACTTATTTCATTGGAGACCATCAACAATGGAGAGGAATATCGCCCAGAGTTTGATGTCTCTGTTGGATAACATACGCAGCACACTTAATATTTTCTCTGAACAGAACAGGAAGTGAGCAGGTTCTAGGTTCTTTCTAGGTTCTGTCTAGGCTACCTTGGATTGTAAAAGGTTTGTGGAAAAGTAACATATAAAGCAACATGTTTAATTAACTTTTGAATCAATATAAAATATAGATTTTTCTTAAATAAGAATGTAATATTTTGCTATCTCCAGTGTACAGTTTGTCCCCCATGCACTACAGACTGTACACATGTCTAGCCACTAGCAGAAAATAATTTTGCGTAAAAATGACATCTAACCTAACAACATGTTAATAATTATTTTCTTAATCGCTTACAGGCATTTTTAATTCATGTTTTTTCATGTTTATATTTATATTTTATAGTCATGAGAGCAGCTCTAAAATAATTTAATGGTGAAGGAGTGTCTTGATGTTCCCATTACAGATGTTTTCTGATTTTAGCACCCGAAACGTTTCCCTGTACTGATCGTAGCCACATATTCATGATTAGCTTGACCTCATGCTCAATGTAATCTGTGATTCTTTTTTGAAAATATTTTCAAACATTCTTCTGCAGAGCGACAATCCTTGAGCACTCTTGTCCTTACTTCAAAAATCCTCATTTCAAAACATCTCAGATGCAGTTTTATCGAGCCGTTTCTTAATGACAAGGTTTCTAAGGCTGTCTCTTTGTTTAGGTTCCGTTAAAAAAACTGCTCTATGTTCCCATGGGTCTGTTGATAATAGTCTTGTTTTAATTCTGTTATTATGGCTAACGTCCCTGGTCTGGAGAGTTCAACTACCATTACTGTGCTGAAGCCGATGGTTTGACAAATTCTCAAAGGTTTGCCTTTTGCGATCTTAATAATCAATTTGACAAATTTTCACTGCAGTAGAAAAAAATTATAATTCTACTCATCGAATAATTTGGGTAAAATTTGAACGAAGAGTGGAATATAGTGCATCGTGTAAGAATGCGCGTGTTACTCACGGGGGCAGGCCGTCGTCTATAATGGTCAATTTAACTGACAAGGAATGTTATGCTCGCTACAAAAGAATGTTCTGGAAGGCGCCTTTGCCCTTTCCGTCCCATTTGACATGGCTGTGTCTGCACTTACAAAAAGCCCCAGCGATGAAGCATGGCAGAGCAGCCATGACTCTCAACTTCCCCTTAATTGGGATATCAATAATTAACTGACCAATAAAATCCCTGAATAAGTAATGTTGTTAGCTTTCCTTAGTTCCACTGGCCGTCTAGACCAATGTTCAAATATTTGTTTCTGAACAACGGCACAAAACACTATTGTTTTGGGTATCATAGTGTGTGATCTGTGACTTTTTTATTTACCTGTTCATATTTGAGGTTAGTGCAGCATTTCTTGAAGGTCAACAAACTTCAGCAGATGAAAAAGAAGTGTCCCCGTCTTCCTGAGTTGTGACGCTGTAAGTATCTTTTTTATGTAATTTGATGTAATATCCATTGCCTTGTTTTTTATTACAGTGTTCCTTTTGAAAATATGCACCTCTGTTGCTTATTTTTACTTATTACCTTGTGTTCGTTAAAATCTTATTTGGCTCCTGATCGTCCCTCTAATCTTACTCTTTAGCAACCAAAGAGCGTTTGAATTCATTTGATCTGATTCACGAGGTGCTTTAATACGTTTCCACTGCTCTACATTTCCATCAGAACAAACCATTAAGCAGTGCTGATTTAAATCTGTGTTTCTCTGCGCTCTGTATCTTACCAGCCATCTGTGACAAATAAGAGCTGTAATTTGCACTATGAAGTCAGGGTTCTGTTTCTCTTCTCCGCCCGCCTCTCTGTCGGCTTGTCTGATGTGCCTGACTCTGTTGTCCCGGCGAATACCGTACGCAGGTATTTACTACAGCTGCCTGTAGACCGATGCTGTCACTTATGACATCAGAAATAGGCAGATGATTTTAGCTGCTAATATTCATGCGCCAATAGTGTTTCTTTAAGCTTGTCTCCTACAGTCTTATGTCTCTGCCATCACTTTATCAGATTTAGAAAGTGGACCTTTTTAACTGATTATCACATTTTTCTGTGCATATTTGCGACCACAAGAAGTATTTGGAAATTATATTTCATGCAGAATCACAAAAATGTGACACAGACTCTCCAATGTTTTACAGACTCTTGAGAGGTCTAATGTAATTTAAAACACAATTAAGCAACTATTAATGCACTGATTTATTTCCCTGTTACAACATACATGTTTATGTTGATTTTATTTAAGTAGTTTTATTTATTTGGTCATTTAGACATGCCATTGATATGCTATTGTGGAAATAACTCTTAATTGCAGAATATATCATATTCTATTTTTCTATATATGTAATTTGTTCTAGTTAAATAAAAAGGCATTTAAATGGGTTTAGCGTAATGTCTGGTAACCTTTAAAAGCTTTGTTAGATCTGCTGACATTTGTTAAAAGTATTACTTCACAGTTGGCAAAAAATAAATAACAGACAAATTCATTTTGTATGTACATTTGTATACCTTCTGGCAAAGTCACAAACTACAGAAGATTTGACTCAATAAGGTAGGAGTCAATGTACAAATACAATAATCAATTCTGCTGTGCCCGCATTATTGCCTCGGTCATTTTAAGTGCTATAATATCTGTGCAGATAAGCATTTCACTTTACACAGTTAATTGGAGAGCAGAACAATAAATCAATTACCATACGGCGTGATGCTTTTTCGCTCTATTTCTTGTCAGTTTCTCCCGCATTTAAAGTCCAAATTAAATAAAGGCATTTTAGGCAATCAATTATTGTTTCCTTTCCTGGAATACAGTCAGATAAAAAAGATGTCAATGCAAACATGACATTAACAAAGCAAAAGAATTCGGAGTCTTACACTGACTACATGGTTTTTTTTAATTTCCTTTTCATTTCCTGTTGTATTGGGACCAGAGTTCAGCTTATTGGACGATTTAATGAGCCCAGCATTCTGTGAAGCAGATCCACGTCCTTTGACCGATGGGAAGATGCCTATAAAACAGCTTTTCTACTTAGGGGATTTGGGGTTTTCTGATGTCATTTGTTTTTCTTCTCCAGTGAGCCGATGTGTTTTTAAACAGGCCCTAATTGAGGTTCATAATGATCGACAATAATGGAATGTGTGAACTTAGTGATGATTGATACCTAGACGTTGACTTGTCGGAATATTTCTCCCCCCTTACTGGTCTGGGTGGATTGGCGGGAACGTCAATCTTTTTGATGACAAAAATGTGATGATTCTTTCTCCAGTTTTTTCAGTTTTTCCAGCTAAGATCGTTTCTTAAACCATATATCCAACTATTTGTGTCTCACACGTAATCTCTAGCTCGGTTTTCATCTGACAATGTCATCCGTTCATAGCTGATTCCAAATGTCAAGTACTTTGTCTCTTGCTGCCTTTATGACAGCTCCAATTAGTCCATTTATGCTTCATTACCGGGCACAATTTTAATCAGAATTAAGTGTTAAAGAGCAACACAGAAAAAAACACAAACACAAATGCACACAGATGTACGTTTCTACGTACCACCCTGAGCTGTATCCAAATGTCCACTGTACCTCTACCCAAAATAATCACATTCAACACTGATTCACTTTCTTATTGGTTTTTGGGATTCCGAGTTCACAAACGTGTTGGTCAGGAATTGGGAGGTTCAGGTGAAACGCGAGTTACCCCTGTGACCCTGTGGGTCAACAAAGATATAGGAACAGAAAGGGGGAGATTAGAGAGAGATATCAGAGGCAAGTCTAGACAGAGTTTTGAGAGGGGGAGAAAGTGGACACAGAAAAAAGAGCGAGGGGGAAAAAGACGCGACAAAAGAGAGATGGTACTGGACCGAAGCCGTGACCCGGTTTTAACGCCAACATGGAGGTTGGAAGCACAATGTCTTGATGACTTGCTTACTGGGAGGGCAGGATGAAGAGGTTATCTGGGGTTGTCTGGTTTCATTAACCTCACACAGCCACACACACTATAGTTGCTTGAAAAAAAGACATTTGAACCTGTGTGCTCTGTGGTTTTAGAAGCGGGAGAGTTTGAGAGAACCAGGAACAACGAATAAGCTTTCATTAATGGGCAGTGAAACACACGTACTTAAAGGCGTTTTTACCTCGCCATTTTTAACTCATTATGTTTTATCAGACCTTATAGGTTTTAGCCTGTCTTTAATCTTTCTTCAGTGTGATTTTTTTACATTTTGAAGGTTAACAAATGTTAAATTTTGCCAAAAATCTTAAGAGGATCCTTACACATTTCCTTGTTACTTTGAATAGTTAAAAAAGGACATAAGTTGCGAAGAGATATCTCTTTATGAAGTGCTGTTACGTAACGTGTTGATTGGGTTTGTCATTTCCTGCATGAATAGAAAATCAAATAACATAAGAGAAGGTTA
This sequence comes from Dallia pectoralis, assembly GCA_029465975.1. Classification (NCBI taxonomy): domain Eukaryota; kingdom Metazoa; phylum Chordata; class Actinopteri; order Esociformes; family Umbridae; genus Dallia; species Dallia pectoralis. The sequence continues at coordinate 10,927,684 of CM055742.1, forward strand.
ATCATTATGACAGCCTTAATTCTTTAAATGAAAACATTTAAGAGATTGTTACGGCATTCCAGGCAAAGTGCTTTAGTTCGTTAACTGAAAACATTTTACAGATTGTTCCTGAGGTGACATTCTAATTATGAAGCTTGCCTTATCAACTTTCAAGGTTGACAAAACATAACATTTCCTTTTGCCTTTTTTTAAGAATGTTTTTACTTCCTGAGCGCCCAATTGAATTTAGAGATTCGGCCAATGAGGTTTAGATTTTTCCCTAATTATAATTTTAATAGTAATAATTCACCCAAGCGGAACCCGAATTGTTAATACATTTTTTACCTAATTAATATTTTGTATTAGTAGGTAACGTTAACAGTTTGTGATGCAATTTATTGCCAAATAGTTAATCTGATCATTCTGAGATAATCTCTGCGACATAAATAAAATAAGTTGGTTACCTGAGTTTGAATCCCTGATTGACGTAGGCATATTGTGAGGCGTATTGTGAGGCGTATTGTGAGGCGTATTGTGAGGCGTATTGTGGGGCGTACAGAGGCGTACAGAGGCGTATTGTGAGGCGTATTGTGAGGCGTATTGTGAGGCGTATTGTGAGGCGTATTGTGAGGCGTATTGTGAGGCGTACAGAGGCGTATTGTGAGAGGCGTACAGAGGCGTATTGTGAGGCGTATTGTGGGGCGTATTGTGAGGCGTATTGTGAGGCGTATTGTGAGGCGTATTGTGAGGCGTATTGTGAGGCGTATTGTGAGGCGTATTGTGAGGCGTATTGTGGGGCGTATTGTGAGGCGTATTGTGAGGCGTATTGTGAGCCGTATTATTGTGGGGCGTATTGTGAGGCGTATTGTGAGGCGTATTGTGAGGCGTATTGTGAGGCGAATTGTGAGGCATATTGTGAGGCGTATTGTGGGGCGTATTGTGAGGCGTATTGTGAGGCGTATTGTGAGGCGTATTGTGAGGCGTATTGTGAGGCGTATTGTGAGGCGTATTGTGAGGCGTAAGAATATATTTCTCAGAGGTCCTTGTATGTGTCACTGGGGGACATTTTTGCATTGGTCCATTGCCGTTAATGGCCGTCCACAGGTGTGCACTGTGCTGAAGCAGAATCTATACATACGCTGGTGTGTGAGTGAGAGTGTGTGTGAGTGTGTGAGTGAGTGAGTGAGTGAGTGTGTGTGTGTGTGTGTGTGTGTGTGTGTGAGAGTGTAAGTGTGAGTGAGTGAGTGTGAGTGTGTGTGTGTGTGTGTGTGTGAGTGAGTGAGTGAGTGTGTGAGTGAGTGTGTGAGTGAGTGTGTGAGTGAGTGAGTGTGTGAGTGAGTGTGTGAGTGAGTGTGTGAGTGAGTGAGTGTGTGAGTGATTGTGTGAGTGAGTGTGTGAGTGAGTGTGTGAGTGTGTGAGTGTGTGAGTGTGTGAGTGATTGTGTGAGTGATTGTGTGAGTGATTGTGTGATTGTGTGAGTGATTGTGTGAGTGATTGTGTGAGTGAGTGTGTGAGTGAGTGTGTGATTGTGTGAGTGATTGTGTGAGTGATTGTGTGAGTGAGTGTGTGAGTGAGTGAGTGTGTGAGTGAGTGAGTGTGTGAGTGAGTGTGTGAGTGAGTGTGTGAGTGAGTGAGTGAGTGAGTGAGTGAGTGAGTGAGTGTGTGAGTGAGTGTGAGTGTGTGAGTGTGTGAGTGTGTGAGTGTGTGAGTGTGTGAGTGTGTGAGTGTGTGTGTGTGTGTGTGTGTGTGTGTGTGTGCAACTGAGTCGATCACTGCAAATCAAATCTCTCTCTCTCTGCCCATGCACATCAGACATTCAGGTTGAGGTTTCGCTTCAAATTGAATTGGAATGAAAATTGCTTGTAAATAGGAAGGAATGCCATTACAGTGAGCAAGGCCACTCGTTCCAGCAACCATAGTCTCTCCGAACAAAGACACTGAAATGACCTACACTTGGTTATTTAATGGAGGAGCCTAACAAACAAACAGACAAGCATACAAATGAAGGAATAATTGAATGACAGCGACAAGTGTTGTCTCGGTTGGTTGAAACGTTTTTAAAACATGACGCCAGGCCAACTTGTCGTCAACAGCAAGTAATGTGAGAAAATGGATTTAACTGCCTTGCTTAGGGACAGAATGAGCGATTTCTTTTTTTCTGGCTCTGGGATTTGATCTGGCTGCCTTTCAGGTAGTTCTCAGATACTCAAACTCAGAGGTCTTCAACCCTGTTCCTGAAAAACGACAGTCCTGGTTGTGTTCACTCCAACTCGGGTTTCAAACACCTAATTCGAATAATTATTTCGTCAATTGGTGAATGAGGCCGGATTGGTGTGGCAACTACCAGGAGAGTAACTCTCCATGAACGTGATTGGAGACACCTGTTACCTACCAGACATCAAAACCAGACAGAGCACCAAGCTCATATCATCTGACAGGAAAGTTTCTACTCTGGGTGCATCCACAAAGAGCATGTTCATCTATATTTCTTTACTTTTACAAGTGATGTGAATATATTTCATCGTATTACGTTTCTCAACATGTTAAGTTTGTTTTATCATTTGTGCTTCTGCTGTTTGTGAATTTCGGTATTTATAAGTTATTTTTATTTTAACCTTGGTTCAAGGAAATCCTACGGAGCCGTATTTGTAAATGTTAGAAACATTTGGAGTTAAAGAATCCCGTTTAAGAATCAGCCTTGTGAGTGGATAATGGCTGACCACACCCCCCCCCAGATGTGACCTCCCTCTCCAAGGGTTTCTCATGGCTACTGGGATATATGCAAAACCATACATTTACATAACAGACATAAACAAGTGAACATATTATGTAGGTGCCTGGTCTCTATTTCCTACCCCATAATGGGACATTTTGTTTTTGTAGAATGTTCGATTTTATTTTAGCTGAAGAATAATCCCGGCAGATGGTTCCATTTCTAAAATGTTTTTGGCAGTCTATTGGCCTTTCAATTTATATATTTTTTGTTGTTGCACAGTTGGTGGGAAAAAACGTGCAGCATGGTCAGTGTAGTTCTGCTTACTGACAAAATGTAGTAAAAACAAATGCTTGTGTCATCTGCTGCTCATCAACACAGGCTGCTGGCTACACATACTGAAGTATGGATAACATGAGGCATTGCTAAAGGGTTGTCAACGCGGCATTAGCCTTGAAAACCCATCTCTGTGGAGTTCTGGAGGTGTGGAGTTCTGGAGGTGTGCTGACGCGATGCTAGCAGTGGGCGGACGAAGAAGTTCTTGTACAAGAGTTTGAGTGAGACACGTTCATGGTAACGCTGGAAATTGAGAAGTATTTTTACATTGACACGTTCCTAAATAGACCAGTAAGACATGACATGGTGGAGGTGGAGTTGTCTGTGGGGATATTTTGAATATATACTATGGGGCCATTTTGAATATAGGCTATGGGCACATTTTGAATATATACTATGGGGCCATTTTGAATATATACTATGGGGACATTTTTTATATATACTATGAGGAAATTTCGAATATATGGAGACATTTTGGCCATACAAGCCAAATACGTCTCTCTAAAATGTAACTTGATTAACCAACTTTTTAGATGATTCTTCAAAACTAAATGTGAATGACAGATATTGTGCATTGGTTGAAACAATAGTAATATCCCTTTACCGTTTTTTAAGTATCTGCTGCTGAATCTTTATGCTCACCTTACTACAAATGTAGCTTTAATTTTCTCTCTCACATTTCTGAAAAGACAAACATAACAAGCTTAAGGCTTTGTGAGGCTACCCTCTCCGTCTGTTTTAACTACGGATACTCCAGTAGTTGTAATGGATGCAGCTGTGTGCATCTGGGCAGAACCCATTGGCACTTTGACCTCTAGTTTACCTACATCTGTGAATTCATCGGTTTAGTTATGCTGCCACTTTATATCCTGAATTTTAAAAAAAATAGGTCACATGACTTCTTGCCTGCCAATTATCACGCAAGTATGCTTCCACATGATGTCACAGACGGAACATGAATGAAATCCACCTCTGGGCAGCCGCGCTGTAACCTCCGGCAACCAGAGTTTGACGTTGAGAGAGATTTATTTAGAATTTCCCGCGGTCTGTCTGCCCCATTAGCCAGCATTTGCAACAACGAGGGGAAACAATTCCGCGCTCTCTGTCTGTCTCGCGTGTGTTTGAAATGCCGCTCGTAATAGTCTACATGTGTTGTGTTTGTTGTAAAAGTACAAGTAAATAAACTACATAGTCTGAGTAAACAGTAGCTAATTAATAGATGCTATTGAGACTTTTTTCGGAGCACAACATTGAATGAGTCTGTAAAACCATAAATATATATATACATAATATTTATGTTTCCTAATTTCTTGCGTCTCGTATCAACATCTCCAGACTTGGGCCATGGCTACCCAGGTCCTTTTTATTCATCTGAATGTGTTAGTATTCATGGGTTTACATTGTTATGTGCATGTGAAAACGTCTGCTAAGTCCCCAATCAGGTTGAACCCTGTAGAATTGCATGAGATGCATTTGCAAAAGACAGCACTTCAGTCTTCAGCTACGCTTTAAGACACTCTATGCAAATGTAACACAATACATACAGTGTATCTCAGCCCCTCATGTCACCCAGTTCTCCTAGGTACTTTATTCTCGTATCTCCACATTTCACAAATCAATCACTGTGAATATTTCAAGAAATCTAGGTTTGTAATATATGGAATAGATGTCTGGAACTATTCTTACTTCTGTAGTGGGTCACAGCGCCCAGATGTTTCAAATAGCCCAGTGAAAAAGCCTTAATTTACCACTTGCTCCACACTAAGATGCAATGCCAGTGAGTTTGACTTCCTCAGGGTGAACTCTTTTCATATTCAAGTTGTTAGTCAGAGTATTGACAAGGTATGAAGCCTAACAAAACGTTGAAATTTGACTCTTTACGTGTAAAATAATGGGAGATTCTAACCTAAAAGTGTCGGATCCAGTCCAATTAAAATAGTATTTTAATTGGGTCTTAGAGAAGTAGTCACTCGGACGTCATGGCGACCGACTGTTGATGGGGTCGCTTTGGCAACTCATCTCCCATTCTGTTCCTTACCAAGAAAACCACAGATCTAAATACTAGAAATGTTTGAGACCTAAGGAATAAACGTCGAAAATGCTATTCGACGGAAATTGAATAGTGGCAACGGAAATCAAATGGAAGTGCCCACGCGCTAATATGAAACGAAAGGCCTACATGAAAGCTGTTACTCGAATACTTTTCCAGCTTTGATTTGTTCTTTCGTAGTCGGAGTTGCATCACGTCGGCTAGATGATTATCCCCAGACAAATCAGACTGGATAAATGTCTACTTAAAATGTTTTCCCGATGAAGAAAATGTTTTTACGTTATATTAAAATAGCCCACGTGGGTAAAAGGTGAGAGCCTGTAACTTGTTTTAAGTCGTTCCCAATCATTTAACTCTTAACTTTGTTTCTAACCATAGCCTTAATCTTTCGCTAAATCTGACTAATTTAATACCAAACCATATGTGCAGATGGCATACTCTGGTCGTATCCTACCACCGTTTTTTTTCTCATTCCAATCCTCATGGAGGATTATATACCTAATTACGTGTTTAGTCATGAGAAAGGTGGCCGTTCTGGATACTGTAATTACCTGTCCTCCGGGAATTCTGAGGTAAACGGTCATTTGGGATTCCGTTGGATTTCCTGTTGCTCATTACTGTTACAGATTCCATGTACTTGAGGTGCCTTTTACTTTAATAAAAAAGATGTGTTGTCATATTCACAACAAAGCAAAACTGTGCACCCAGTATGATATATATTTTTTGTCTGGGTTCACCGTAACATGAAATGTGTGTTTACATTTATTTTTCATTTTAGTATGTAGGGAAAGGGATAACCCAGTAACCCAGTAACATCAAAAGACCGTTTTTTTAAAACCTTTTTACGTTAAGAGAAATTAGCATTATTATGCGGTTTACAGACAGAACATGCAGTGTGCTTGCATTTATTTTGTATGATTTGTACAAACACAAAAGAGCGGTTTTTGACCAGTGAACATGTATAATTAAACTGATCTGTTCTGTGCCGCTACCGAAACTCCTGGAGCCTATCCAGAATCCAGGCAGCTATATGTGCACATCTGCAATGTGGTAAAGGTGCATTAAAATGTTATATAACCCATCTAAATAAAGACGTGTCCGTTTGAGAGGAGCCTCCTTGGTGCAGATGAAACTGTTTATTCATGTACTGAGTCTGAAAACACACACACTCCGGCGCACACACACGCATAATGATCCTGTCTCTGAACTAACCAACCAACTGGTTTTCCCTGAAACATCTGTACCAGGCCGTGTGGCCCCGTTGGGATATAAACAGCCACCACAAGCTCCTCGTTGGGAAACAAGCCAGGCTCTTGCCTCATTTTGGCCGCGTTGTGTTTTTCGACTCGCAGTTGGAGTAGCTCCTTGGGCAAGCATGGTACGCGTTCAATGGCTTTCGACAGATTTGATTTCATGACCTCCGTCTTTTAGACGACCAGTGTCTGTCTTTGCGATACGGGTAAAAGCACACATGAGTCAGACGCTATCGCAGAGGATTCTGTCCCAATGGAACGTTTGTCTTCTGAAGGGTCACACGAAACTGAGGCTAATTAAGGCGATTGTTTGTGTCATTACGGCCACGCCATTTTGGTCGTGTGAAGAAGTGTTATCAGAGTATATATGACGGGAACATGGGTGAATGGGTGAAGGGTATTTTCAACAACACTTTTGACTCTGGCGTCTTTCTTAATTTTTCTCAGAGCAGCGTCCTTTGAAGACAGCTGGTGTTTCATTCTTCTGGCAGTAGCGAGCAGCGGTCCACTTAAGGAATCAGAGAGGGATAATTGTGACAATATCTAAACCAGGACAGGGCCAAAAATAACACTCCTGACTTCTCTCAGACATCTCAAATGGAGATTATCAAAAAACTGGACATTCTCTGGCCAGCAACTAGCTTTGACAAATACATCATTTCGGCGAAAGCGATCTATGCGTCGCTTGTCTGAATCCCGACTTGAGGGTGAGACTAAATTATTGGCTACCCCCGGTGTAGTTAGCCGTGTGTGTATAAAACATTGCGGAGCCATCTGCCAGTGTTGTCGAGGCACGCCTGGCACCGGCAGAGATGCTGTTCTCCATCCTTCACCTCTCCTCATCCCTCGTTCTCTCCCTCATCCCTACCTGTGGGCGGCATCACTTTCACTTTGTTTCAAAGAGAGACCCCCCGCTGTGTCCTTGAAGTAGACGGCTCACATGATTTCAGTGGAAAAATCCATAAAGTTATCTCTGTCTCCTCTCTCTTTGGTCATTCTTTATTTTCAGCGCTCTCTCTGGCTTTCGCTCACACTCGCTTATCATCATAGTTTAAGAATGGAAAACCCCCAGAGACAATCTAGAGTCGGTAGTGCAAAATGAGTCCTAAGTATTCCGACAGACATTACTTCAAAGTTCCGGTTGCCACACGAATCCAGGGGGAGACGTGTCGCAATCTAAAACCTTTTTGAAATTGAAAACTCAAACAAGCCTTTTAGGGTACTACCTTGTTTTGCGATGAACTGTAGATCCCCCCCGATCAATTGAACTGCCACCACTGGTGTAGTCCAAATGAAGGTTGCGTCTATATATAACGTGTTTGGCTTTGACGACGGTTCATGACCGAGTGTAAACGTGACCATGAAATGCGCTCCGAGCGCCAACCACTGCCGCTTTTTGTTTACCAAACCAGAGTCGTCGCAGGCTCGGTGGAACTCGTTGCCCCCCCCATGGAAAACGTGACAGGAGGAAGTAGAAAGAGTTGGCTAGCGTCTGCCCCATTCGGCTATGCGTGCTGGCTTTTTCACCATTATCCTCCCTCACTGGAGGAAGGGGAGACCGAGCGAACGAGCACCTCTCGTCGTCCTCCCACTGTGGCAGCGTTGTACGAGTGGGATTTCTTTTACATGTACGAGACGAATCATTTCGTTTCGTTAGCCAGAGCCGACGCCCACGCAACGTGACCAATCAGAACAGATCAAGGCCAACCGTGCAGTTAGGCCGATACGATGCGGTCTCACTTCCGGAAGTTAGCGCAGAGGTTGCGTGTCTGTGTGTGTGCGTGTTCGCGTGCGTGTGTGTGTCTTGATTGCGAGGACTCGTCTGATATCTGGCGTCAGCTCTGACCCACACGCCCATCGCCCCCCTCCACCGTGACATCGCCTCACTCAAGAACGCTCCCTCTCAGGAGTGCTGTAAAACGTTTTTCGCTCGGCGCAAATGCCTCCTCTTTTTCTCGGGCTTTTACGCGACGTAATGTCTTCACTAATAGGAGACGGGCTTAATTGGCTCGTGGAAGTTTGGGAGACTACTGGGAAAAGGATGTAGGTTGGGAGAAGGTACTTACAAATGTTATAATGGATCAGGAGAGACGCCGGGTTGAAAAAAATCCAACTGCCCTGATATATTTCCTCTGTTTTGAGTCTGGTGCTGGCTCCCTGTGATGTATGAGCTAGCCATCCCTTTAGCTCGTTCTGAGTAGCGCGCTGGCTAGTCTCGTGTATTCAGTCAAGGGTCTGTGCTGCGTGAGTGCGATTGATTGTGCTAATTGTGCCATTTGAGCGCGCCAGCTAGTTTCTCATACAGAACATATGTTTTAATGAACTGCACACTTGAAGGCTGTACTCTCTTGGTAGCGTATTGAACTTTAAGTCGCAGACTGAAACCCGGTGTAATTGAAGTATGAGCAGCTTCAATATCAGGACTGCGTTCCTTACAGGTCCGTACACCTATGCTGACTCCTGAGCGTCGAGACAATTCACAAAGAGATTTAGAGTTCAAAAAGAAAAGAGTAATCAAAAGTTTATTCCACTCTGCCATCAGCTAAACAGAGGCCACTTCCACTCTGACGCGTAACCCTCCTTTACCGATTAGTAAATGGCGCTGGGAATACTTCCATTGGAAATTCACGGCTAAATGAATTGGCTGCAAACCACACGCGCAACGGCACCCAAGGCGTCTGAATAATCCTGATTGAACACTTCACTAAGTGAGATGACTGCTTTAAAGATCAATTTACACATCACACTGGCGTATTGATCTCGCTCTATGCAGCCTGTTTCCTTTGCAGCGCGCACGGAAGAATGCTTCAATTAACGCCCAGGGATCAACAGGGACTCGTGTGAGTTGAATTCTTTTGTCTTTTTTGGGGGGGCGGTTATTTTGAAACTCTTGACTTCTGATGTTGCAATAAAAAACATTCCGTTTTATTTGTGTGTATCCAGTAATTGAGAGGAGTTTGTTCTTCTGCTGGTGTTATGCTGGAATAAGAAAAGTGTACCTTTTTTTATCATGGTCAATTTTTTTGAGACAAATTAGTTTCGTAATTGGAGACCTTAGGACATAAAAATAACACTTCTCCTATGCCAAAGCTTTTTTACAGAATAAACATTGTGTTAATTAAAGTACATTTCAGCAGCACTGGCACAGTGCAACTTGGTACTTAGTTCCAAATTGGAACAAATCTGTGTTGGTGAGCAAAACTTAATTGAGGATTGGTTTTTCTAAGTATGTCCGGAGGTTGATTGTCTGTGACATTTTCTTTTCTGATATTCATATTTGTCGTATCGACCACCTCAGGGCGACTCAACTGGTTACACAAAGAATTAGATTTGCGGAGTTTTGTTAAAAACCTTTTATAAAAAGTAAAACTTATGAACCAAACCTGCGTTCTGGACAGACCTCTTCTAAGCACATGGTCTCGCTTTTATGTCAAAGACAATTTGGACCAAAACCTATTATAAATGCTTATGAGGTTTTAAAGAAAACGCAGATTGAAGCAAGAGATGAAAGTATATAATATACTCCAACATGCACAAGCACCCACACACACGCCCACACACACTTGTGCACACACACACACACGTGCACACACACACATGTACATACACACACACACACTCAGTGCCGTGTTAAGATCCTGACACATGTTCCCTAGCTTGTTTCGCCTCACCGGCCGTGTTCAGGAGGAGAACCTGTTTTATAAAGAACATGACACAACAATCCCTTCGCAGATGAGAGGAGAACGATAGAACCGGCAATTAAGGAGAAATAAAAGTGTGCAGGAATAAAAGAGTCACGCTAGGCGTGTAATAATTCCCAGTGAAATTCAACAGGTCTGCTGGATCTCAACAGGGTTTATCGGGGCAGCGTCACAAATGGCTTCCTCGCACACTACTTCTGACCAGATCTCTACCAGGCCTGGACAAGACTAGTGGACTCTGTAGGGAATATGGGTCTCTTTGTGACGCTGTCCTCCTTGTCCTTGCTATATTGTTGAAGCTTTTATAATGAGATACTTATAATAAGATAATTTCAAAGGTATATGCTGTCTGACATGCTGCAACTCCTGCTATGTGCAGTGAAATAACTTGTTGTAGAGCCCAATGGTTAAGCCTACTCTTACATTAAGATAGGTAAACCCTACTCAGACATTAAGGTAGGTAAACCCTACTCTGACATTAAGATAGGTAAACCCTACTCTGATATTTCAGTAGGTAACCCCTACTCAGACATTAAGGTAGGTAAACCCTACTCAGACATTAAGGTAGGTAAACCCTACTCTGACATTAAGATAGGTAAACCCTACTCTGATATTTCAGTAGGTAACCCCTACTCAGACATTAAGGTAGGTAAACCCTACTCTGACATTAAGATAGGTAAACCCTACTCAGACATTAAGGTAGGTAAACCCTACTCTGACATTAAGATAGGTAAACCCTACTCTGATATTTCAGTAGGTAACCCCTACTCAGACATTAAGGTAGGTAAACCCTACTCTGATATTAAGGTAGGTAAACCCTACTCTGACATTAAGATTGGTAAACCCTACTCTGATATTTCAGTAGGTAAACCCTACTCAGACATTAAGGTAGGTAAACCCTACTCTGACATTAAGATAGGTAAACCCTACTCAGACATTAAAGTAGGTAAACCCTACTCAGACATTAAGGTAGGTAAACCCTACTCTGATATTAAGGTAGGTAAACCCTACTATGACATTAAGGTAGGTAAACCCTACTCTGACATTAAGGTATAAACCCTACTCTGATATTAAGGTAGGTAAACCCTACTCTGACATTAAGATAGGTAAACCCTACTCTGATATTTCAGTAGGTAAACCCTACTCAGATATTAAGGTAGGTAAACCCTACTCTGACATTAAGATAGGTAAACCCTACTCTGATATTTCAGTAGGTAAACCCTACTCAGATATTAAGGTAGGTAAACCCTACTCAGACATTAAGGTAGGTAAACCCTACTCTGAAATTAAGGTAGGTAAACCCTACTCAGATATTAAGGTAGGTAACTCTACTCAGACATTAAGGTAGGTAAACCCTACTCTGACATTAAGGTAGGTAAACCCTACTCTGATATTAAGGTAGGTAAACCCTACTCTGACATTAAGATAGGTAAACCCTACTATGACATTAAGGTAGGTAAACCCTACTCTGACATTAAGATAGGTAAACCCTACTCAGACATTAAGGTAGGTAAACCCTACTCTGATATTAAGGTAGGTAAACCCTACTATGACATTAAGGTAGGTAAACCCTACTCTGACATTAAGGTATAAACCCTACTCTGACATTAAGATAGGTAAACCCTACTCTGATATTTCAGTAGGTAAACCCTACTCAGATATTAAGGTAGGTAAACCCTACTCTGACATTAAGATAGGTAAACCCTACTCTGATATTTCAGTAGGTAAACCCTACTCAGATATTAAGGTAGGTAAACCCTACTCAGACATTAAGGTAGGTAAACCCTACTCTGACATTAAGGTAGGTAAACCCTACTCAGATATTAAGGTAGGTAAACCCTACTCAGACATTAAGGTAGGTAAACCCTAATCTGACATTAAGGTAGGTAAAGCCTACTCAGATATTAAGGTAGGTATACCCTACTCTGTCAGCACAGGTTACCATGTTAATGCACCTTCACTATTTGATTAAGGTATCATAGCAATTTTTACTTAGTTTTTCTAATTTCCATGCACTCTAGTTTCTGTAATTTTAAAAAGAAAAACTTCTTCTTTGCTTTGAGCCTTTCCATTTCAGTTTATTATTACATTTCTGAAGCGTTTTGATGGGCCGAACGCTTGATCTTGTCTCTTAGTGTACCTGAGAGATAGAGCTGCTTAACAAGAAGCTTTTATTGTTATCGTTTCTTTCGGCGAAAGTATAGTAGAAAAAGTTATTCCAGAGAATCGCTCGTTATCGTGGACCTTCTATCAGGTACATGGAGGGTATTAACAGCTGACATCACATGACTGACATCACATGACCGACATCACATGACCGACATCACATGACCGACATCACATGACCGACATCACATGACCGACATCACATGACCGACATCACATGACCGACATCACATGACCGACATCACATGACCGACATCACATGACCGACATCACATGACCGACATCAGACTTCATATCTGTGCGGCCTGTACTAACAGTATTTAAAACATCGGTTCACTGGGTCAGCCCTGATCTATCAGATTTCGGTATTTTGCAGTTTCTCGGGCCGTTGTTCCGAAATGTTGACATATGAAAAACGAATCGGTTGACCCGGGCCCTCACACTCTGGATGATAACTGCTGCCAAGGAGGTGTTCATTTAAACGCCTCTCTAATTTTTATTTTCAGGACCTGCCTGTGGTTCTGAGCAGCTTTTTCCCACCCCATATTTTCAGCTCAATGCATCATTAATGATGAACCTGACCTGCGGTTGAACTCCTCGTGCAACCTGAACACGGGCATCCCAAGGCACCCCCCACGCCCCCACCCAGAAACAGGCATCCACGTGTCTGCAACAGTCTGAGTAGGCCGTTTTACAAAGTGCTCTTGCTGTGTCGTGTTGCAATGCAACCCGTGAAAAGGACATGTCCTTCAATAATTCATCAGACAGAGACAGGCGAGAGTCTGACACAGGGTTTCTGTTGTAACGGGGGTCAGGGTTGCCCGGGGATACTAGTTTTGGGGACTTCTGATTGGTCGTTTGAGGGATTTTTAAGGTAGTCATGGGTTACTGTACGCCCGGCAACACATTTGGTCAATGGTGGATAATATCTGTGGTTGTATATAGTCATGTGAAATAGTAAGAAACTGGGTACCCTCTGTTTTTCTACAAATTTGAACACTATTGAGCTAAATCAGAATACCATTAATTGATTAAGGTAGCCAGTTTTAATTAGTCCCACACACGCAAAATGCAATTTGCTTCATTTGAAAAAAACATTTTGTTAACCTCTACCGTCGTCATCACATAAGATGGCTGAAATTTAAGTCAGGTATCAAAAGGGTTCAGCTGTCCAAAAAGATTAGAAACATGGTATTGATCAAAGACTGTTGCCAAGATCAAAAGACATATCCAGAGACCTCAAGACAAAGATTGTTAATGGCCTTGTCAAATTGCCTACATGGCATTCTACTGTAAAATGGGTCATCTGAACATGGAGAAGTCCAGACCTTTGGCTATCTATATAGCACAAGTATTTGTACCGAATACAGCCCGACAACACCCTTGTAAGACCAGAAGTACATTTTCTGGAATGATGAGTCAAAACACGGAACAGTTAATTTGAACAGAAGAACCTGCTTTGCAAGCCTCAGGGCTTGGCAAAATTGCCATCACTTAGTGAACAATTAATTTTAATTGTACCACAGAATACTTGAGGGGAATGTGAGGCCATCTGTCAAAAAAGCTGACGATATGAGATAAAGTATATCATTCAAGAGTACAATAATGCAGAACAGACAAGCACAAACTATAACCGACATGGTCTTGTTTGAACATCTGCGTTATCGTTATTTTTGTGACTGATTGCTCAAAACTCAAAAGTATTTATTTACAAATCAATGTCTGGCATATCACACTATCAAATCGCAATGCGTTTATAATTGTCCACATCGCAATAGCTATTGTATGGACATATAAGGACCGGGATAACTAATAGTGAGGTCCCTGGCGATTCCCAGCCCTGCAAATGTGCTTGTGTTTAATTTCCAATAATACACACGGCCATTACCGGTGAAATCATTGTTTCTCATAGTGATAATCATCCTTTCAGTGTCACGGCTCAAATGTGTTTTCCATAATCGCCCTAAACCTCATGAGGACGCGGGGCCAAAGTCCGACGCCAAGAATGGAATGAAGAGAGCACGTCAGTCGGAGTGAAGAGAGAGCGTCAGTCGGAATGAAGAGAGAGCGTCAGTCGGAGTGAAGAGAGAGCGTCAGTCGGAATGAAGAGAGAGAGCGTCAGTCGGAATGAAGAGAGAGCGTCAGTCGGAATGAAGAGAGAGCATCAGTCGGAATGAAGAGAGAGCGTCAGTCGGAATGAAGAGAGAGCGTCAGTCGGAATGAAGAGAGAGCGTCAGTCGGAATGAAGAGAGCGTCAGTCGGAAGGAAAGAGAGCGTCAGTCGGAATGAAGAGAGAGCGTCAGTCGGAATGAAGAGAGAGCGTCAGTCGGAATGAAGAGAGAGCGTCAGTCGGAATGAGGAGAGAGCGTCAGTCGGAATGAGGAGAGAGCGTCAGTCGGAATGAAGAGAGAGCGTCAGTCGGAATGATGAGAGAGCGTCAGTCGGAATGAAGAGAGAGCGTCAGTCGGAATGAAGAGAGAGCGTCAGTCGGAATGAAGAGAGAGCGTCAGTCGGAATGATGAGAGAGCGTCAGTCGGAATGGTGAGAGAGCGTCAGTCGGAATGAAGAGAGAGCGTCAGTCGGAATGAAGAGAGAGCGTCAGTCGGAAGGTCAGTCGGAATGAGAGAATGAAGAGAGAGCGTCAGTCGGAATGAAGAGAGAGCGTCAGTCGGAATGAAGAGAGAGCGTCAGTCGGAAGAGAGAGATGAATGAAGAGATCAGTCGGAATGAAGAGAGAGCGTCAGTCGGAATGAAGATGAGAGAGCGTCAGTCGGAATGAAGAGAGAGCGTCAGTCGGAATGAAGAGAGAGCGTCAGTCGGAATGAGAGAGAGCGTCAGTCGGAATGAAGAGAGAGCGTCAGTCGGAATGAAGAGAGAGCGTCAGTCGGAATGAAGAGAGAGCGTCAGTCGGAATGAAGAGAGAGCGTCAGTCGGAATGAAGAGAGAGCGTCAGTCGGAATGATGAGAGAGCGTCAGTCGGAATGAAGAGAGCGTCGGAATGAAGAGAGAGCGTCAGTCGGAATGAAGAGAGAGTCAGTCGGAATGAAGAGAGCGTCAGTCGGCCAGTCGGAATGAAGAGAGAGCGTCAGTCGGAATGAAGAGAGAGCGTCAGTCGGAATGAAGAGAGAGCGCAGTCGAGAGCGTCAGTCGGAATGAAGAGAGAGCGTCAGTCGGAATGAAGAGAGAGCGTCAGTCGGAATCGGAATGAGTCGGAAGAAGAGAGCGTCAGTCGGAATGAAGAGAGAGCGTCAGTCGGAATGAAGAGAGAGCGTCAGTCGGAATGAAGAGAGAGCGTCAGTCGGAATGAAGAGAGAGCGTCAGTCGGAATGAAGAGAGAGAGTCAGTCGGAATGAAGAGAGAGCGTCAGTCGGAATGAAGAGAGAGCGTCAGTCGGAATGAAGAGAGAGCGTCAGTCGGAATCAGTCGGAATGAGAGAGAGAGTCGGAATCAGTCGGAATGAAGAGAGAGAGTCGAATCAGTCGGAATGAAGAGAGAGCGTCAGTCGGAATGAAGAGAGAGCGTCAGTCGGAATGAAGAGAGAGCGAATCAGTCGGAATGAAGAGAGAGCGCCAGTCGGAATGAAGAGAGAGCGAATCAGTCGGAATGAAGAGAGAGCGCCAGTCGGAATGAAGAGAGAGCGTCAGTCGGAATGAAGAGAGAGCGAATCAGTCGGAATGAAGAGAGAGCGTCAGTCGGAATGAAGAGAGAGCGTCAGTCGGAATGAAGAGAGAGCGTCAGTCGGAATGAAGAGAGAGCGTCAGTCGGAATGAAGAGAGAGCGTCAGTCGGAATGAAGAGAGAGCGTCAGTCGGAATGAAGAGAGAGCGTCAGTCGGAATGAAGAGAGAGCGTCAGTCGGAATGAAGAGAGAGCGTCAGTCGGAATGAAGAGAGAGCGTCAGTCGGAATGAAGAGAGAGCGTCAGTCGGAATGAAGAAGAGAGAGCGTCAGTCGGAATGAAGAGAGAGCGTCAGTCGGAATGAAGAGAGAGCGTCAGTCGGAATGAAGAGAGAGCGTCAGTCGGAATGAAGAGAGAGCGTCAGTCGGAATGAAGAGAGAGCGTCAGTCGGAATGAAGAGAGAGCGTCAGTCGGAATGAAGAGAGAGCGTCAGTCGGAATGAAGAGAGAGCGTCAGTCGGAATGAAGAGAGAGCGTCAGTCGGAATGAAGAGAGAGCGTCAGTCGGAATGAAGAGAGAGCGTCAGTCGGAATGAAGAGAGAGCGTCAGTCGGAATGAGTGAGAGAGCGTCAGTCGGAATGAAGAGAGAGCGTCAGTCGGAATGAAGAGAGAGCGCCAGTCGGAATGAAGAGAGAGTCAGGAATGAAGAGAGAGCGTCAGTCGGAATGAAGAGAGAGCGTCAGTCGGAATGAAGAGAGAGCGTCAGCGAATGAAGAGAGAGCGTCAGTCGGAATGAAGAGAGATCAGTCGGAAGTCGGAATGAAGAGAGAGCGTCAGTCGGAATGAAGAGAGAGCGCCAGTCGGAATGAAGAGAGAGCGTCAGTCGGAATGAAGAGAGAGCGTCAGTCGGAATGAATGAGAGAGCGTCAGTCGGAATGAAGAGAGAGCAGTCGGAATGAAGAGAGAGCGCCAGTCGGAATGAAGAGAGAGCGTCAGTCGGAATGAAGAGAGAGCGCCAGTCGGAATGAAGAGAGAGCGTCAGTCGGAATCAGTCGGAATGAAGAGAGAGCGAATCAGTCGGAATGAAGAGAGAGCGTCAGTCGGAATGAGTCGGAATGAAGAGAGAGCCAGTCGGAATGAAGAGAGAGCGTCAGTCGGAATGAAGAGAGAGAGCGTCAGTCGGAATGAAGAGAGAGAGCGTCAGTCGGAAATGAAGAGAGAGCGTCGGAAGTCGGAATGAAGAGAGAGCGTCAGTCGGAATGAATGAAGAGAGAGCGTCAGTCGGAATGAAGAGAGAGTCAGTCGGAATGAAGAGAGAGCGTCAGTCGGAATGAGTCGGAATGAAGAGAGAGCGCCAGTCGGAATGAAGAGAGAGCGTCAGTCGGAATGAAGAGAGAGCGTCAGTCGGAATGAAGAGAGAGCGTCAGTCGGAATGAAGAGAGAGCGTCAGTCGGAATGAAGAGAGAGCGTCAGTCGGAATGAGCGTCAGTCGGAAGAGAGCGTCAGAGAGCGTCAGTCGGAATGAAGAGAGAGCGTCAGTCGGAATGAAGAGAGAGCGTCAGTCGGAAATCGGAATGAAGAGAGCGCCAGTCGGAATGAAGAGAGAGTCAGTCGGAATGAAGAGAGAGCGTCAGTCGGAATGAAGAGAGAGCGTCAGTCGGAAGAAGAGGAGAGAGCGTCAGTCGGAATGAAGAGAGAGCGTCAGTCGGAAGAGAGAGCGCCAGTCGGAATGAAGAGAGAGCGTCAGTCGGAATGAGAGAGAGCGTCAGTCGGAATGAAGAGAGAGCGTCAGTCGGAATGAAGAGAGAGCGTCAGTCGGAATGAAGAGAGAGCGTCAGTCGGAATGAAGAGCGCCAGTCGGAATGAAGAGAGAGCGTCAGTCGGAATGAAGAGAGAGTCAGTCGGAATGAAGAGAGAGCGTCAGTCGGAATGAAGAGAGAGCGCCAGTCGGAGAGAGAGCGTCAGTCGGAATGAAGAGAGAGCGTCAGTCGGAATGAATGAGAGAGAGAGAGAGCGTCAGTCGGAATGAAGAGAGAGCAGTCGGAATGAAGTCGGAATGAGAGAGCGTCAGTCGGAATGAAGAGAGAGCGTCAGTCGGAATGAAGAGAGAGCGTCGGAATCAGTCGGAATGAAGAGAGAGCGTCAGTCGGAATGAAGAGAGAGCGTCAGTCGGAATGAAGAGAGAGAGCGTCAGTCGGAATGAAGAGAGAGCGTCAGTCGGAATGAAGAGAGAGTCGGAATGAGGAGAGAGCGCCAGTCGGAATGAGGAGAGAGCAGTCGGAATGAGGAGAGAGCGCCAGTCGGAATGAAGAGAGAGCGTCAGTCGGAATGAGGAGAGAGCGCCAGTCGGAATGAAGAGAGAGCGTCAGTCGGAATGAATGAGAGAGAGTCAGTCGGAATGAAGGAATCGGAATGAGGAGAGAGCGTCAGTCGGAATGAAGAGAGAGCGTCAGTCGGAATGATGAGAGAGCGTCAGTCGGAATGAAGAGAGAGCGTCAGTCGGAATGAAGAGAGAGCGTCAGTCGGAATGATGAGAGAGCGTCAGTCGGAATGATGAGAGAGCGTCAGTCGGAATGATGAGAGAGCGTCAGTCGGAATGAGAGAGCGTCAGTCGGAATGAATGAGAGAGCGTCAGTCGGAATGAAGAGAGAGCGTCAGTCGGAATGAAGAGAGAGCGTCAGTCGGAATGAAGAGAGAGCGTCAGTCGGAATGAAGAGAGAGCGTCAGTCGGAATGAATATATTTTAGATAATCTCAGATCGAGACAGTCTCTGTTGATGACGTCTGATGTCATTACAAATCTTTAGTTATAAATAATAATCTTTAGTTGAAGTCATGGCTGACTAAGGAATTCGGGATTTAAAAGAGGTGGAATGTTCTGGGATGGTCAATCGCATCACCAAACACCTTCTCATGTGTTTCTCATTTTGAATAGACAGTTAACTATGAGGTGATACGGCCGGGATATAATGGGGTTTTCTGACTGATGGTGACACGCGGTACCAGACGTCCGTGGGATAAATCAATTACGCTCTTATCCTATGTGATCATTTACAGTGTAAAGAAGAAAGGCGTTTTTGTCGTGAATGGATTTGTACTACTAATGGGAACCCAGGGAATTAATGGTTCCTCGGCAAATGTGTATATATTCACTATATAACTATAACACAGCTGCCTGGTCTGGCATGCACTATTGAGTAAGTTATATTATCGGTTGGGTTGTGTTGAAAGAAGCCAGTATGATTATACAGGGGTTCAGTGCGTCTGACTAAAAACGAAGAGGTTGCTAGATCGAAAGCCCTGAGCCAGCAAGGTGTCCCTGGGCAAGACTGGGTTAACCGTCACTGCTCCCATAGGTGGCTGTGGAGAGCATCTGCTTAATTACTAAATTGTCTAAACAAATACAAATACAAAAATCTGTAACCGACTATGTGACTGGTTACAATTCAGTTAGACACGTAGACATATTCGTGGAGAGTCCTCAATGTAACAGTTTAAAATGTGACTGAATGTTTTTACAGAGAGTGTCTGAAATGTATTTACCATTATAGAGGCTTTGGACCGGCGGAGTGGGCGTTCTATTGTGTCTGATATCCCCTAACTCTAATTATAGGGGCGTAATACTTAGATCAAATATGTCAGTTTGACTTTCTAATCCCAGTCATCACGGCAGCTTTTATGCCCGTCAAACGCAACCTGCCCTCACAATTAGGGTTTCACTGTTTGACAAGAATGTCATAACTGAGCTGTTATTTAAAGAAAACGGAAAGGTGGATTGAAAGAAAAATTGATTGCATGGCATTCACTTAGCTGGCAGATGCTAGCAGGCTGTTTCACTGCTCAGTTTTTTTATCACTGAGATTTTTTGCACAGCACAGGTAAAAAAACGAAATCAAATGACAGGACACTGAGAAATCAAACAGGTACGTTCTTTAAACCTTAACGGGATGATATTGAACCTACTCATTTGTCTCGTCCGCGTAGTAAGGCATGTTATTGGCCAATAAAGACGGCTCTTTCGTGCGTGATCAATATTAACATGGTCACGTCCATTTAAGTCCTTTGTTCTAACGTTCCCGAAATCCCTGGCCGAGAGTTAAAAGGGGGGGGCGTTGACCCTCATCCCCGATCACGCCCCTTTCCTTTTTAAATGAACCCGCTAACATTGTAAAGTACTGTGTTAAATTGGATCGGAAAATGTATTTTTTCTCCCATCTGCGTCTTAATGTGACAGGCCATTCCCCGGCTATGATTACACTGCCACCCGCCCACCCCACCTCTATCCCCCCACCCCCTCCTCGGCAGCCGTCAAGAAAGAAAGGGAGGCAAAATAGGGAGGAATTAAATTAGATTCCGTCGCTCTCTCTTCCCGCCGATCGCTTCCTGTTATTTTTTTGGGTCTAAATACCTGATTACCCCACACTTAGGAGCACGAGGGGGAAGCAGCTGGATGGTAATCAATCCTTTTAAAAATCACAGCGTGCCACGCCGACGCCCTCCCCCACCCCAACCCGACGCCCCCACCCCCCCGCCATCCTGGATAAATGTGACACGGCGGGCCCGCGTCGAGCTCCCCTCTGATGAATCGCAGAGGGTTTAATGATTACGGGAATTGTCATCGACTGGTCATCAGTCTCCATTTATTTCGAATCAACGTCAGGAGTTCGCAGGAGCCCGTCCCGTCCCCGGACGAGGAGTGCCTTTCTGTTTGGGGAGTGTTTTTTTTCCCCGCTTCGTTTCTACCGTCTAATCTCGGAGAGCTCGGATAGAGGAAAGCATTAAGGCCCGGTCATGTATCATCGCTCTCTCCCCACTTAAAGTGTGTGTGTGTGTGTGTGTGTGTGTGTGTGTGTGTGTGTGTGTGTGTGTGTGTGTGTGTGTGTGTGTGTGTGTGTGTGTGTGTGTGTGTGTGTGTGTGTGTGTGTGTGTGTGTGTGTGTGTGTGTGTGTGTGTGTGCGTGCGCACAAGTGGGGCCCTTGACCTTATGTGGGCCCCCACAGCAGCGTGATGTCCCTTGACTGTTTGTGTAACCCGGCCATATCTGTTGAACACTGGTTTCTGTCAGGAAAATGGCATTCTGTCCTGTCAGGGAAGTATACCGACACGTAGGCATTTCATTTAGGGTGTTAAATCATGCTCAACACCTTCCTGCAAACTAACATTACCTTAGGTAATATTCCAAAGACTAGGTGGCATTCCCAGGACGTAGGTAATATTCCAAAGACTAGGTGGCATTCCCAGGACATACGTATATTCCAAAGACTAGGTGGCATTCCCAGGACATACGTATATTCCAAAGACTAGGTGGCATTCCCAGGACGTAGATAATATTCCAAAAACTAGGTGGCATTCCCAGGACGTAGGTAATACTCCAAAGACTAGTTGGCATTCCCAGGACGTAGGTAATATTCCAAAAACTAGGTGGCATTCCTAGGACATTAGTTTCTAGTTCTGTCTAAATCTATGGTTCCATATGTTCTTGTACTTGTCTTGTACTTTAGTGCAGTACTCTGACCACATTGGTACAACCCATTTCCCCCATGGGGGGCTCTATGGCAACCCCTTAACCCTTGTACTGCCACTGACCTCTACGCCTCCCGGGTACAGGGTCGGAGAAACTACCTGCACCGCAGCAAGTTCATGTCTCTTTCCTGTCAGAGCGCTCTTCATGATAATGGCTGCTAAAATCCCCATACTGTTTCAATACACTTCAACTTTCCTCGATTTTCATCACTCACAAACGCATGCACACACACACACACACACTCACACGTCTGCCACCCTCGGATTCAAGATGGATAGGTCCCGGTTTTCTATTAGCCCCCAGCCGAGAGCTAAATGTTCAGAAGTGGACTTGGTGAAAACGTAAGGATGTACCTAAAGGCTCGTAAAAAGTCTGGATATTAGCCCTTATATAGCTGTAACATATTAGCTGTGGAATAATAGCCATTAAAGCTAGTTTTTAATGCGCGGGTTGTATTCTGAGCCACACGGAAATGCTAATTAGGAAAAACAAAGACACAAGAGAGGAAACAACTTCTTGGCATTTGTTTATCTTTTTTATTTTTTTGGACTTATTTAGGGGCCAAATGTGATACGGCTACAATTTGCATAACGGCGCACAGCGAAGCGTACAGTGTGAAATTATGATCATTATTATTTTATGTTGATTGGAAGGAACATGTTTCTTGATCCACATTAATAGATGATGCTTCCTGCTAACACAAACCGCTATTCATTTTCCAAAAACACTGGAAACTTCCCTGTGGCATCTTTACACACACACACACACACACACAGACACAGACACACACAAACACACAAACATTGCCCGAATCACGACACTTTTTGTATTGTTCCCACCCTATATATTGCAAAATGGCTGCCAAAATAAAAACACATAAAAGATTCACGAGTGGCTGTGACACCAAGGTTAATGTAGGCTTTCACACAGAATTATTTGACAAAAAATATGTCAATTGGCTTTACAAACCCCAATCCGTCATAAGGCAACACAAGACCAGGAAGACTTCCAAAATGTCACCTATTCCCTGTGCAGTGCTCTACGTTCTCTAATGAACCGTGGTCCATTTAGGACTGAATACCAGTGGTATACAGGTACTTTGAGAAGATTGTTGTGGATAGCTTCAGTGTGCTTGGTTAGAGAGACCTGTTGTAATTTTCAGCCTCACACGAAAACCTTGAACGTGCCGGCACCCAATGAACGAGTATGATTCAGTGAACACCGCTGGAAGAAAAAAAAATGATTTTCACCAACATCAGACGATGTCTGGGTTAATAAAGGGAATTAATAATGCATAAGGCGTTTTAGCAAAAAGCCTCCCTTCTGTTTCACCTTTAGGAAAAAATCCCAACACATCACGTTGGCCGTCAGAAAACAAACAGGAAGACGATGTCTCTGACCCATAGAGCTGTGAAGTCAGTATTGGTCTTATAAAAATAGAACTGAATGCCTTCTCCCAGTGCACTACATAATTAAGATTTCCCGTGAGCCATTACGGCGGACATACAAATCACAGGTTTCGCATATTTAACACGGTTCCTTTCATTCCTGTCCAGACGTTACGAGCAGCAGCAGACATTCAAATAAAGGGGGGCTGGACAATGCAATCCACAATGCGCTTTTGTTCGTGCCGCTTAATATTGTGTTTTATAAGGTAAGTATGTACAGCATCTACTCGATTCCAAATCGCCTGTACAGACAATGCAATAATTTAGGTTTAGGCAGCGCTGTGTAAAGCTGCTGTTTGATGGGGCTATAATACTCGAACACAGGACTGAGCCTATTGGTTATTTGTCAATAGTTTCACCTTTAATATATTCACGGGTTATCAGTGCTAAATTCCAGTTGAAGATCAAAATAGCCATTTGGTTTGCTTTTAATTATTATTATAAAACGCTTCTTAACCTCAGAAAAAATATGATTTTGAGGAAAGATGGTCACTGTTACTTTGACCAATAGGTGCCATAATATCTAAGAAATATTAATAAATTGGTATTGCGGCAAAAAAAAATTCGATGTTAGCGTTATATTGATATAATATTATTCATAACCATTAAACACATTACAATTCAAAGAAACTTCTTCCACAAAATAAAACTATATTATGGACTAGTCACCCATAGTCATTTACTCAATTTATTCATAAAAAAACAAATAATGAACATACAAAAACCTATTATTATTTTCTGCTGTTGTTGGCTATGGTCTTATTTCGGTGAAACATGACTGTAACAACACACACACACACACAATGAAAAAACACAAACCAAGACGAAGGAAAATGTGCCTCAATCAAGACTCTCATCCATAATTTATAGCGGGATAGATCTGGGTACCGGGTCAAAAACCTGCTACATAATTGAGAAGCAGCGAAAGCTGGAACGACTCCACGCTGGCACTCAGAGGCTGTAAAAACCTTATTCTCCATAGGGCAGTCTGTCTCTGTGTGTGTGTGTGTGTGTGTGTGTGTGTGTGTGTGTGTGTGTGTGTGTGTGTGTGTGTGTGTGTGTGTGTGTGTGTGTGTGTGTGTGTGTGTGTGTGTGTGTGTGTGTGTGTGTGTGTGTGTGTGCAGCGCATCACCACCGTCTCCTCAACCGCTCGGACACATTCTCTGATGACATCAACCCGCCGCAGTCGTGGGACGTTTCCATCCTGTATTATACACAGACGTAGGATTACCTGACACAGGTGCGAGACAGAAAGACCTGAGACACAGAGGGAGACGTAATGGTAGCAGGGAAAGTGAGAGAGAGAGAGAACGAGGAACATATGGAGAGGTGACAGAGAGAGAGAGAGACAGAGAATCAGAAAGAGAGACTGAAAAGGAGAGACTCGCAGGGAAAGAGACAGAGAGGAGTAATTGTAATATTGTTATGGCTCTGCAGAACATTACCTACATTGTCACAGCTTGGGGTCTTTTCATTTTCCGTGGTCTTTTATTACTTATGCGATCCCTACAGAGGCCTAAATGGCATCTTATTTAGGGGGGCGCGCTGAACCCACGGCCCGGCCGCTTGGCACCGGCCAAACGGAGGGACCAAGTGTAGGGGCTAGTGGGCCATTTGGGACCCACGTGTCCGGGCTCCTGGCTCCTCTCCTTGTTACTCGTCACTTCAGTGGGAGGCAGGAGGGCGGATTCAGTCAAGCAGACGAGAAGGGGCCCTGACCCTGCATGGAAGTGACAAGGCTGTGTTTCTGTCAGTTGGGCCCCGACACGGCACCAGTGACAGTCCCAGGCTGCAGACGGTGAATATGCAGATGCAGACAGAACCCGGGGCCATTTACGTCTTGCCCTTTGAGGTATTCTGGCCCGAGTCAGTCAGACAGACAGACAGGCAGGCAGGCAGGCATGTTTCTAAGAAGCTTGTGTAAAGGACATGGGTATATTACCAAATAGTATTAAGTGTTAATTCCCGATGTACTGGTCAGGACAAATAGACAGGACATTTTGGCCTCAAAACCACTACGTTTTAAAAGCGATAAACTGTCTTGTTTACGAAGGAGTCTGTTTTATACCCCAGTTCACAACAACACAAGCAAACATAATCTAGAATAAATAACGTGTTTCATTTGTATTTATATGTTTCGTTAGTGATTCTCGTTGCTCACGTCTTTGTTTGCTGCACATGTGACCCAGACATTCTTTCTGTTTGTTCTGTACTTAGTGAGACCGACCAGATCTCACTAATAAATCACAACGCAGCCCTTTAGGTTTTCTGCCCTTGTCAATCCTTATCCCTGCCATTTTAGTTGTTCCATTAATTCGATATTTATGTTGCTGACTATGGTATAAGCGGAACAAACACCTCCGATCTGTACATTACCACAGAAAAATAAACCAGACCTCCCTCAGTCTTCGGTTTCCTTCAAGGTCATGAACAAGACGTCAGTGTTTGGTCTTTACATAGCTGGCTATTGGCTAAGCGTATTTGACGGGAGTGTTACGCAGCACGACTTCTTTATAATACCAGGATATTATATCTGGCTGATATCGTCACACTTCATAAATACTCACCACTGCTGCACAAAACAACTTAGCTAGATGTAAAATGGCACGACGACAAATTGCTTATCAAAGAATGACAGTCTCACTCGCTGATTGTTTTTGATTTGGGTCATTTCAGCCTGTGTTGATAGTTATGGACCGATCCACAACTCTGTGTTACTGTGTCAGTGAATAGAGCAAACCCCTCTAACCTTTCAGAATTCCTGTCCCACACGTCCAATCAGAAATGATAAAACACTTTCCTAAAGCTTGGTTTTTTCTATGTCTTCTGTTTCACCATGTTACTTTCAGTGGAGGAAGGTGAGAGCCCCTCCCCTTCTTGCCCTAGCCCCGTTGTCAAAGTGCATTCAAAGTTCAACCTTGGTTCTAGCGATGGAAGGAAAGGGGGAGAGAGAGACGGGTACACGGCGAGCGGGATAGAGGGGGGAGAGTGAGAGAGAAGCTCTATCTGACACAGTCTCTGTGCCTGTTGAATTATGAATGGAGCTTGGAGCCAACATACAGCACCTGGTTTTACTGAGGTTACGCTCTCTTCCTCTCTTCGTCGCCCTGTTCTCTCTTCCTCTCCTCATCACCGTGTTCTCTCTTCCTCTCTTCATCATCATCATATTAGCGTTTATAGGCGTCACCACCATTGTCCCGAATGTGCTTTGTCCTCACTGCAATTCCCTGATGTGCTTCAGGCACAACTCTAATCACACAACCACTGTTACCAACTGTTAAATCCTCATTTCGATGCATTCTGGGACATTCAGAAAGCTCCCATTTTGAGATGGATGCGTAATATGTTGTTAGTAATCTGCTAGTAGAATCACTATCATACCCCATGTATTTTAAACTTAAAACATTAGCTGCTGATGTCGACTGGTCATTTCTGCTCGTATGGGCAGTTTTGGTCAAAGGTTTAAATACACAGACTTTATTTAAACTAACTTTTCATCCACTCCACAGATCCCGTGTTAACAAACTATGTTTTTTCTTGTGCATGACACAAGTACATTTTCCAACAATTGTTTGCACATTATTTTACATATAATTCACTGTATCACAATTCCAGTGGAATCCTACAAACCTGACTCAGTTACACCCTTTCAGTCGGGAGGAATGGGACACATTTCACCCAACTAATAGTGGCAACCAAATAGTAATTGAGTGGATGTACTTTTTTGAGCCTGTGGTAATGTGACGAAATAAATAAATGCTGAAGCAATAATTCTCTAAACAATTATTTGGACATTTCACCTTCTTAAAATAAAGCGGTGATCCTAACTGACCTAAGACCAGGAATATTTACTAGGATTAAATGTTAAAACCTGAGTTTTAATGTATTGTGGCTAATGTGTATTTAAACTTCCGACTTTACCTGTACATTAGAAGCACAAGAACAACGATACATATTGACCCTTTACCTTCTAAGCGCATCCCAGCATTATGTCTGTGAATGACAACCACTTTATTATTATGATATCATAATATATTGTCAACTATATTATCAACTATATTATTGAATGTGTGATTGTTGTTGAAATTACACCAACATCACGAGACTCATGCTGACATAAAGCATATTCCCAAAGTTTTCTTTGGCATAGTTTTATCGTTACTGGTCCAGTCAGAATATGTGAGTGTGTGAGTGTGTGAGTGTGTGAGTGTGTGAGTGTGTGAGTGTGTGAGTGTGTGTGTGTGTGTGTGTGTGTGTGTGTGTGTGTGTTGGACCTGGGTTTCTGCGACTGGCTGGAGGTAGGGGAGTGCACGTCAACTGGTGCCATAGAGACATGGAAGCGCTGTCTAGCCAGCAGTCCGTGTCCACAGCCCGGCCACTCTGACGTCGTCTCCCTGTGGCCTCCCACTCTCCATCTCTCTCCCCAACTTCCTCCCAGGCCTCTGGTGATGCATGCATTTTACATATATTAAAATCCGCTTTGGCTACCACACATCCATGGGGACAACCACTACGCAAATTAATTCTTTGTGTGTGTATATGTGTGTGTGTCAGTGTAAGACACCAGGCCAACTGAAAGGATCGACCGTGCCGTCGTTTTTACAAAAGTAAAATTCGCTGGTGGTGAGTTGAGAAAGTGAAGCAAACTGTTACGATGTGTTTAGCCTTTTTCCCTTCTCTTAACCGTCTCAACTCTGATGTCTGATTTTAAATTAACTAACCTGAACTCGTTCTGCAGTTCCTTTACTGACGGCGCACGTCTTAGGAGACCCCCCGCTGTGTAACTGACAAGAACTCCCTTTGTTGGGCTGGAGAGATGAGCATCAGATAATTACACAGCAGCCATTTGTGTTGTCAGCATGTGTGTATTTTACCTTGAGAGCAGGAGGTAATGCTATATATTGTTAAGCACTATAATTTAATTGATTTGCACACAAGCAAAAGAGACAGTGACTGCTTTTATCTGTATTTGGGGAGCTAGCTGTGTGGCGTTTGGAAGTAATGTTTATTACAGGTTCTAAGCTCGATGTCATATTACAAACACGTCGCTGGCCTACAGCTGTGTTGTATCTAGGAACCTTCTCGCTAGTTTTAAGAAAGGAGAGAACTCTAGTTAGGTGTGCTTGCCCCCCATAAAACAAACCCCTCTAACCTTTCAGAATTCCTGTCCACCACAATGTCCACTTAACAAATGCGTTCGTCCACAATGCCCCTAACATTTATGTGGAGAAAGAAATCATACTATTGCCTGGACATTGAAAAATGTATACTACAACAATCCCACACTTCCAATCAGAGTTAGCTAGTTTTAAGAAAGGAGAGAACTCTAGTTAGGTGTGCTTGCCCCCCATAAAACACCACTTTAGATATACTTATTAGTATATTAATAACTCGTATTAGTTGGGGTTGTTTTTATGGCAAAGAGACGCCTCTTTGTTTTTTTACATGGACTAATTGGCTTAACAACAATGCTCTTGTTTTATATGAGACATATTTCAGTGTGTTTGCATAGAGCAAGGTTTCTCTTAATTTGTCTCATAGTTGTACTCTTTGATTCATAGTCGGAGACAGTTTTTACTCTTTTTAAACCTTTTTAAAAATTATAACAATATTTAAAAGCGCTCTCTATGCATTTTGTTGGGGAATAAAATACCATAGACATTTACCGAAAACCATTATATCGCTCACCTGTAACCTCCTTCACATTTCAATAACGTTGATGTGTTTCATCTGGCGCAACTTGAGTAGCTTGTGTTCACATCAATAATACTATGTTCACTTTTTACAATGTAAAATGTTAAGAACATAACACAAGTTTTGATGAGAACCATTTATACATTTATATACATTTAAAGTTGTCGTACTTATTCGGCCAATAAAACTATAATGCCAACTTAAAGGTGTCCTTAATTGAAATTCCACAACATGTGCATGAAGCGTGGACTATATTAGTCAGTAAACGTCTTCACTGGGTCTATAGTTTACGACCAGATTCACAACGTCTAAGTAACGGACCAGTCAGTCTTCTATCTGGAGTTGTGTTTACATTTGCAATGAGTTACGTTTCTCTCTCTGACACTTCCCGGAGCTGTTGACTAAAAATCATTCTGTTCCTCCTCACTTGTAAAACCCAAGTTCCACCCAAAGTATCTAGAATGAGTAGAACGAATGAAATTGATCTCTCTTTCTGTCCCAGTTCATAAACATGTTCCGAGCCTAACGAGTTGTGGTATATATAGTCAATTGCCTGGTCCATATATCGTTCAGTAGATTATCTGGTATTGCGCTTGTGAAATTTCTTCAATATCTGACCAATCTATACTCTAAACATCTTTAATATCCAGTGTTTCCACACCATAAGGAGATGTTCTGCTAAAAGTGTTTTTCCAACGAGGTTTTGTTAACCTGATTTTCCCGCATCTAGGTATACTTGAAATTGTAAATGTGTACATCAATTTTAAATCCGTACGTATAGAGATGCATTTGTTTCTGTGTAGAAAATAACATTCTCCCCCCCCCCGTCTTATTTAATGCATTTCCCTGTCCACTCTGCTCATTTAAATAGTTTGTCGTCTGCGGAATAATAACCAGAAATGCCGAGGATGCGGTGAAGTGTTTCTACCTTTTTGTGTATCTATTCAGGATACATCAACCTGAACATAATGTCGTTTACACGGATGCTTCTGGGTCTACGACAGATCAAGGACCCTAGAGTGTCACGTTGTTATCGTCCGTCAGTTACCAGGCGGCGAACCTCTACACTTTCTGCTGTATGAGGAGTCATCCTCACACGCTCATAGCCTGCACTTCGTTGTCATAATACAGCCATTTATCTTTATTTTAGAATGGATATTTAGAGGTTTTATTTTTTATAAATGAAATTGAGGTTTTATTCTTCAATTTGTTTCCATACAACGGCAATGTTCCTCGTGACACTTTGTCAAATGTTTAAAGCTTTCGTTCCGAGAATGTGTAGGCGATCGCTGATGACATTTTGCTCCATTTTGAGATTTGTGTTTTTTTGTGCAGCGACCTGATTAATGTTGGCACTGTTCTGGAGTCAGTCTCATTAGTCAGTCTGAGCTTCACCTGTCCTGGACACCAAGTTAGTCCAGATGTCTTTTACATGGACAGACAGAGCATATACAGTATTTAATAGCTGCCGGCACATGTCATCACATGGAATCAGTCCTCTGTTCCAATTCCTCAGATGATACAAACTCAAGCCTTTTCTACACAACCATGAATTTGAGTTTTCTTTTATTTGGGTTTGCTTTCGATGAGTCACATTTAGGGGGTGTACTTGGCAGCTATGTTTTAGGGCACATTCACAATCTAGCCGTTTACTTTAAGTGAATATTGTGATCTAAGCCGGTCAGCTGGTCCAATCTGCTGTCTGTGGTGCCCGAATACCACTGTAGCATCGGTACGATTCCTGCCCGTAACGTAAACTGCCGAAGACTCCCGGGAAATGCTTTTAACAATCCATTTTCCCCTGTCCTCTTTCAGTTTTCATCATGTGTTACTTTTTTTGGTTATTTCCTGTTTGAGCAACAGCAGTTTTAGCTTGACACGTGTGTAGATAATACGCATATGGCATAGCTGGGCAATCAGGCAATATGTGTCTTTTTTGTTTGGCATTTACGATCTCGCTCCAAATTGAATTCACTCCTGTTGTCCTACCAGTGTATTCACGGCAGTGCCCCTTTATATCTGAAGGAACTTCCACCCCTTCATAACCCCACCCTCAGGTCAAGCGATAACCTGCTCCTCCACATTACCAAGCTCGGCTCCTTTGGGGATTAGGCTTTTAGCTTGACCGCTCCGAGCCTCTGGAATGCCCTCCCAAACCACCTAAAGTCACCACAGGCTCTGGGCTACAAGGTTAATTGTAATTCATTTTTCTTGTTTTTCTTTTTATTTAATACACTTTGAGATTATTCTAAACAATGAAAAGCTCTTTACAAATGTAATACATTACTGTCGTTTCAAGTGAAATGTGTTTCTGTTACACAAAATAATCTAATTTAAGCAGAAACACGATAATAATTAAACAGAACAATATTAAATATGTGTCCTAAAAGCTTACAACTAATCAGTGTAATAATGGAATTTCATTCAAAGAAAACATTTTATGTGACAGTACAGTTATAGTGAATTGCAGAATTGTTTTGTTTATGACTGAAAACATTTCAAAATTCAAAAAAACTTTCAAAAGCTTATTTGTTTACATGTTCTGTAAATGTCTGATCTAAATATACATCTTGTAAATTGACTCTTTCACATCAACTCTACATATTTAGACAAGGCAACAATATATATTTTTTGTACAGTATACATTTTTTGGTTGGCTCTTTCAAACTCAACTGCTGATGATATTTATGACTTAATTCATTTTATTGACATGATAAAAAGCACAGAGTTGAGTTGTATCATGTTGGTTTTTAAACATATTTAAACATATTTAAACATAAGTTCATTTTATAAAAAAATATATAACTTCAAAAAGCGACAGTGTTTATTTGTTCTAATTAGCGGGAAACAATGATCGTATAAAATTCTAACATTTTTTTTTTCCCTCCATTATTTCTTCTTTATGCTCTCCTGATTAACAAGGCGTACCCCGTCAAAACATTTGATCAAATTATCCAATTGTACATTTTCTTCGAGGTGGCCACAGCCAGTCATCAGCACTTAGTGTTTGGCAGTCATGGTTGGAGGAAGCCAACTGTGAAAAACCCATGCAGTCATGGGAACGAGGAAATGAGGAACCTTTTTATAACCACAGTGGCAGCAAGACCATGCAGTGAGGACAGAAGGAGAGAAATAGGAGAGCGAGCGAGTGGAAAAAAAGAAGGAAAAAAAGAACTGTCATCATTGCTCAAATCAGTTTTCTCTCACCCAGCCTAGCCAGGGTAGAACTTTCTAAGAAGCATCTAATGCTTAAATGGGGTCAGGGGAAGGTTAAAAAGCGCTACTTGAGCACAGTCATAAATATTTCAACTGCTGACTAGAAAAGACTTGCAATGTTCATGGGGGGGGGGGTTCGTGTCAGCTCCTACCACGACAGCCGTGCACAGTTTGCCCTCACAAGTGCTAGGGCCCATCCTCTGAGTCATACAGCCATGTATACCCTCCCACATGCAACATTTATGGCAAACACTCACCTCAGGAGCGCATGGCGGCCATTTTAGTTCCGCCCGTTCGCCTTCTTGCGAATTCCTTCATGTTGTTCCTTGTTGTACTATAGGCCACTGTGTGAATTGACAATGCTTTTTCTCTTTGTGATAGTATCGATTCTGGTAGAATGAAAATAATACAAGAGGTAATACAAAATCCGCACCTCCCTTAAAAACAACTGTTTGTTTGTTGTAATTATATGTTTTTTAAAATGAATTCTCAAGCCGTGCGTAAATGTGTCGAACAAGACGCACACGGCGTTGGCTAATATATAATAATAAAGAGAAACAGGAAAAATGCACGTCGGCCACTCTTTCATTCTCCTAAAAGTCTATTAACGAAGTGACTGGACGCTGAATCGACTCTCATACTTTCCGATTACCATTGCCTCTGTCTTTTAATTCAATTCGAACCCAAGGCCGTTAGCGCATCACATCCAATCAAGCGACACATTCTTCATTGTGACACTCCAGCGTGATGACTAGCTTCCGAGGGACGTGCCACTTTATGCTTTGCTTTGTTGCGCAGAAGCTAAAACTTTCACTGGCTTCTCCGTGCAAATTGGGCGTTGCGTACTTTACATGCCTGTCCGCCGTTCCGCCCTTTAGATGCTAGGTTTAGGTTTCGGATAATGGAAAAGGCGACATCCCTAATGGGATCCAATGAGGAGAAGATGTTCCGGTTTCATGTCCTTTCTCTTAGCCTGTTTCAAGGTGAATTGTGCAACAATAGGTTTCCGAGTCGCCGCTCTACCGCGCCGGACGGACGCACACTCCCAATCTCTTTCCATCGGAACGGGGATGGATGTTGAGAAGGAAAGGACGGGAAAAGTGAGACGGAGAGAGAGAGAGGGATGGAGAATGAGAGCGAGCGAGAGAGAGAGAGAGAGAGAGAGGTGGGAGTGACAGGACCAAGGAAAGAGAGAGACCTGAGTGAGCTAGGAAACAATTAGTCATGGTCTTCTAGACAATGTCTTCTCTTCTCCATCTCACCATTCTTTATTTCCTGTCTTTTTCAGTCGTGCCCACGGTCCCAGCGAATTAAAACCACATTAAACTCCGACAATAACAGACGTGCTGTAAAACATAAGCACACAAGGACTAAATTGTCTTTAAGTCGCCACTTAAAGTCTATTATATTACACTAAACCCGAAGGGCGGAGGTTTTCATTTTTAAACCGTGTCCGTAATAATGAAGTTTAAAGGAGGAGTGCCGTTAAAATGCTATTTTCCTGTAAACAATTGTCATTCAGTGCAGGTGGTCTTAATTTGCACATTAAGATCTAATACATTTCTACCACACTATTTTGGTGATGCAATAACGGAGGTATCGGATAAAATATATGAAGCTAATTTTATTATCAACATTATAAGCTAATTGTATATTCGTTCCTGATGTCAGTGTTAAAATTGTGAACTGTAAAAACTGTTTAAAGGATTAGCAATAATAGCATAAAGACCATGAGAAACATTTATATATCTATATATGTTTTTAAATATATATATATATATATATATGTGTGTATATTTTGATTTCTCAAAGAGCACTGAAAACAGCTGTTCTTAGGACAGAAAATGAGTCAATAACACATACCTTTTAATATAAATGTTACGGCATCAGTGACATTATAATGAATAATTATAATAATGTTATTCATCGTTATTAGTGACTCTTTTTTTAGTGACTCTCATTTTTAGTTTTCAGAAGAGCTGTTTGAGAGCTGGAGATAAGCCCTGCTTGGTTCCGCTAGACTTCGAAGCAGGAATGTGTTCGGTTGTGTGTTACCATGAAACGGAATAACCGAATGACACTTGGTCAGGTCAACGAGAAGAATCTGAAAGGGTCAATGAGATTTATGTAATTCTCAAATACTATTTCACCCATGTGTGTCAGAGCAGACTTAAATACAATATATTATTATGCTACCTTCTCTAGGCGTTCGGCACAGATGCTCTTTTTGTGGTACGTGTTTTTCTCACAGTCCGCACAATATTTAGTGATATTGTGATATTGATTCTTGCCTCATGAATAATTATTACCCGGCGGTCTTTAATTTATTGTGACAGTCAAACAACATATTCTTTAGTTAGTGTCTGAATTGCTCGGAGAATCCTATCAAAGACGATACGAATGGCATTGAAATAAAGGTTCTTGACATTTGGTTGTTCGTCTGAGCGAGACAAGAGGCCTTCCCTCAGCTCTTTCCCCATAACCATCAGCCCCTCATAGGGAGAATTTCATTATTACCAGCTAATAATAACTTAAAAAGTCAAATACTATCCCCGGAGTGGGACAGACTTCTGATTGATGCAGGAACATGTTTAACAGAAAGACACCTGAGGGGGACCCAAATAAACGGTGCGTCGGCTATTATTTGATGAAGAAATCTATAGGAAATGAGTTGGTGTGTGTGTGTGTGTGTGTGATCCTAGCCGTCTACAGCTTTAATATAACGTCTGCCCGGTGTTTTGGTCCGGTGTAATATCTACGTGTTGGAATCCATCAGGACTGAGCTGGCAGGGTGATAACGGAAAGCCTCGTTTCCAGGCAATAAAAGCAGAGACGACGGTCTGATGCGATGCTGCTAACGTTTATTTCATAGTCTGATCGTAGACGTAACCTGCGCTGCGTAAGAACCCCGCAACGTTTGTTCCCGTCCGCCGGTTGATCTGCCCACTTAATCAGGTGCTTTAACGATGAACATGAATCGGGCGATATTTGAACACCTCGGGAGTTTATTAAAAAGCAGCAGGCGACGATAAAACTACCTGGACATTTCCGGATGTTTGTGGACGTGCGGCGGCCACGAATCGAAGGCCAATTGAAAGTAAATAACTGTGTCGTTGTCTCTCCTCGAAAACAACTGCAGCAATTGTGGCCACTGGAGTGTGATGGATTTGATCCGAGTGGTTTAGGAGATGTGTCTCAACATTTAGGAGTCTGTGTATCCATTGGTTATGCTTTATTTAGTAGGCTTAGTTGCTCGCTTTTATATTGGGAATTACCCTCTGGAAAAGGTCATATTAATATGTTATAGTTTGGCAGCAAAAAGCATTAGTCCGTTACCAGACTCACCGGAACAATTAGCGTCACGCGCGCCAACAGACTTTTCGCTCTGTCCGCTCCGGGATTCGAACCGGGGATTTTCTCTCCGGTCGCCGGGACAACACTCTAACCGCTGGACCGTCCCCGAAAGCGAGATCTCGTATATTTTTAGGATGTTCAAAGGGGTTTGATATGAATGAAATCAAGTGGTCGTGCCACCCGCTGGTCGTGCAGCTTTTCATCTCAGTTCCCATTGCTTCCCATGGGCACTCTGCCATCACCCTGGACCAAACGACCTCGCCGTGTCCCCTCTGAAGGGTCCCTGCTCTCACTTAAGTGTGCCTTCACTCACGCTGGTCCAGGCACACACACACACACACACTCTCTTTCCACAGCAGAGAAAAACTGGCTATTACGTGCAGGCGAGATGTTGTTTGGCTGTTGTCTCTAAATTGCATCTTTCTTTCTTTTGCCCTCTCTGCCTTTCTTTATATGCCTCTCTCTTTTTCACTCACTCTCTCTCTCTCTCTCTCTCCGTCTCTCTCTGTCTCTCTCTTTCTCTCTCTCTCTCTCTCTCTCTCTCTCTCTCTCTCTCTCTCTCTCTCTCTCTCTCTCTCTCTCTCTCTCTCTCTCTCTCTCTCTCTCTCTCTCTCTCTCTCTCTCTCTCTCTCTGTCTCTCTTTCTCTCTCTCTCTCTGTCTCTCTCTTTCTCTCTCTCTCTGTCTCTGTCTCTGTCTCTCTCTCTCTCTCTCTCTCTCTCTCTCTCTGTCTCTCTTTCTCTCTCTCTCTCTCTGTCTCTCTCTTTCTCTCTCTCTCTCTCTGTCTCTGTCTCTCTCTGTGCAGGAGTGAAATACAACCAAGTCCTTCATCCATCCAGACCACTGTGTAGCTGTAGTGATGGCCAGGTACCTAACAGGTAAAGCACTGCACTCTAATAAAGCAGACAGCCGGGCAGAACGGGTCCCACTTCACCTTTAGGTTCTAGTAGCGCATCATCTGTATTCGGGGGAGCAGCTGTAAAAAGCTCCAGTACAACGTTCAGACTCCTCTCATCAAAGGTCTTGATCCCTCAGAGCTAGTTTGTGGGTTGCTACCGAAACACAACAGACAACAAAAGGGCGAAGCTCAGCCGCAGAGTCCAGACAAGCAACTCTATTCCCCAGGGACCGGTCCAGGTCCTTACTGTCTGGACTGAAGACGCCCACCGCATCCTCGGTCCAGAACCAAACCGAGTTATCTCGTTCAGGTTCCGTCCTCCATCATATGATCCCTGAACACAATGCCCCTAATCTACTTGAATACGGTACCTTGGATTGACCCGTGAATGCCCGGAACACACCGACGCCACCTTTCAGCGTACCGTTCACACGCCGTTAGTCCATTAGCCAAGTAATTGATGATAATGAAGTCATTCATCGCCATGGAAACCTGAGCGTGTAAGGGCAGTCTCCGGACCCCCCTGTTGTTGTAGATTAGATGCTGAAACCTTTTTGAGGCTCGTTAAAGATTTAACACACAAAGTATTTATTATTATTAACTATTACTTAAATAAGCCGGTACAGAGACATTATGATGACAAGGCACAAGTTATTATTTTTTTAGATTTTTTATTATTCAGAATAATAACAATACAAATGATAATCACATAAATACATAATCAACTCTATAATATACTTTAAAAAACAAGTGCTTCTGCATAATGAAAACTTTGTGTGTATTTTTTTCGCTGCTTTTTTGGTAATCTTTACCAAGAATGCCACCTGACTGCATTGTGAAGGGCAGAAGAATTTGCGTCATAATTCCTTTGACATTTTTCGAAATGGAGCTGTAGCTTTAACTGTTTTGTAAAAGAGTAGCTATTTTCAAAGGCTGGCCATATTTTTGGATACTGTGTGTGCTCGTGTGTGTGTGCCTGTGCTCGCGTGTGTGTGCCTGTGTGTTTGTCCATGTGAGTTGCAGAATTCCTCACAAGAATTGGAATCCAATGAAAATCAGTCAATGGTTGAACATTTTGATAAGGCGCGTGTGTGTGTAATGTGTATGCATGTATGTGTGTATGTGTGTATGTGCACGTGCAGATTATCTACTGAGATGACCCTTGACTGATTCTTTAGCTGTCACAAGCAGCTGATGCCCAATAGCTAATTAATAAACAGGTGTGGCTGTGCATACTGGTGTATCTGTGCATACTGGTGTATCTGTGCATACTGGTGTATATGTGCATACTGGTGTATCTGTGCATACTGGTGTGGCTGTGCATACTGGTGTGTCTGTGCATACTGGTGTGGCTGTGCATACTGGTGTGTCTGTGCATACTGGTGTGTCTGTGCATACTGGTGTATCTGTGCATACTGGTGTATCTGTGCATACTGGTGTATACGTGCATACTGGTGTATATGTGCATACTGGTGTGGCTGTGCATACTGGTGTATCTGTGCATACTGGTGTATCTGTGCATACTGGTTTATCTGTGCATACTGGTGTATCTGTGCATACTGGTGTATCTGTGCATACTGGTGTATCTGTGCATACTGGTGTGGCTGTGCATACTGGTGTATCTGTGCATACTGGTGTATCTGTGCATACTGGTGTGGCTGTGCATACTGGTGTATCTGTGCATACTGGTGTATCTGTGCATACTGGTGTGGCTGTGCATACTGGTGTATCTGTGCATACCGGTGTATCTGTGCATACCGGTGTGTCTGTGCATACTGGTGTGGCTGTGCATACTGGTGTGTCTGTGCATACTGGTGTGTCTGTGCATACTGGTGTATCTGTGCATACTGGTGTATCTGTGCATACTGGTGTATATGTGCATACTGGTGTATATGTGCATACTGGTGTGGCTGTGCATACTGGTGTATCTGTGCATACTGGTGTATCTGTGCATACTGGTTTATCTGTGCATACTGGTGTATCTGTGCATACTGGTGTATCTGTGCATACTGGTGTGGCTGTGCATACTGGTGTATCTGTGCATACTGGTGTATCTGTGCATACTGGTGTATCTGTGCATACTGGTGTATCTGTGCATACTGGTGTATCTGTGCATACTGGTGTGGCTGTGCATACTGGTGTATCTGTGCATACTGGTGTATCTGTGCATACTGGTGTGGCTGTGCATACTGGTGTATCTGTGCATACTGGTGTATCTGTGCATTCTGGTGTATCTGTGCATACTGGTGTGTCTGTGCATACTGGTGTGTCTGTGCATACTGGTGTGTCTGTGCATACTGGTGTATCTGTGCATACTGCTGTATCTGTGCATACCGCTGTATCTGTGCATACCGGTGTATCTGTGCATACCGGTGTATCTGTGCATACCGGTGTATCTGTGCATACCGGTGTGTCTGTGCATACCGGTGTATCTGTGCATACTGGTGTGTCTGTGCATACTGGTGTGTCTGTGCATACCACTCTCACTCTCCCTCTTACTCTCTGCCCTTCTCACTCTATTTCTCCTCTCTTTTTCTCCCGTTCAATACAAAGGGGTGCAAAGCAGCATCTACAATTCCAAGTAGACATTAAACGCACGTTTTAAAAGGATAAAGGCAGGCGTAATGTTATCGTGTTTCCCTTTCTCCCAATCAATCAATCACATTCATTTCATAAAGCCTGTTTTACAGTGATGTTGTCACAATGGGCTTTGACAAACGCCGAGCCTGAAACGTGACCGAGCCCACATCTGCCTCCTTCAGTCCATCTCCCTCCTCCGTTTCTGCTTCTCGCCGTCTCTGACTCTCTCCCACACGGAGTCCTATTGAAGTGTTCACCGGGTAAAAGCAACCGAGGACACGAACGCTCTGTTTGAACGCTCCAACTCGAAGGAGTAAGCTCACGGTGGACCGGGTCTCGGTATCTACATCCCTCTCATCGTCCTCCTAGCTCCAGCACTCGTGTTTCTCCGCCCACGTGGCGCCGTCGCCGGGATTCGACCAATCGCAGCTCGTCGTCGGTTTGCGAGAGCAGAAAAGCGCGTGGATTCATGTACTGAACGGTTGAGCGGGCTTCTCCTGTCCAGAGGTCTTCGGCTGCAATAATGGTATCCGACTGTGAGTTCAACAGCCTGCTGAAAGATCCATTGTGAGGTCAGTGAGCGGCGGTGTGGAACGACCTGACCATCTGGACCTCCACACCTGCTACCTGCTCAACTTCAAGGAGAACGGGTTATTTAAATAGTCAATATTTCCCAACCGGATCTCTGACACCTCCTCACCATAGAAACCGTAAACCTGTAACCCAGCGCCAAGCAACCGTGGCGCCTGAAAGTTTTTTGCTATTCATATTATTCGTAGTTATTTTATGGCTAATAAAAATAATACGGGCTTGTCATTTATCTTAAATACACTCATTACTGACGTTGTGTTTTTTTTTACCGATTGCGGTCTCCGGGTTTCATAGCTGGCAGTGGCCAGAGAATGAGGAGAATTGGCCGCGGCCCAGCCACTTGTCATTAATTCATAAGTGCCATATACGTTTGTTCCCTGCGAAACGTGTTTTTGGGGCAGCCCCCGTAACTAGCCGGGCGTCTGCTGGAGACGGAGTCTGTCGAAGTCTTAAAAGCCAACGAGGCAATTACGTCTTTGTAATGCGAAGAGCAGACATTATAAATATATAACTTTAATTGTGGTTAATTACCCACAGGGTGCCAGGTTGTGCATGTCTAATGCCATAACTGTCTCCAGACCTGATTTATACCGTTTGATTAACCTCTGCCGGGAGGAAAAGGGGACTGGTACGGAGACTTTACAGGCTTTTAAAGACTTGACAGCTCCATTTTACACATGCCTTTTGGACGACCGGGTAGACATTTGTATTCATGACACAAAGTCAGTTTCATGGGTAAAATGTACCCCGTTTTCTTCCCCATTTGCATCACTTTCCCATTCAGATTGAAAGTGCTTTCTTTAGATTATTTTGGGATGCCTTATAATTTGGATTCCGCAGTTATAATTTGGTTTCTATTCTGTTGCTGCAAAAAAAGCTGAGGGTTGGTGCTCGTGAAATTTATAGGCAGAGCAGTGGATGTAGGTACTGGTCCAATGTGAATTCAACATTATAGTTTGTGCCATGAGGGTGTAGCGTGTGGAGGCTGTAGCCTGTGTAGAGGGTGTAGCGTGTGTAGAGGATGTAGAGGGTGTAGCGTGCGTAGAGGGTGTAGCGTGCGTAGAGGGTGTAGCGTGTTTAGAGGGTGTAGCGTGCGTAGAGGGTGTAGCGTGCGTAGAGGGTGTAGCGTGCGTCGAGGGTGTAGAGGGTGTAGCGTGTGTAGAGGATGTAGAGGGTAGAGGGTGTAGAGGGTGTAGAAGGTGTAGCGTGTTTAGCGGGTGTAGCTTGTGTAGAGGATGTAGAGGGTGTAGCGTGCGTCGAGGGTGTAGAAGGTGTAGCGTGTGTGGAGGGTGTAGAGGGTGTGTAGAGGGTGTAGCGTGCGTAGAGGGTGTAGCGTGTGTAGAGTGTGTAGAGGGTGTAGCGTGCGTAGAGAGTGTATCATGTGTGGAGGGTGTAGAGGGTGTAGCGTGTGTAGAGGGTGTAGAGGGTGTGTAGAGGGTGTAGCGTGCGTAGAGGGTGTAGCGTGTGTAGAGTGTGTAGAGTGTGTAGAGGGTGTAGCGTGCGTAGAGAGTGTATCATGTGTGGAGGGTGTAGAGGGTGTAGCGTGTGTAGAGGGTGTAGCGTGTGTAGAGGGTGTAGCGTGTGTAGAGGGTTTAGCGCGTATAGAGGGTGTAGAGGGTGTAGAGGGTGTAGCGTGTGTAGCGTGTGTAGAGAGTGTAGCGTGTGTAGAGTGTGTAGAGGGTGTAGCGTGCGTAGAGAGTGTATCATGTGTGGAGGGTGTAGCGTGTGTAGAGGGTGTAGCGTGTGCAGAGGGTTTAGCGCGTATAGAGGGTGTAGAGGGTGTAGCGTGTGTAGCGTGTGTAGAGGGTTTAGCGCGTGTAGAGGGTGTAGAGGGTGTAGCGTGTGTAGAGGGTGTAGCGTGTGTAGAGGGTGTAGAGGGTGTAGCGTGTGTGTAGAGGGTGTAGTGTGTGTAGCGTGTGTATCGTGTCTAGCATGCGTAGAGGGTGTAGCGTGTGTTGAGTGTGTAGAATGCGTAGAGGGTGTAGCGTGTGTAAACGTTGTAGCGTGTGTATCGTGTGTAGCATGCGTAGAGGGTGTAGAGGGTGTAGGGTGTGTAGAGGGTGTAGCGTGTTTGTCTACATATGCAAGAATATTAAGCTGTTCCCACAATATGTTCCTGATCTTCAAATAGGAAAAGTATCTTTGCAGTTAAATTGCAGCTGACATTTCAATCCTTTGCGTTAGTCTGGTATTAGTAAAGACTGTAATCTAATTAACCCTGAGTTATTACCCTTGAGTGTCAGTTAATTCACTGGATTATTTAGATTTATTTTAGTTTTTATCCTCCTAATAAATCGACTGTAATGATAGAACTCCGGCGATTTTTATTCTAGACAAGAACATATTGCGACACGTCCCAACAGTATAGGGCTACACTGATGACTCCAGATTGGCTGAGAAATGTCGCCACAATATTTTAATTGAGGAAGTTTTGATCATAATTATTATTTCTGCGGAGGAGAACGTAATTTCCTCATTCACTCAATCGCTCAGTTGGAATCCAGACTTTGCGATCTATAATCTAGCAGCGAGGGTTTCACTAGAGCTCATTTATTTTACTGACTCCATTGATGACGAGTAACACGCATTCTGCAAAAAAAAGCATTCACTTTGCTCTGTTTTAATTTTTACATTTTTTTTATTTTTGCTCTCATGCTCGAATCAAGAGCCACACTTTCCAAAACGGACGTTCAGAAAAACTGAATATTTTTTTATTGTTGACCTGGAAGGAAGCGGATTGAGATGGCGATATCCTCTAGGGCACACTAAAAAGAATCCAGTAGCTCTAGTATTCATCTATACGATTCAGAAATAATATGGTTCTGTACAATTGCCTTACGGCCCTACAGGATTTCCCAGTCATATTCTTCGAGAATCGCCGTGTAAATATAGATATCGTATAACCAATAAAGATATGTCCTCCTCATGGTTGCTCGTTTAAATTGACGGAGGGCATTTTGTCTGAACACAGAGGGAACCGCAGCTCCAACTGCGCTGCCAGTTTTCTGTCAGTGTTTTTTTCTCACTTTGGTTCTGAGGTAAATTAGTGCATTGACTTCTCCACTCATATGTAGGCTGGCATCAGATTTAACAGGGCTAGGCTCCCTGACCTCCATTTTACTGTGTTTTTTAAATGGTTGCCTGGCTGAGTTTGTTCCACTCGTCTTTTGGCTCGGCAGGACAAGCACATTCTCCTTGCTTCTGTTCCAGTCCAGACTCTGTTGACTCTGAGGTCCGCACACTGGAATTGGTTTGACCTCCCCATGCTACTCACAACTGGAATTATATACTTCTCTTCGTCCTCGTCTCTCCATTTCTCTCTTTCTTTTCCTCTCTCTCTGTTTCAGTTACACTCATAGGTCGTTGTTTGCTTGGTTAACGGTAATCTTTAAGGTTAGATAGAAATAATGAATAATAGAGGTGGATACAAATTCAAACACGTACAAGTGTAAACGCTAAACACATCCGAAGGGAGTCGCAGGGTTTAGCTTTGTGTGGTGTTTATTCACAGTTTTAGCAGCAATTAAGTAATATCAGTAAAACATTAATCAAGAAAGTCAACAAAAAACAGTGAATAAAATAAATACAATATATTATAAAATAAACCAAAGCAAAGAACAGCACATAGTTAGTGGCCAAATCCCAGGTCTCTGAGTCGCCCCCAAAAGACATGTTAGGAGCTTCTTCTTAACAGAAGCTTTACATAATTGAATCCAATGTGTGGAAACGACACTTGTTTTATGTTGTCAGTAAATGCAACCTTGTCACACAATCGCCCTTCAGCTTTTCGTGCGTCAAGCCTCTTCAATAACAAGGCAGCTCTCATCAAGACTGTGCTTTCTCTTGGTCTTTCAATGGTTTTGATCCGTACACGTGGAGAAATATTTAGCCATGGTGTACGGTTGATTCAGGGCCAGAATTGTTTCCCAATAGGTTGTTTTGTCTGGACTGTTGTACGTCTGCTTACGCTGATGGATTCAATGTTCTGGCCTGAAGGCCTCTGTGTTTTAGTAATACATGTTTGTGAACAAGTATTAGTATCGGCTTAAGAGGCGGGCAGATATTTCCAA
Source organism: Dallia pectoralis (assembly GCA_029465975.1). Classification (NCBI taxonomy): domain Eukaryota; kingdom Metazoa; phylum Chordata; class Actinopteri; order Esociformes; family Umbridae; genus Dallia; species Dallia pectoralis. The sequence goes on from CM055742.1 coordinate 10,970,869, forward strand.
AATGAAATTGGTATTTTTTTAGTGGATATTGGGCAAATTCTGGCACACATTTATACCTATTTGCGCTTTTTTGTCAAGGATAATTTTACAGAAGCGTGCCTGGAGGGTTTCAATAGGGTGGTTGTCAAACTGTGGATTTAGACCTCACTCCCTGCTGCCTTGAAGTGAACTTGGTTAAATAACATATTATATACGCGTTCTGAGAAAATGTATAAATAGGCACTTTTAATGTGATATTATTCTTTAGAAATACCTGCATGCTTTCGCTCTCATTAAGGTGTCAACTTATTTTGAAAGCTCAATAGGTGCGGCGTGTGCAGAACTCTGGACACATTCCCTGGGTCCTGGATCCGCTATGGAAAGTTGCTTTTATTTCAAGATGTTTTGTGCCCAAGTCCAGGTCTGTTGGTACTTCTCTAGGAGGTCCAGGTCTGTTGGTACTTCTCTAGGAGGTCCAGGTCTGTTGGTACTTCTCTAGGAGGTCCAGGTCTGTTGGTACTTCTCTAGGAGGTCCAGGTCTGTTGGTACTTCTCTAGGAGGTCCAGGTCTGTTGGTACTTCTCTAGGAGGTCCAGGTCTGTTGGTACTTCTCTAGGAGGTCCAGGTCTGTTGGTACTTCTCTAGGAGGTCCAGGTCTGTTGGTACTGCTCTAGGTTGTCCAGGTCTGTTGGTACTTCTCTAGGAGGTCCAGGTCTGTTGGTACTGCTCTAGGAGGTCCAGGTCTGTTGGTACTTCTCTAGGAGGTCCAGGTCTGTTGGTACTGCTCTAGGAGGTCCAGGTCTGTTGGTACTGCTCTAGGAGGTCCAGGTCTGTTGGTACTGCTCTAGGAGGTCCAGGTCTGTTGGTACTTCTCTAGGAGGTCCAGGTCTGTTGGTACTTCTCTAGGAGGTCCAGGTCTGTTGGTACTGCTCTAGGAGGTCCAGGTCTGTTGGTACTGCTCTAGGAGGTCCAGGTCTGTTGGTACTGCTCTAGGAGGTCCAGGTCTGTTGGTACTGCTCTAGGAGGTCCAGGTCTGTTGGTACTTCTCTAGGAGGTCCAGGTCTGTTGGTACTGCTCTAGGAGGTCCAGGTCTGTTGGTACTGCTCTAGGAGGTCCAGGTCTGTTGGTACTGCTCAAGGAGGTCCAGGTCTGTTGGTACTGCTCTAGGAGGTCCAGGTCTGTTGGTACTGCTCTAGGAGGTCCAGGTCTGTTGGTACTTCTCTAGGAGGTCCAGGTCTGTTGGTACTGCTCTAGGAGGTCCAGGTCTGTTGGTACTTCTCTAGGAGGTCCAGGTCTGTTGGTACTGCTCAAGGAGGTCCAGGTCTTGTACTGTACTGCTCTAGGAGGTCCAGGTCTGTTGGTACTTCTCTAGGAGGTCCAGGTCTGTTGGTACTTCTCTAGGAGGTCCAGGTCTGTTGGTACTGCTCTAGGAGGTCCAGGTCTGTTGGTACTGCTCTAGGAGGTCCAGGTCTGTTGGTACTTCTCTAGGAGGTCCAGGTCTGTTGGTACTTCTCTAGGAGGTCCAGGTCTGTTGGTACTGCTCTAGGAGGTCCAGGTCTGTTGGTACTGCTCTGGGAGGTCCAGGTCTGTTGGTACTTCTCTAGGAGGTCCAGGTCTGTTGGTACTTCTCTAGGAGGTCCAGGTCTGTTGGTACTGCTCTAGGAGGTCCAGGTCTGTTGGTACTTCTCTAGGAGGTCCAGGTCTGTTGGTACTGCTCTAGGAGGTCCAGGTCTGTTGGTACTTCTCTAGGAGGTCCAGGTCTGTTGGTACTTCTCTAGGAGGTCCAGGTCTGTTGGTACTGCTCTAGGAGGTCCAGGTCTGTTGGTACTGCCCTAGGAGGTCCAGGTCTGTTGGTACTGCTCTAGGTTGTCCAGGTCTGTTGGTACTTATCTAGGAGGTCCAGGTCTGTTGGTACTGCTCTAGGAGGTCCAGGTCTGTTGGTACTGCTCTAGGAGGTCCAGGTCTGTTGGTACTTATCTAGGAGGTCCAGGTCTGTTGGTACTGCTCTAGGAGGTCCAGGTCTGTTGGTACTGCTCTAGGAGGTCCAGGTCTGTTGCTACTGCTCTAGGAGGTCCAGGTCTGTTGGTACTGCTCTAGGAGGTCCAGGTCTGTTGGTACTGCTCCAGGAGGTCCAGGTCTGTTGGTACTGCTCTAAGAGGTCCAGATCTGTTGGTACTGCTCCAGGAGGTCCAGGTCTGTTGGCACTGCTCTGTTGGTACTGCTCTAGGAGGTCCAGGTCTGTTGGTACTGCTCTAGGAGGTCCGGGTCTGTTGGTACTGCTCTAGGAGGTCCAGGTCTGTTGGTACTGTTGGTACTGCTCTAAGAGGAGGTCCAGGTCTGTTGGTACAGGTCTGTTGGTCTAGGTCCGGGTCTGTTGGTTAGGAGGTCCAGGTCTGTTGGTACTGCTCTAGCAGGTCTGGGTCTGTTGGTACTGCTCTAGGAGGTCCGGGTCTGTTGTTACTGCTCTAGGAGGTCCAGGTCTGTTGGTACTGCTCTAGGTTGTCCAGGTCTGTTGGTACTGCTCTAGCAGGTCCGATCTGTTGGTACTGCTCTAGGAGGTCCAGGTCTGTTGGTACTGCTCTAGGTTGTCCAGGTCTGTTGGTACTGCTCTAGCAGGTGTGGGTCTGTTGGTAATGCTCTAGGAGGTCCAGGCTCTGCTGTAGGCTGGTGTCTGTGTATGACAGCAGGCGCAGGTCACCTGCCAAGAGCTGGCATTTAACCTTTGAACTGTAGAGACTACCAGCTGGGGATACGTTTTGTCTTCTAGAATGTTGGCCAATTTGTTGATGGAAATGCTAACGAGCACATGGCTGAGATTGCAACCCTGCTGAATGCTGATTGGACGATTTGATTATTTTCATGCCAGTTGTGGTGTTGCACTTTTATTGCCCGGGCACATTCATTTAATGACATCGTCATGTTCAACCCTCCATTCCACTTTAAATAACTCTGTAGGACCGTCTTCCGTGCCAAATCGAATCAAACGTTTCTGGCAGTAATACACGAAAGAATGTCGTACTTTCTGAGGAAGTTCAGAAAGTGGACGTTTTATAATACCACATGAAAGCAGGACTGTGTTTACATAAAGGGTACTGTTTACGAAAATGCCTATTATTGATTGGGTCAAATTGGACTCAAGATGGGGCCAGAGGTTTTATATAAGCATCTCCTTCACGGTGCCATCAGGTCTGCTTTCTATTTGGATTGTCGGAAGATTATATTGTTATTGTCTCGCTCAGTAAACATCAAAGACCAATGGATCCAGACTGTCCTTCATAGATCTTTTTTTCCGATCTATTTGCCAGTGGAATCTGACATTGGCTTGTGCTTTTTGCCTTTGGGCAGTGTTGCACTGTGCTTAAAATGATCTTGCTTCTTGTTTTGGTTCATTAAGGTGTTTTCATTTGGTCCAAAGTAGTTGTTTAACTTACATGTTTGTTTCATGGTGTTTTAATATACTGTATACAGACTAATATTACTGTTGTCTCTATTATCCAATATAACATCAATCTCATATTTTTGATGTCCAATTCATGTTTATGAACCGGCCAACTGAGCGAATTTGACCTGCCTTCCATGGCATTCCCGGTTCCTAAAGATATGCTGCTTCTTCCAAAATTCCTCGCTGAATTACACTGCTAAATGCACTGATGTACTGCAGCCCAAAGAATGGTGAGTCTGCCACTCAGAGCTCCAGGGTGTTTAGTTTTTCTCCTAATAATTTAACGACCTGTATCAAACGTGTCGTCGTCGACCACCTTTTGGTGTTTTTTTGCCCTGGTTCTCGTCTCTCTTTCAGTCTTTATGTGTCTCTGTCGGTTTATTGTTCCTGGCTTCTGATCCTCTTTCTGCTTCCAACGATCTTGTATGCTCACTATTGATTCCTCTCCAGTTTCCACTCGTTTTCTTTCGTTTGTCTTTCCCCTGCACACCTTCCGCGCAACAGGACACGTTTTTAGTTTATTTCCAGTACACTTACCCAAATAAACTCGGCCCAACGTCCACGATAGAGCCCAGCGCGATTTGGTGATGGACAGAATCGCCGTGTGGTGTGCAGTCACATGTTGGAATGTAACACACCAAGTGCACACACACAGTCCTGGTGTACAGTAGGCCCCCGCCAGCCAACCTCCTGGTCGGTGATGGAGCGCCGATGAAGACATTTGGCCCGCAGCAGACGTCCGCCCATCTGTCCGTCACACTCTCATTCAGGGCTGAATGACGGTTGTGTTCTCTTGTACATCTATCCGGACGCTGACTACCTAACCCCACTGCAGTACTAAAGGCATTGTCCCCGTCGTTCCGCATGTCCCTTCATTTAGCGCGTCGGGTGTTTTATGGCCCCGGCTCGATTCAGGCTGATTTGATAACGTTTCCATGAACAGAGTGCGGGGAACAAGGCTCGACTCAAACCTAATTTCAAATGTATATATCTCCGCTGTTGCTTGTCACTCGCCGGTCCGTCTTTGTTTTGTCCTGAATAAATGGAATTTGTTCTGCAGGCAGTTTTCAGTAGAAAATGTCCTTTGTTTTGGGGGGCGGCAAAAAATGATGTTTTTGAATTCTTGCACACGGTTACATATTTTGGGGATTTATTTATCATATCGTGAAGAGTGTATTCTGAGGTAGGTCTCAAAAACACTTCCTATATTCAGTTACTATAACTGCTTAGGAGATTATCGCTGTTGTTACAGTTATTTTTTTCCAATAAGCATCAGTTCAATTATACACTACGCTAACATAAAATAACAAAAATGAAAATAATTGTAAAATAATTATAAATAATAAAAACAATTTAAAATATCACAACTTTGCATTCCAGTGATTCCCTTGATTTCCATGAATAAAACCACATAATTATTTGCATGGTAGCACATACGAATACGTATATAAACATATTAGCATTTGAGAGTTGTCTCACGAGAGCTGGATTTCGACTGTTTAAATTAAACGACGGCCATTTTCCGTGAGCCGGTAGAATTGTTTCCCGTGTTTCTCCAGTCAGGAACATGTAGCGTTTGGAATTGATTAGCGCAGCAGCTGGTAAATGCGTGTGTGCGACCAAAGCTACCTGAATTTAGACATCTGCTTAGACAACAAGGTTGATGAGAGATTAAAAGCCACATGCGCGCAAACGCGCGCACACACTAATTTAAGCGGCCGCGGTCCATTTAAACTAGAGTTATCCTGCGTGGGGTGATGTAGGCCTGCCATACGCCGCTGCTGTTGTCTTTCGACAAAGAAAACCAATTAGGGAACTCAATTTAATTTCATCATCAAATAAACAGACGCCAAATCGAATCTGCTATTAATGTATCTTTTGAATTGTTTGATTAACTTAAATTGAGTTTACAAATGAGTTTCCGCAAAGCACCCAGCTAATGGCAATTAGTTATTGTAAAACATGGATTTAAATAGTTTTCCCCTTGATTTAAGTGCCCGAACTGGCTGTCTTACGACGGAAAGCTAGTCTAGCCATCAAATTAAATTGTTTGCCATCTGTTTAATTTTAATGGCGAGGGAAATGCGCCTTCATCGAAGCTTATCTGCGACGATTCGGCACCATCACAAGGTAATTCCAGGCACTATGATACCTAATTGATTTGTTATTAATAGCTAGTCCCATGCGTTCGCTGGAACGCGTTCAACATCATATCCCCTTTGTTGGATTGGGCCGACCCCGCCTCGGATGTGGCCTCCACTGAGCGAGCCGTTTTCTCCCGGAGTGTTTATTGGCCGCACTCGTTCCCGTGCGTTTTTTTTACGGTACGCGCGAACGCCGCGCAGTGTGTGGCACCCAGAGTCGTGTGTAATAACGCGCGGCCGACAAGGGGGCCGTGGCTTTGCAGAGCACTCGTAATCATGACTGTGACAATGCAGGCTGATAAATTCAGGGGGCCCGGGCGTTTATAATTTCAGGGGTCCCGGGATTGCTGGCGCCGGCCCTGGCGGAGCGTGTGTGTTCACTGAGGGTGTGTGTGAACGGATACGTCTGATGAGGGAGCCATCGTAAAGGGGGTTCCCGGTCTGTCCCGCCTGGTCTTTATAGCTGGCGGCGCCTCATGTCTTTCTCTCCGGGTATTTCTCAGCGTGGCCCTGTTTGGACAGTCGCCTGTTTGTTTGCTTTTAGTCTGAACACAGCCGATACTGTATCGCCGTCTGACGCTCGACCAGAGAGCTACCAGACAGCACAGCCGATCTAGCGGTCGCCATTGGCGTCAGACAACGAGTAGCTTTGGACGAGGAAAGTCTAAGACTTCCCGAGACCACAGTGAAGGGGTGGTAGATACGGTGGTGAAGAAGGCAGGTTTACGTTGAGAGGATGAGGAGATCTGAGAGGGAATAATAAACCCATTGACAGCTTTAAATAGACAGCGGTTGAGAGACTCTGCAGGCCTTGTATCAGTCGCGATGCGTGTGGGCTTTAACCTGTCAGTTCGTGTGTGTGTGTGTGTGTGTGTGTGTGTGTGTGTGTGTGTGAGAGTTGGTGACAGATGATGTTATCTGTATGTGACTGTAAAAGACAGCGTGTATGTGTGTTTGTGTGTGTGTGTGTGTGTGTGTGTGTGTGTGTGACAGTAAATTCATTGTATCTGTGGTAGCAAGAGGGAACTGACCTATGAAGAACTGTCATTAGGCACAGAATGTTCTCTGAGGGCAAGAAGAAAAGATAAAAACAAAAATCTATATCTTCCCTGTACTGCCCTGTGTTTCCCTCGTCCTCCAACACACACATGCGCACACACACACACACACACACACTTTACATTTGGCTCTTAACCTGCATACTTATTCGTCGAACAATCACCCTTCTTTATGTATTTACTTTTTACCACCCCTGTGTGTGTGTGTGTGTGTGTGTGTGTGTGTGTGTGTGTGTGTGTGTGTGTGTGTGTGTGTGTGTGTGTGTGTGTGTGTGTGTGTGTGTGTGTGTGTGTGTGTGTGTGTGTGTGTGTGTGTGTGTGTGTGTGTGTGTGTGTGTGTGTGTGTGTGTGTGTGTGTGTGTGTGTGTGTGTGTGTGTGTGTGTGTGTGTGTGTGTGTGTGTGTGTGTGTGTGTGTGTGTGTGTGTGTGTGTGTGGGGGGGTATATAATTGTGCTTTAATTTTTTTTCAAAATTATCTAGAGCTGGACGAGAGACCAATTGTGTGTGGTATGTTTCAGTGCAATGTGCTGTTTGTTTATTGATTAATAACAAGATCTAAAGTGATGATTTCAATTGAATATCATCAAGACTGCATGGTGCTTCAAGAATGGCTTCTCTTCATTTGGAGAACTCCAAATTCCACCGAAGATGGTATCACTCCGTGCCAGCTACCAGTGTGTGTGTGTGTGTGTGTGTGTGTGTGTGTGCGCGTGTGTGTGTGCGCATGTGTGCGCGTGGTTGTGTGTGAGGGCGTTTTGTGTGTGTGTGTGTGTGTGTGTGTGTGAGGGCGTTTGTGCATGCCTACTTTCATTTTCCCGTGTGCACGTCCCAGGACAACATCTTCAAAACCACATGCAGCTTTTTAAACCCCCCACCTTTCCTCTGTCAAAATTCAGAAGGTCATTAGGCAAAGATGTGAAGTGAGGAAACGTGAAACCGGGTCGCCCAAATCGGCATCCAGCTCGCTAACTGACCTGCTCTGTCAGCACAATATTGATTTGATATCGGAGATATGAAGTCAAGGTTGACAAGGGCAGTCGCCAAACACTCATATCTGCACGAGTTTTACACGCAATTCCCGAAAGGTGACTCAACCTCTTGCCTGTGACGCGTATTAATGGAGATCATTGGTATGGTGGTTAAACAATGTGACTGAAAACGTCAGTACCTTCTGTTTATTTGCGCACATTTTGGTTTAAATAGATGCATTTGTCTGGCTGTTCACTTTCTGCTCGCTCATTCATGAACCTGTTATTACAGCTTGAAATGCCCTGACATACCGCCTATGAACATCTTAACCTGACATACTGTTTGTACCTATGAACATCTTAACCTGACATACTGTTTGTACCTATGAACATCTTAACCTGACACACTGTTTGTACCTATGAACATTTTAACCTGACATACCGTTTGTACCTATGAACATCTTAACCTGACGTACTGTTTCTTAACGTGGAGAGAATTCATTTTCTGTTTTATGCAGAAATGCTGAAAATATACAAGCATTCACAAATGTTCTATCGCCACGGTAATTATGTGTTGGAATGTCCATTATTCCGAATACAGAAGGATACGTCCCTAAACTGCCCACTGTAATCATTTTTCTATTTCCAATGAATCATACGTTATGACAGAAGACCGGGAAGAAAGTTTTTTCTAAGCATGAATATATTTGAACTTGACAATATCAGGCTACAATATTAACTCAATCTTGGCCTCCAAATGTGTTGCGCCTGTCACCATAATATTTAATCTGAGGAAGTGTGATCATTACTTTTTTTGTTGCAATCCAAACTAGATATCTCAAATGCTGTATGTGTGCAGATATTACACTGATATTAGCTGAACCGTTAATACAGTTAATTATGTCTAAACACAGAGAAAAGCTCTGCAAAAACCGGTTTCAGATCGACAAAGGCACGTTAATTATGTTTGGGATTATATTTCGTATTTGTTCCTCGCTGTCAACAAAGTTGTTAGAAATCTACTATTACTAGGGACAGATTGTCAACCTGATGTTTCATGACGACATCCCAGAGATTATGTTTAGAGTGTAATGCAAATGGAACGTCGTGTTTAGATCAACGATGAATCATTTGTAAAGTATTCTGTTGATTACTGTTATATATCTGGAACAGTCCATGGTGACCGCTGATGGTGACGACATGAAGAAAATAGCTCTGTGATACTAGTCTGGTAAACTGGTAAAAGACTAGTACTCTGGTACTGACCAACGCATTAAGCAATAAGGTATTCCTGGCCTTTAATGCACAGGTCATCAGCAGAATTATGCTTGTAGCTGTGAAATACATTCCGCCTGCTGATGAGAGACCAGCCTCTGTTGGCAAATACAGTAGCAAATTGCACAGGCGAGCGTGGTTGAGTGTGTGTGTGTGTGTGTGTGTCTCATCAATGGAACTAGTCCTTTAGCACCTAACTATGCAGCTCACACGATCAAGCCATGTGGATGAAATCATTTAGTCAGAGGAACATGTGCCTTTCTTTGCAACAAGAAATAATTGATTCAGGTCTAGTTACAACGCCTGCCTTTGAATGATTGAAGGGAAAAATTCATTTTTTATAGACAAAAGTCTGTCTTTTTTCCCTCATAATTGCCCTGTTTTTACGAGTCAGTCCGGCTGTTTCTCTCTGGCCAGTGACTGATCTAACCAATCAAAGTAAAAGGCGGTTGTCATGGTATTTCGGTACAAAGTTACCTAACCTGGATGCATTTAAAGTGCTCCTCACCTTCCATAAAATGTTATGACAAAAGTGTTTCCCTGCGCTTAAAGACAAGACTGTATTCTCCATTAGGATAACACAAATACACATTAACACTATATAAATCTGTTTTATAAATCTATTTTATAAATGTCTATTTATATTTTCCCGAGGAACTCTCTGACTAGGGGCCCTGAGTGTTGGTCGCCTGGGCGTCATGAATGAGAGCCTGGCTTGTATGCGTCAGAATTCACTGTGGCCTTGAATTGTCTCGTCGACGTGACGAGAGCAGCGTGCTGCGCCGGACAGTATCAAGGAAAAAATGACATCTTAATAGCCCGCTTTAAACGTTCTGACCGGACAAAAATCCATAGCTCATAATTACAACGGAACAAATCCCCGTGAGCAGAAATCGAATCTCACCGAAGCGCGTTGTTGTTGTCGTCGCGTCGCGGTGTCTCGACCGGGATGTTGTTTAAAAACCGACAAGCGCGGTATGTTTCGCTCTCTCGTTTGACACGGCACACGATGACACACGGTGTCAAACATCCAATTTGGATATCCGTCTCACAGGTCCAGCTGCTGAACGCAGCTCAATTACCAGGGGATGTTTGATAGGGGCAGAGAGTCAGGGCGTTCCGATGCGTTGCTGAGTAAGCAGGAACCACGCAGGACATTGTTATTTCAGACAAA
>CM055742.1:10985907-11153407 GCA_029465975.1 Dallia pectoralis
GGTCCAGAGTTTGGTTCGGCAAATGTTTCCTGACGTTTGGTCTGTAAACCGTTCTGGGGAAAAAATAGCCGTGACTTTTTGTGCTAGTCGGTGTTTGGACCATAATGTGTGATTAACATCAGAGTCCCCATTAAAACCAGCTCAGTTGCTGATTCTCTCAGAACATAAGAATGGTCTGGAGACGTTTCATGGAAAATTCTGCAAGAAATGTATGTGCCCAATTCTCTGTTGGCTGGAGCGTAGTGTATCCATGTTTCGTCGATGTTTCATCCAGGTTTTATCCACATTTCATCCAGGTTTTATCCACATTTCATCCATGTTTTATCCACGTTTCATTCACATTTCATCCATGTTTTATCCACGTCTCATGTAGCTGGATGGTTCCAAAGAAATGTTCTCTAAAGCACTGCGTTACTCATCACAATCCATCTATTCTTAGCACTTGGCAATGTAAGGAAAACACTTTTTTTATCCTGTTTTCACTGTACGTATTTTGGCACACATGGTAAGTGTGCTTGTTCATTTATTTTTTATTATTAATCATTGTGTTCTCACCAGTGAACTCCAAGTGTCTGGATCTACACTAACCTCCCCTTATACTACCCTGTCAATGTCACTTCGGAGTACTTTTAATAATGGAGACGTTTCCTTTCATGGACCCTATTACAAACAGATGTTTGTGAGTTTCGTTTTTAGACGTACTCGTTTCTCCTCACAAACTATGGAATGCATGAATTATCTAGTTTGTTCTTGAAACGTCCCATGTACCGTGTCGAGAACATTAATATTCAATATGAAATATTGCTATACGTTATGTTAGACATAAATAGCGAGGTCTCCTAACTAATACCAAGACATGGTACAAAGGTTCTCAAGGTTTTTGCGAAGACAGTAAAATATTACAAAAGCTTTCTCCCACTCATGTCAGCTATGTCTTCTTCAATTTTTCTCTCTCTCTCATATTCTCTCTCTCTCAGTCATATTCTCTCTCAGATATGCTTTACAAGCATTACTCCTTCTATACGGAGCTCTCCATCACTCTCTCCAGTATCTTCTCTCCCTTCCAGGAATCGACCTGGACCGAACAGAGTGCAGGGTTTGATGCTAATTATTGAAGGCATTTTTAGTTTCAGTTTTTGATGTTTTTGCCTGAAGCTGATTGTTATTTTGTTCACATGTTGCTCCTGAATCACACTCATATGATTCGTTTTTTCGTTAAGTGAATCTGTAGCAGTGCTGGGAATGTGAAGAAATACGTGTGAATCGTTAAGCAAACGAGTCATTGTGGTGAAAAAAAGCTCAAAATCGCAGGTGAGAAATTGTTAACAAAAACATTCTATACTAATAAACATACACCACGTATTTCTGGGAGTGTATCACGTGTAAATCGAAAATACTGCACCAATATGTCAACATCACTTTATGCACATCCAACAAAACCAAAAAACGCAACAAATTAAAGTGAGAGGTGAATTTAATAGTTAAAGAGAGAACACAGTTACGTGCGCAACAAGTATCTACGATAGGAGTTAACTAGCGATTCGAGATGTTGCTAGAGCGAAGATACACGCAGACGTAAGGAGTACGTACACAAGAGAGGCCTGTTCGGGCTTTTATTCTAAGAAACTAAAGTTGTCGGGTTGCGGTAGCGAACCCAACGATAACAAGACCAGTCCTTAAGAACACATTGGTTATTAATTAGGAACATGAATTCCGACCTGTTCCTGGAGCCAACTCATATTACACTTATTGTTATAGACACATATTTGTAATGCAGGTAAACAATCTATCTATTAGAAAAGTCAGATGTTCTGCCTGGCGCCAGGGAAACTCTTTAACTTTTTAAGGTAGCGGCCTCTCCCGTGTTATAGCGTATCTCTCTCTGCATATCTCTTCCTGTCTCTCATTGTACAGACAATAAAAGTCTACACCTTACGCCATGCTCTCAGTCAACCTCCAGGTCCATCCCCGGGGACGTTTTTCTCAGTTTGTCCTCAGGCATGTTTATAACGCTGTGGGTGACATTTGACCAGGGTGTGGTGCTTTATTAAAGTCCAATCACCTCGGGAAAGCGCTTTGTGAGTCTTCCAGTCCTGGTTGAAACACCGTGGATACCAACCCTGATGACTCACAGGCTTACACAACGATGGAAGTGTGTAATAAGCAACTAGTCTTTGATGGAGGTGTATTGTGGGATGTAACCGGGCGCGCTGACCTTTAATGAATGGTTACAGGGTGATGTCACTACGGGTCTGATCGTCGCTGTGGCCTCGTACTGATCCGAGGCTGAACAGACGAGAGACCGGGGCTGTGCTGAAGTTGGAAAAAGCTGTTTCAGTCTTGTGATGAGTTCAGAGGGAGGGAGGGAGAAACGACGAAGTATATATGCTGCAGGCAGTGCTATGGAAATGAGAGACCAGTCCAAAAGCAGAGGGAGAGAGAGTCGAAGACGTTGAAGTCTCGGCGAACGCGGCCGCGCGGGTCGAGCAAATCCCCGGTCTCTCCAGCATCCTCCCCGCGGCCTCGATCCCGGCACAACCCAATTCCGCACAGCCCTGTCCAATCCTGGCCGTGCAGCAGTGCCGGAGCCTGACTAGCGAGCTGCTAATGAGCAGCGATCCGAGGTTTTGAAGGCCGCGTCTACCCAGGGAACAACAGAGAGGAGAAGGGTGTTGGGAGTGGGGAGAGGGAAATGGATGTGGACAGTTGACTGTATAGCAACACGGTACAGGCTGATAATGACACTAACCTGGATGGCTGGTTGTAACACGCTACACGTTGACGTCAGAGCTCAAGCTCAGCTCCTTCAGTGCTGCAGGGAACTTGAGCGCCACGCTAACGTAGCCTCCTCCTTCATTACTGCAGGGAACTTTAGCGCCACGCTAACGTAGCCTCCTCCTTCATTACTGCAGGGAACTTTAGCGCCACGCTAACGTAGCCTCCTCCTTCATTACTGCAGGGAACTTTAGCGCCACGCTAACGTAGCCTCCTCCTTCATTACTGCAGGGAACTTTAGCGCCACGCTAACGTAGCCTCCTCCTTCATTACTGCAGGGAACTTGAGCGCCACGCTAACTTAGCCTCCAACTCTAAATAAGCAACTTAGAGACAGGCATTTTTTGGTCTGTGACTTTAAGGGAATTATGCTGTCAAACGTTTGAGGCTGAGAATTAGAACCGATATGACACAAACCGACATAAGCCAGGTAACCACTTCACATTTCCACGACGCTAAACGCATGTTCACGACCGCTGTGTTTGGCGTACCGCGACAAGATGCAGAGGTCTGTAGCTGCAAAACACAAAGCTGAACAACGTGCTGTTTCTGATTTTCTCTGTGAAAGCCTGACCCAGGTAGTAGGGCATACGCTGTATATATGTTTTCACTTTTCCTGCCTAACCCCAAATTGGAACACACAATGGGTGATGTGCCAGGGATGTAGGTATAATATAATGTATAAGTACAACAAGGGGTAAATAACACAAGTGTGACACACACCCACGGCTACAGTCTCTGTCATATTGAGTGATTTTGTTTGTCCAAACGAGAGCCACATCAAGGCACTTTTTATCTTTAATCTAAACCCCCGGTTAAATGAGGCGACAAAGGAAGTCATCTCGAGAGAGAACAAGTGAAAGAAATAGAGAGTTAAATGAAGCGAGGCCCTCCAAAATGTAACGATGTCCCGCGTAATTGTCATGGCGTGCCGCGTAGTCGATGAGGATTAGCGAGCATTCTCCACGTTCGCCCGGACCGCCGCGCCGATTAGATTGGTCCTAATCACAAGGTGACGAATTGAAGTCCAGCGACACAGACACATTTTCACACGGGCACGTATTCACGTGACTCTCATGTAATTGCATTTTGCCCACGTCCATTTGTCTTCTGAGATGTCCTTCGTAGGCAAAACCGCCAGTTTCAGCGTTGGGTCACTAATTGAAGGGACGCTGGTTCGAATCCCCGGGCCAATGAGATGAAAAATCTGTCATCGTACCATTGAACAAGCCACTTGACCCAAACGGCCAATGTAGGTGGCTCCAGATGGTGTCCGCTCAATTATTGTAAAATGTCAGCAATGGTTTCGTTGCAAAACACATCGTTGAAGTCTGCAATCATAAATTGTATTAGCGCTTCATGATATGAGCATATTCGTTTTCGTTACGTTTTCCGTCTCCCAGGCCTCGTCCAATCCCGCGTTGGGGGAACCGGTCCCCACTGCTCTGCGTCGGATCGGTCTAATAAATTATGTTCGCTGTGTTTTATTGATGAGGCCGTTCCAATGCAGATGTTGTTTCGTTAGACCTTGAGAGTGTTGTTGAGTTGACGAGATAATAGAGTGGAGTCAATCACGCTTGCCCAAACAAACACACCGAGGGCCCAGGTGACCTGGAAATCCAATCCCAGGAGTCTTATATAAACACGGCTGTTTTACACAGAGTGCATTTGACGGCCCCGTCGCTACGCAGGCGAGGTCAGTGTACGACATTGTTCCATTGTTTCTAGGGGGGCATTCATATAATGTATACGCTCCTTAAAATGGAGCGCGCAAACGCAGCCGATTCAGGTAGCTCTCCTCTGAAACGTCCTCCCGGTTAGAGAAGGATCGCTGTTCGAATGAGATCGTCAAGGCAACGGTTTATTTTCGAGCTCCCCCGCGAACTTTGGGCCGCCTAAACGCCGGTGTAGCCAGGCCCACTCGTTTTCTCGCCGTCTGATCGGCACTCGCTGGAAAATCTCGTTGTCACGTGAAACCGTTTTCGAATGAAAGGTCCTTCTCGGCGTCCCGGTGCGAGTCGAGGGGGAGGAGGCGGCAGGAAAGGAGACGGAGGCCTGCGGGCAGGCGGGGTGAAGTGAATACGCTGCTTCTGATGGAAACACCTCATCCATGGGCAGCCAGGAAGGGGAGAAAGGTGAGGAGAGAGGGAGGGAGGGAGGAAGGGAGGGAGAGGGAAGGGGGTGAGAGATGGGGAGACGGGGTGGATAGAAAGAGGAAAGAAGAGTTAACGAGAGGGAGAGCTAGTGGGAAGGAGGGAGAGAAATGGAGGGAAGGGAGAATATTGTGACGGTGGGGGAGAGCGGATGGGGGAGGATGTGCAGGTTATGTGCAGGTTATGTGCAGGTTATGCGCAGGTTATGCGCAGGTTATGCGCAGGTTATGCGCAGGTTATGCGCAGGTCATGCGCAGGTTATGCGCAGGTCATGCGCAGGTCATGCGCAGGTCATGCGCAGGTCATGCGCAGGTTATGTGCAGGTTATGCGCAGGTTATGTGCAGGTCTGATCCGTCTCTATCCCCCGATTCTCCGTCATCCATCTTTCGCTCCGAGAGCCCAAGCGGCGTTGTCAGAAACGCCATCTGTGGGTCGCGCCATGTTCTTTGCTTGCCCGGCTTCTGTTGCAGGTGGCCTGGTTCAGTCCGGGTCTGGCCGCGTGGAGGCCGGGCGTAGCTGTCAGTCCGGTTAACACCAGCGTGGCTTATTGAGTCCGAGAGAAATGAGGTGGTGTCACCCGGCGCCATTAGCGGTAGTTATTAGGATGCAGGCTCCTGTAACAGGGACCGACCCACCATCACTGAAGCGCATACGTTATCGCACACTCGCACTCAATTGTTTCACAGGCTAACAGGTGGTTTTGAGTCACATGCCCACCAACGCATAATGGGTTTCATATTTCTGTCAGGTTAATAGAGTGTGTGTCAGTGTCTGCTGTCGCGTGTGTGGTGTTTGTTCCGTCCCAGCTGCTCCCTCAGCAGTTAAACTGTATATTCAGACATCTTGTCGTAGCTCCGGGTTGGCACAGAAATGTCAGGTTTACTGTCATGTCACATATTTTTCTGCCTCCTCATCGGTGTGGACTCTGTCTTCTAAATGGTATAGACTCTGCTTTTCATTGGTGTCGAATCTCTCTTTTCATTGGTGTAGACTCTCTATTTTCATTGGTGTAGAATCTCTCTTTTCATTGGTGTAGACTCTCTCTTCTTATTGGTGTAGACTCTGTCTTCTTATTGGTGTAGACTCTCTCTTCTTATTGGTGTAGACTCTCTCTTCTTATTGGTGTAGACTCTCTCTTCTTATTGGTGTAGACTCTCTCTTCTTATTGGTGTAGACTCTCTCTTCTTATTGGTGTAGACTCTCTCTTCTTATTGGTGTAGACTCTCTCTTCTTATTGGTGTAGACTCTCTCTTCTTATTGGTGTAGACTCTCTCTTCTTATTGGTGTAGACTTTGTTGCCTTGTTATTGTAGACTCTGCCTTTTCATTGGTTTATGTTATTGTCCTTTTTGTTTAGGGTAGGTTCTCTGACATCTTGTTGTGTTCGGTTCTCTGACATCTTGTTGTGTACCGTTCTCTGACATCTTGTTGTGTTCGGTTCTCTGACATCTTGTTGTGTTCGGTTCTTGACATCTTATTGTACCGTTCTCTGACATCTTGTTGTGCGGTTTCTGACATCTTGTTGTGTTCGGTTCTCTGACATCTTGTTGTGTTGGTTTCTCTGACATGTTATTGTACGGTTCTGACATCTTGTTTAGGGTGACAGTACCGTTCTCTGACATCTTGTTGTGTTCGGTTCTCTGACATCTTGTTGTGTTCGGTTCTCTGACATCTTGTTGTGTACTTCGGTTCTCTGACATCTTGTTGTGTGACATCTTGTTGTGTTCGGTTCTCTGACATCTTGTTGTGTACCGTTCTCTGACATCTTGTTGTGTTCGGTTCTCTGACATCTTGTTGTGTACCGTTCTCTGACATCTTGTTGTGTTCGGTTCTCTGAAATGTTGTTGTGTTCGGTTCTCTGACATCTCGTTTTAGGTTCTCTGACATCTCGTTGGGTTAGGTTCTCTAGAAATCTCGTTGGGGGAGGTTCTCTGATGTCTCGTTAGGGTAGGTTCTCTGACATCTTGTTGTGTTCGGTTCTCTGACATCTTGTTGTGTACGGTTCTCTGACATCTTGTTGTGTACCGTTCTCTGACATCTTGTTGTGTTCGGTTCTCTGACATCTTGTTGTGTACCGTTCTCTGACATCTTGTTGTGTTCGGTTCTCTGACATCTTGTTGTGTTCGGTTCTCTGAAATCTCGTTTTAGCCAAAAAAAAATTATCTGTTTAAATGTGCCCTTTAAATTGGTCTCAATTAGCAACAGTTAGCCAGAAAATTCTTAATGATTGGTATTACGAATACATGTGTTACCTATTACCTAAATGTTTACCTATAATCTGCATTTGATGTCTCTGCCATAAGCAGTTTGATTTTTAAAAGACACCTCAGTAAGTGAGTCATCATACCGCACACATACACACACACACCTACTATACTCGTTCCCGTTACCACTCGTTGAGCCTCCAGAGGCCCTCATCATCACCTTCTTAGTGACGAAGCTACATCCCTTCTCAACCCATGTCACCACCTCCACCCACCGCCTCGTTAAAACAGAAGCTGCTGCGTCATGTCACCTCAGACACTCTTCCACGAACCGTTCCTTCGTCAATTCCAAATGAACCCCATAAAATGGGGTAATGCTCTGTGTACACAGGCTTGTCAATGGCAGAGAATGGCAACCGCATAATGTCTTTACAAGTCAAGATTTATTCTCTAAGGCTCGTGAGATAATCTGGATAACATAAGGCTTGATAAACAGACAAACTCCACTTGCACAATTCAGATACATACTACATATTCTATATTTACCAAGTATAAATGCCTACTATGCAGGGTCTCTTGAATGTTCGTGTTGTGGGTTTTTGCTCATTTGCACTGTTTTAAATTTCTCACGCTGAAGGTAGTGGTCAGAAAAAAATCTATTTGTGTGCAAACATTTGTAATTATAACAGTAACCATTAATTACTTTTTATTGATGGAAGGGATTTTATTTGGACATCTGTTCATGGCAGTGCAAACACACAATATCGCTACCTTTACTAATATGGCTGAAAGTGACGGCGCAAACCACAGCTCGTTTCGAGCTCCTGACAGGCGAATCAGCCATTTGGCCAGATATGCTGTAAGCTGTGGACATTTCATGAATATACACCAGTAGAAACTAAAATCACGTATGGTACCCCTATCTAGTTATTTAAGTAACGATACGCAAACAGAGCAACTCTTTCGTGAGACTGATGGATAATCGACTGCGTTATCGACCGCGGCTGATGATGTGTTTGTTTCAACTTAAGAGTTCTGTATTTTAATCTGACATAGATATTTTACCACAGCATTACACGTCAACACCTAACATATATGCTGCTTTTTTATTTTACTCACCTCAACATTAGTGTCGCTTTTCAAGTCTAAGGACGGATCCAACTTTATATCGTCGATCAAAATAGAAACTGTCTATTCCGTTTTTTCAATGAAGCGAAGAAAACTTTTTTCAAACGACAGCAAACCTTGTTTGCGATTTCTTGGTGAGGATCACATCCGTGTGAATACAACAGGTTTATACTGAGTTAATTTGGCAACAATGACACAAGTGTAACTGTGAATATCACAGCCGTTCGCGGTCCGCTATGGGGTCTAAATCAGTGCTACAATAACGCAGTTATTTGTGTGTGTGTGTGTGTTTGACCTCAGTGACCCTTTCATGTAGACAAAGAGAGCATTTGAAAAGTAAACCATCACAAATACGGCATCTTTACTGATGCCTAGCTTAAAGGAGTGTCAGGTCATCTAGTGTGTGTGTGTGTGTGTGTGTGCGCGTGTGTGTCAATCTGTGAAAGTGTGTGTGTGTCTCTTACTGCGGCCAGGTTGGTCTGGCAGTCCTTTGCTGTGTTATCCACAGTGACAGCGGGAGTCTGGCTCTGTCCACTCTCATTAACACCAGCGGTCAAAGTGACGCTGTAAAGGGACTCCCGGCAGCCTGCCACATCAAACACAAAATGTGGCAACCTTTTCCCGTTCTAGTGCACCACATTATGACACTACCCAAAGGGCCTTAGTGAAACGCAGTGCACCCCAGAGGGAATAGGATGCACAACAGTTTGCATAAGCAACACTTCAAACACCCCTATTATGTATCAGACGAATGTCCAAATGCTCACAATAAACTGCCCCATGAACTTTCACTAAAGTAAGACAGTCTTGAGGAGTCTGGAACAACAATTGTATTCTTTAGTATAAATCACCATATAATGGTCGTGCTTTTGCGACAATAGCAGAAATCGCATCACAGATGTACTTCCCCTGCAGCGGCTGTGGCGCTCGCCGCCTTCGACCACAAAATAGCTTTCTACCGCAAACGTTTTTCGACGACAGGCCTCGCACACACGCGAGCTGCCGCGAGTTGTCCGGGAGTTGTGGGCCGACAGCTCTGAGAGGAGGCCGTGTAACGTATAGAGACATTGTTTGTTCCCGTTTGACATCCCACACATACAAAGTGAGCACTGTCACATCGGCTTACGTCTTTACCAAATCTCAAGGCTGTCCGCCGGTGTCGAGTTGGTGCCCGGATGCGTTTGGCGGGGATCTCCTCCGCAGCTCGGGAATTGGCAAGTGTCACTGTGGAACATTTTTCGTTGAGGCATTTGGACGATTGGATTTGAACATAGTCCTGCGGAGTGGTGTTGGTTCTAGGTTCTGGAATGCCGCTGTGGATTAATGAGATTGTATCGTGCGATTATTCTTTGCTTCAAAATAATTTTCAAGTTGATCGCGGTGCAGCTTTTTTGTGTTGTTTCGGTGTGATATTTGCTCCAGTGTTTCTGCTAGTTTTGTTCAGGGGAAAACTGCTACTTTGACTGGAGGACAGCTGACATTATTCAAGTAGAGGGCTGAGGATTGACTAGAGGAGGGCTGAGGTTTGACTAGAGGAGGGAAGAGGATTGATTAGAGGAGGGAAGAGGATTGATTAGAGGGGGGCTGAAGATTGACTAGAGAGAAGAGGATTGACTAGAGGAGGGGAGAGGATTGACCAGAGGAGGGCTGAGGTCTGACTAGAGGAGGGAAGAGGGTTGACTAGAGGAGGGCTGAGGTCTGACTAGAGGAGGGAAGAGGGTTGACTAGAGGAGGGCTGAGGTCTGACTAGAGGAGGGAAGAGGGTTGACTAGAGGAGGGCTGAGGTCTGACTAGAGGAGGGAAGAGGGTTGACTAGAGGAGGACCTGAAGCTTAAACAGGTTATGTTTGAGAAAGGGGAGAGCTGATACTTGACCAAGCGAGGGATGACGTTTGACTAGCGGAGGGGTGATGCCTGAGGAGGATTAGGGAGGACAGTATTCCTGGGGAGGAAGAAATAGGTTTCATAAATGGATTTTGTACTAAATAGTTGTTACATAGTGTGGAGCTGTGCTTTGAGACATTGTCCTGTTCTAGGAACCAATTGGTTTCAATCAAGGGCCTTCCACAGGGTTTGGCACGGGGTTGCAAAATTAAGTGATTGCCTTCAGTCTTCAAGATCCGTTTTACCCTGTACATCCCGCACTATACCACCTCCAGAGCACCCCCAGACCATCACATTGCTTCCACGATGCTCAAAAGACAGCGTCCAGAACTTATCCAGCATCTTTTAATTTGAACCAGAGATGGGAATGATGAGCTGAATATTATTCCCCATCCCTCCGTGACCTATAACCTTCTACGTAACGTGTCTGCTGCGCGCGGCCACACGTGAGACAGGACAGCAGACACGTTATTCACAGTGGCAGTTTCCGGTGCCGTAAGATATAGCCTTAAAAACCTCAAACAAATGAAGCGGTGAATGCAAAATATGTGCTATCAAGATAAACAATTTAACCACATGCGATTGTATCAGGCATCGGAAGACACACTCTGAATGGTTAGCAAACATGTTCAACTCAGCGATGGTCTTCTCACGTTAGCTTGCTTCTAGCTTTAGCCCCGGCCATCGGGAGATTGAAATTGACAAGTCGTTTGCTGGATATTATGAGAAGATAAATGAGCGTTGGTTTTCTACGTTACCTTTTTATTTAGTTAACGTTACGCTGGGTGTGTTGTTAAGCAAAAATAAATGTATTTACTTTCAAGTAACGCATCCTGTTTACACTGATTATACTCCAAACAACTATTCAAAGCAGATACTGTATGCCAATTAGGGATGCACCGAATATTCGGCCACCGAAATTTTTCGGCCGAAAATGGCCCAAAAGGGCATTTTCGGTTTTCGGCCGAAATACTTTTATCACCGAAACAATACGGCCGAAATGTGTTGTGATCTATTCGGATCCTCTGCACTTCATCGCGACTGTACTTGATCCGCGTTATAAAGACCATTACTTGGATGCAGAAATAAAGCAGCGCGCACGAGAAATGATCCAGACGGCGATGGATGCAGAGAACCCGCGTGGAGACGGAGCAATAGCGCACCGAGCAGTAGGGCACGGAGCTGCAGCGCACGGAGCAGCAGCGCACGGAGCAGCAGCGCACGGAGCAGCAGCGCACGGAGCAGCAGCGCACGGAGCAGCAGCGCACGGAGCAGCAGCGCAGAAAAAAAGACTCGTCACTCTGCACTAGATGAGGGGCATGCACCCTCGTTGTCTGATATGTTCAGTGAAATCCTGCAAGAAAGTGCCTCACATGGGCGTAGGTTTAGGGGGGGTTTAGGACATGTCCCCAACAACATTTTAACATGACTAAATTGTCCCCACCAATATTTTAGCGAACTCCGTTATGAGTTTGTGAAGCGATTTGGGTCAATTCCGACCGCAGCGCCAGGGGGACGGTACTAGAAACGCCGTAATTTGATTGGCTAAAAAACCTAGGGGAAGGGAGTTATCTGACACGCTATAAGTACACAGGAGAGTGACTGAAGACAACGGTAAAGTTACCAATGCTTTCTGTTAATACATACCCCATATGTTAGAATCTTACAGTCACAATAAACAGTGGAAATGTTTCCTGTGTATATTTTGCTTATGTAATGTGGCCTATTTGGGATATCCCATTAGTAGGGGCGGAGTAGTGGCACCACCAGGGTCGCTACAATATATTATACTGGAATATCACCCTGCTCTACTGGAATATCACCTTGCTCTACTGGAATATCACCCTGCTCTACTGGACTATCACCATGCTCCACTCTAACATCACATGCTCCTCTCTAACATCACCCTGCTCTACTGGAATATCACCCTGCTCTACTGGAATATCACCATGCTCCACTCTAACATCACATGCTCCTCTTTAACATCACCCTGCTCTACTGGAATATCACCATGTTCCACTCTAACATCACATGCTCCACTCTAACATCACCCTGATCTACTGGAATATTACCCTGCTCTACTGGAATATCACCATGCTCCACTCTAACATCACATGCTCCTCTTTAACATCACCCTGCTCTACTGGAATATCACCCTGCTCCACTCTAACATCACATGCTCCTCTTTAACATCACCCTGCTCTACTGGAATATCACCCTGCTCTACTGGAATATCACCCTGCTCTACTGGAATATCACCATGCTCCTCTCTAACATCACCCTGCTCTACTGGAATATCACCCTGCTCTACTGGAATATCACCATGCTCCACTCTAACATCACATGCTCCACTCTAACATCACATGCTCCACTCTAACATCACATGCTCCTCTTTAACATCACCCTGCTCTACTGGAATATCACCCTGCTCTACTGGAATATCACCATGCTCCTCTCTAACATCACCCTGCTCTACTGGAATATCACCCTGCTCTACTGGAATATCACCATGCTCCACTCTAACATCACATGCTCCTCTCTAACATCACCCTGCTCTACTGGAATATCACCCTGCTCTACTGGAATATCACCCTGCTCTACTGGACTATCACCATGCTCCACTCTAACATCACATGCTCCACTCTAACATCACATGCTCCTCTCTAACATCACATGCTCCTCTCTAACATCACATGCTCCACTCTAACATCACATGCTCCTCTCTAACATCACATGCTCCACTCTAACATCACATGCTCCTCTCTAACATCACATGCTCCACTCTAACATCACATGCTCCTCTCTAACATCACATGCTCCACTCTAACATCACATGCTCCTCTTTAACATCACCCTGATCTACTGGAACATCACCCTGCTCTACTGGACTATCACCATGCTCCTCTCTAACATCACATGCTCCACTCTAACATCACATGCTCCACTCTAACATCACATGCTCCTCTCTAACATCACATGCTCCACTCTAACATCACATGCTCCTCTCTAACATCACCCTGCTCTACTGGACTATCACCATGCTCCACTCTAACATCACATGCTCCTCTTTAACATCACCCTGATCTACTGGAATATCACCTTGCTCTACTGGAATATCACCCTGCTCTACTGGAATATCACCATGCTCCACTCTAACATCACATGCTCCACTCTAACATCACCCTGCTCTACTGGAATGTTACCCTGCTCTACTGGAATATCACCCTGATCTACTGGAATATCACCTTGCTCTACTGGAATATCACCCTGATCTACTGGACTATCACCATGCTCCACTCTAACATCACATGCTCCACTCTAACATCACCCTGATCTACTGGAATATCACCCTGCTCTACTGGAATATCCCCCTGCTGTACTGGAATATCACCATGCTCCACTGAAATATCACCCTGCTCTTCTGGAATATCACCCTGCTCTACTGGAATATCACCCTGCTCTACTGGAATATCACCCTGCTCTACTGGAATATCCCCCTGCTCTACTGGAATATCACCCTGCTCTACTGGAATATCACCCTGCTCTACTGGAATATCCCCTGCTCTACTGGAATATCACCCTGCTCTACTGGAATATCACCCTGCTCTACTGGAATATCCCCTGCTGTACTGGAATATCACCCTGCTCTACTGGAATATCCCCTGCTCTACTGGAATATCACCCTGCTCTACTGGAATATCCCCTGCTCTACTGGAATATCACCCTGCTCTACTGGAATATCACCCTGCTCTACTGGAATATCCCCCTGCTCTACTGGAATATCACCCTGCTCTACTGGAATATCACCCTGCTCTACTGGAATATCCCCCTGCTCTACTGGAATATCACCATGCTCTACTGGAATATCACCCTGCTCTACTGGAATATCACCCTGCTCTACTGGAATATCCCCCTGCTCTACTGGAATATCACCATGCTCTACTGGAATATCCCCCTGCTCTACTGGAATATCACCATGCTCTACTGGAATATCACCCTGCTCTACTGGAATATCACCATGCTCTACTGGAATATCACCCTGCTCTACTGGAATATCCCCCTGCTCTACTGGAATATCCCCCTGCTCTACTGGAATATCACCCTGCTCTACTGGAATATCCCCCTGCTCTACTGGAATATCACCATGCTCCACTGTAACATCACAGGGCTCCACTCGAATATCATCGTGCTTCACTCTAACATCACAGTGTATCACTGGAGTGGGAAATATTGTTCATTTGTTTTTTAATTTATGATTTTGTTGTTGTTATTCAGCGGTCGGTCGTAAAATAGACCTTAGTCTCAGTTGAGTAGCTCTAAGGGGGATCAAGGATTATGTTGAATCACAGATATGAAGGCGATTAGCTTTTTAATTTAGATCCATAGAATCATTCGTACACACAGTCGGCTCACTGAATCCGTTAATTCACATTATTGCTCTGAAATGTGCCGTTCAATTCACCGACCTGAAAAGGAAAATGCGAAACATGTCTAGAACTTCCATAGAAGTCCTTGGAAAAGAAGCATTCTTCTCCCTTTCTTCTCACGCGTTCTCAGAAAATCTAAAGGGTCTTTGCATACGTTTCTGAATTCAACCGTGTGTCAAAGAAAATTGTCTCCACTGAACGCATGTACTTTAAGCTTGTTCGGTAAGAAAGAGACGTTGCTGAATACATTCTCCTCACACTTTTATCTTGGCGAATCTATCTTACAATAACCCTTTGTGCGAGGTGGATGGATCAGAGAGAGCACACAGCTCAGTAAATGACAATCGCCTTACATCGGGTGTCAGAACCTTCCTCGGCCCAGTATTTATCTGAAGAACAAAGTTTAACGTCAGTCTTGGCTCCTCCATTTGTATTTATTCTTCCATACTTAGGGAGAAATTCAGGGTCTGTTTAGTCAGTGTTTCGCTGTGCAGTTGCTTCATTTTTGCCTGGAGTTACAATCCAACAGTGACCAGAACTCCCATTGAGGCTGGTGTGAATTGGCACAGCGCCCCCTACAGCTAGATACATGAATGTATGACGGGGTTGACTTTTGTCATTATGTTCTGTTGACTCCTTGTGGCAGGTCAGGGGCCTGCTAGCTCAACCATGGTTGTTTGCTAGAGAGAATACTTCCTGGTCCAGTCAAAATGGCGAGTAAGGTAGTAACATAACTTGGTCAAGATGAATTAATTGGTGGAAAAACATCTCCCCAGAAGCAATTCTATGGCTTTCTTTAAATTTTTTAAAAAGCGCTTAGATGCTCCCCAACTCTTTATCATCGGAAATGTTTTACAACGTCTTCTTGCCACTATGACTTGAGAAGTCAAGTCCAAGTCCAAGTTTGCCAGTGATTTATTCACTGATGGTGCTTCTTTCTGGGCTTCCATTGAAATTCATTCCCTCAGCGACCATGGACTTTTGCACAACAGTGACACAGACCGTCTATATAGACTCTGTAATTCCCATTACAAACAGCCTTTTAAAATGCAGCCATAGTCACAGCTGTTCGACCGAAATATGCTAAAAGGCAATTGGGATTGTAATGTAGATGCACATGTTTTGAGTCATTTGGCAGATGCTCTCATCCACAAAGACGAACAGTTTAGTGTCCTCAAATGAATGCAAACAAAACAGCAGCAGCCTAAGTGGGCCTAGTTTAAGAACATATCGGATAAATAATCGCCACGGCAACAATGTACATTTAGGCTCGTTACACAAACAGCAAAAAATAAAAAATACAATAGACAAAAATCACAACGGAGAATCCAATTAACCAAATCAGCTCATACGTTTTTTAAAGTGAAATGCAGCACAGGACAAGTACTTCCTGTAGTAGGATTACAAGGCGGGGATTAGTTATGACGACGGACTGTTTTCTACATTCAACGCAACCTGCAGCTTCCTCCAACGCGCCGTCACATGAGCTCTCCTGACTCGAACATTCGTATGCTGCCTTTAATGTTCAGATGTTCTTGTGCCTGGTCCATGATCTCCTATACAGGACAAGCCCACTCGTGATAACCAAGTGAGGACCAAATATTGGTGGTCCTGCCCCAGTCATGTGGATTATTGGACAATACAAACACTCTACTGACAGAATTATTTAGATTTACATAATTTAGCAGGCACTCTTATCCTGAGCGCCTTGCAGCATTGAGTGCATGCATGTTGAGACGTTTCTCTAGTGTCCCCACCGGGAAATTGAACCCCAGCGCCGTGCTTTTACACAGGGAGCGAAGTCTAAATCTATCTAGCATATCTCTAACATATGTCTATCTTCGTCAACCAATCAATGTATTTGCGTCTGTCTTTCTACATATCTATCTATCTACCTATCTACCTATCAATCATCTGTCTATCTAATCTTCCTTCTGTTTTGCATTAGCTTTTTAAGTAGATTTTTAGAGTTTAGTTTATACCAGCCCCATCCCTATTCCCTGTTCCAGCCCCATCCCTATTCCCTGTCCCAGCCCCATCCCTATTCCCTGTTCCATCCCCATCCCTATTCCCTGTTCCAGCCCCATCCCTATTCCCTCTCCCATCCCTATTCCCTGTCCCAGCCCCATCCCTATTCCCTGTCCCAGCCCCATCCCTATTCCCTGTCCCAGCCCCATCCCTATTCCCTGTTCCAGCCCCATCCCTATTCCCTGTCCCATCCCTATTCCCTCTCCCATCCCTATTCCCTGTTCCAGCCCCATCCCTATTCCCTGTCCCAGCCCCATCCCTATTCCCTGTTCCAGCCCCATCCCTATTCCCTGTCCCAGCCCCATCCCTATTCCCAGTCCCATCCCTATTCCCAGCCCCAGCCCATCCCTATTCCCAGCCCCATCCCTATTCCCTGTTCCAGCCCCATCCCTATTCCCTGTCCCAGCCCCATCCCTATTCCCTGTTCCAGCCCCATCCCTATTCCCTCTCCCATCCCTATTCCCTGTTCCAGCCCCATCCCTATTCCCTGTTCCAGCCCCATCCCTATTCCCTGTCCCAGCCCCATCCCTATTCCCTGTCCCAGCCCCATCCCTATTCCCTGTTCCAGCCCCATCCCTATTCCCTGTCCCATCCCTATTCCCTCTCCCATCCCTATTCCCTGTTCCAGCCCCATCCCTATTCCCTGTCCCAGCCCCATCCCTATTCCCTGTTCCAGCCCCATCCCTATTCCCTGTCCCAGTCCCATCCCTATTCCCTCTCCCATCCCTATTCCCTGTTCCAGCCCATCCCTATTCCCAGCCCCATCCCTATTCCCTGTTCCAGCCCCATCCCTATTCCCTGTTCCAGCCCCATCCCTATTCCCTGTTCCAGCCCCATCCCTATTCCCTGTCCCAGCCCCATCCCTATTCCCAGTCCCATCCCTATTCCCTGTTCCAGCCCATCCCTATTCCCAGTCCCATCCCTATTCCCTGTTCCAGTCCCATCCCTATTCCCTGTCCCATCCCCATCCCTATTCCCTCTCCCATCCCTATTCCCTATTCCCTGTCCCATCCCTATTCCCTGTCCCATCCCTATTCCCTGTCCCAGCCCCATCCCTATTCCCTGTCCCATCCCTATTCCCTGTTCCAGCCCCATCCCTATTCCCTGTCCCAGCCCCATCCCTATTCCCTGTCCCATCCCTGTTCCCTGTTCCAGCCCCATCCCTATTCCCTGTCCCAGCCCCATCCCTATTCCCTGTTCCAGCCCCATCCCTATTCCCAGCCCCATCCCTATTCCCTGTCCCATCCCTATTCCCTGTCCCAGCCCCATCCCTATTCCCTGTCCCAGCCCCATCCCTATTCCCTGTCCCAGCCCCATCCCTATTCCCTGTCCCAGCCCCATCCCTATTCCCTGTCCCATCCCTATTCCCTGTTCCCTGTTCCAGCCCCATCCCTATTCCCTGTCCCAGCCCCATCCCTATTCCCTGTTCCAGCCCCATCCCTATTCCCTGTCCCAGCCCCATCCCTATTCCCTGTCCCATCCCTATTCCCTGTCCCAGCCCCATCCCTATTCCCTGTCCCAGCCCCATCCCTATTCCCTGTCCCAGCCCCATCCCTATTCCCTGTCCCATCCCTATTCCCTATTCCCTGTTCCAGCCCCATCCCTATTCCCTGTCCCATCCCTATTCCCTGTTCCCTGTTCCAGCCCCATCCCTATTCCCTGTCCCAGCCCCATCCATATTCCCTGTTCCAGCCCCATTCCTATTCCCAGCCCCATCCCTATTCCCTGTCCCAGCCCCATCCCTATTCCCTGTTCCAGCCCCATCCCTATTCCCTGTTCCAGCCCCATCCCTATTCCCTGTCCCATCCCTATTCCCTGTTCCCTGTTCCAGCCCCATCCCTATTCCCTGTCCCAGCCCCATCCCTATTCCCTGTTCCAGCCCCATCCCTATTCCCTGTCCCAGCCCCATCCCTATTCCCTGTCCCATCCCTATTCCCTGTTCCAGCCCCATCCCTATTCCCTGTCCCAGCCCCATCCCTATTCCCTGTCCCAGCCCCATCCCTATTCCCTGTCCCATCCCTATTCCCTGTTCCCTGTTCCAGCCCCATCCCTATTCCCTGTCCCAGCCCCATCCCTATTCCCTGTTCCAGCCCCATCCCTATTCCCTGTCCCATCCCTATTCCCTCCAGCCCCATCCCTATTCCCTGTTCCAGCCCCATCCCTATTCCCTGTCCCAGCCCCATCCCTATTCCCTGTTCCAGCCCCATCCCTATTCCCTGTCCCAGCCCCATCCCTATTCCCTGTTCCAGCCCCATTCCTATTCCCAGCCCCATCCATCCCTATTCCTGTTCCAGCCCCATTCCTATTCCCAGCCCCATCCCTATTCCCTGTTCCAGCCCCATCCCTATTCCCTGTTCCAGCCCCATCCCTATTCCCTGTCCCAGCCCCATCCCTATTCCCTGTTCCAGCCCCATCCCTATTCCCTGTCCCAGCCCCATCCCTATTCCCTGTTCCAGCCCCATTCCTATTCCCAGCCCCATCCCTATTCCCTGTCCCAGCCCCAACCCTATTCCCTGTTCCAGCCCCATCCCTATTCCCTGTCCCAGCCCCATCCCTATTCCCTGTTCCAGCCCCATTCCTATTCCCTGTCCCATCCCTATTTCCTGTCCCATCCCTGTGCCAGCCTCATCCCCTTTTCCTGTCCCAGCCTCATCCCTCTTAACACGGCCCCATCCAGCCCCAGCCGTGCCACTGGAGACCCGGCTCTGGACAGTACCTCCCTACCTCAGCACATAATGAGGCGCCAGGCGCCACCAAGACTAGAGCTGAACTTCCAGTGTATTAGCACGCATTAATATGGATGAGCAGCTGTTGGTATAAAGTTGAGAGATTAGAGAGCGAGATAGATAGAGACATTAAGATTTATGGTTAATTCTTCGCAAGCCTTTTAGTGAGTGGTCAAAGAGAGACAAGGGAGAGGTGAGGGGTTTGTTCTCTACGATGGGTTTTGGGGCGGGATATGGTTAGATGGGAAGGAGGGTGGGGAAGCGGAGGGGGGGGGCATGTAAGGAACGCTATTAGAACCCAGAGTTATATCACCGACAATGCATAATATTCTATGTGTATTAGACAGAAATTGAAATTATTTTACTAATCTAATAATGGGTTTATTATTTAGATGATGATGATTTATTTTAAATATTCCCATTTTATATATTTTAATTAGGACTTATTAGAATTTATTTGCATTTTGTTATTCTAAAATCCACTATGGAATAAAATGTTTAATGAAGTATTGCAGTTGAATTATAGCTAATTATGATTGGATATCATATAAATATCAAATTATATCAATATGAAATTGTATCAATATCATATCTACATCAAATCTTATCGATATCATATCAATATCTTGTCAAATATTAAACAAAAGACACTTGTTTTTTGTAAAACGTATTTGTAAAGCAACAAAGTCGTTTTTTGGATAGGGTTTTCCAATAATCAGATAGCCTTTTAAAATGATAAGATGATAATGATTAGCAAAAACAACATGCCATTGATGGTTGTTGATAATGGACCTCTGTACGCCTATAAATATTCCATTAAAAATCTGCCGTTTCTAGCTGCAATAGTCATTTACAACATAAACACTGTCAACGTTGTATTTCTTATAAATTTCACGTTGTTATATTGAGGTTACATTTCTTATATAAGCTATATTTATAACTTTAATAATAAATACATATTATATATTAAATGTTATTTATCGTGTGTTAATAATGCCTTTCTTAAAATGCCTCATTTAAAACATGTTTTTTCTATATCTTTCAATAATACAGAAGCAAATACTTTAATCTGTTGGAATTTCACCACGTTCAGGTGGATTGGATGTTCAGACCAGTTCATATCACATTCAGATCTTATTGTACATATTGAATTGTATATTTTCATATTGTGTTCCTTACACCCACGTAGTGTCAAGCCAACGATCGACCGATGTTCTTTGCAATAAGGAACCGCAAATATACGTATATACTTTGTCCGTATTTATTACTATGAAATAAATGCATTCATTTATTAGACTTACAGTGGTTATATAACAATGATTTATAAAAACTGAATGTGTGCTTTAAGAATTGCAGACATTTCCACATGACATAACTCCGCTCTTTCTCCATGCTGCCATTATCGACAAATGCAAATGTCTTCATCTCGCAAAATAATGAAGAAATACAAATAATGACTCATAATATGGGCACAAATTACCTCAGTGTGCACCACGCTCACCCAATTTGCCCTATTCTTCTACCAACAATGCTCGTTCCTTCCATTCTTTATGGTCGCGAGTTGTTCAAGGTCTTGCTAGTCTGCCGTCGTGCTAGTGTGACCACATCTCACACTCTCTTGGACAAGCTCTGTGAGGATAGGGATACACAACGGCAGCTAAGGAAGACGCGACACGAACACGAGCGAATATATTATTTTTACATAAGCAACCGTCCTGGGCGTTTGAAAATAAAAGACCAACATCTAGCCTCTCTAGTAGGTCGAAGCCGCGTGCTGAGAAACTCAGAGCCCGGACGGATCAGTCGTCGAAGAAGTTCCTTTCTTCGTTGTTTTTTTAAAATGTTTTAACCCCCCCAGTCGAAATGTAGCTCCGCTTAGCAGTTCCTTCAATTTTAATAGCTAATTCTATAATTGATATGCATTTATAATTCTATCATTGCCTGTATGAACCATGGATTGAGTCTGGTCCAAATCCTCTGTTACGATCTGTGACGTGGTTTTTTAAAATGAACATTTCCAAATGGTATTTTTCCATTGACAGTAAAAGAGAGACTGAGATCTGACATTCTATGAATGGTTTTATTTTTTAAATGTCAGAACTTTTAGAACACTCTTTCATAAAATGTCCGAACTCTTTTGGTGTATTTTTTTATTGTGCATATTTGCAGGAGCTTTACTTTTATGCTGTCACTTAAGGCCGGACTTGTGTCACGCTTAGCCGAACTTGCTGGTGTCTGGATTGTTTCATTTAGGATAAAAACACACAAATGTCAGCTTTTAGAGGACATAATGCCTATCATCCTGATTGTAGCTGTTTCGTCCCATCTTTCGGCATGGCGAGGTGTGTGTGTGTGTTTGCGTGTGTGTTTGCGTGTGTGTTTGCGTGTGTGTTTGTGTGTGCAGATGGTGCTTGTCATCCAACTTGCTGAAGCTGTAACAAGCTGAAACCTGAGAAAAGATGTGAATCGGGGAGATTCTTCTCCAAGTAACATTTTAATCTTTTAGCTAGATATGATTTTCCTGCTCTGGCGTTCCTGCTCTCTCTGTTTTCTCCTATAACTGGGCTGGATTGAGTGCTGTGTACTCTGTAATGGTTGAGGAAGCCAAATAACCTGTGTTTCCCTCCCTCATGCCTCTCAGAGATAGAACTTTAGTGGAAGTTAGTTTAAAAAACCTCTTAATTATAAATGGAGGTAAATATAGATGTGTATGTGTAGATGATCTGAGATCAGAGCGGAAGATGAGAACAATGTTGTCGTCTGCTGAAGTTGGACATCACTGGTATAAGACAAACTCCAGATGCGGTTCAGAACACACACCACTTTGTATCAGCGTTGTCATGTCAACAAACCAATCACCACGGTAACGGACACCCAGCTTGCTGACGGTGGCAGTGTGCGTGTGTTTCTCTCCAGGGTCAAGCGCCCTTGGCCACAGAAGGCAGTTACTCACAGACCTTGGTTTCCTCCTTAAGCTGGCATTCAGGAAATAGAGGCATTTGCGTCGAACACCCGGCTCTCTGACAGGTATGGAGAAGGTGATGACAATTGCGATTGACGCAATGATCAGTAAACCTCGAGAAAAGGCTCTAGGATCTCACAGGCAAAAGCAGCCCCAAAACATCACACATCCACCAGTTTAGAGTGGGAATTAAGTTATTTCTGCATGCTCATTCCTCTTTTTACGGCAAACTCACCTCAGGTGTTTTTGACCTGGTCTGTTTTTGACTCTTCTGAACATTGCATCAGGTCCCAGTTACAATCACAAGTCCAGGCTCTGACACAGATTCAACCACGTTTTGCAATTCTGTTATTGACCTTGTTAACATATTATAGATTTTTCCTTTATTCAAAATTAACGGGGTGCGAATAATCCTGACATTATTGAGAATGAATGTAATCCTTAAATCAATTTTTTGATAACCATTTTGTGTTTAACCTCCACCCCATCAAGTGTATATGCGTACCTACTCCACAGCATTAAATTCTATTATCACCTTGGGATTTAAATTATAAATAAATATGTCTACCAATATATAGGCATATTACATTAATGTAACTGTTATTTTGAGTCCTACTTAAACATTCAAAAGATAATGTTGCTGTTTCATATTTCTTGTGCCATTTTTGTGTAAATACTCACACTTCAAGTTCAAAAACGAGATTTGTGTACATGAAAATACGCAGATATTTTTCATCCATATCAATATAAACTTTGCTTTTTGTTTTTCCCACTAACCACTTTTATTCTTATTAAGCCTGTTTTGTTAAATTGCGTTAGAACAGATTGCGTAGCTGTTTTTAAATGCATTCAATCAGCCCAACTTACACAGTTAGACCTAAATTAGATCATATTAAGAACAAGTGGGTTTTTTTGTTCTGATGCCTACAATTATAAGAAAACAACTTGTGCTTGGTGTTAATGAGAAAAAACAAAGTACGTTATTTATTCGATATACCATTAAAAAAAAATGCCACAATGTGTTCAATTTAAAACAAGTGAAAAATGCAGCTTTTTACGGAGTCGGTCGTGATTAAGCTTTATGGCCAGCGCTTTTTTAAAAGTGATGAATGCGTGCTCGCCTTGCGTATTAATGAATGTTGGCACCATTCTGGTTGGCAATTTGTCTGCAGGGAGTTGGTTTACAACCAGGCAGTGCCTGTTAGCTGAGCATTCCCTGATACTACACGTCAACGTTCCCTCACCAAGCCCCTTGACTGAATGCTGAGAGTGTGGAAAGCATGTCGTCATGCAAAGGGAGGACTTTGAATAATCGATGAATTTAACACTTCTTGGTTATTACATGATTCCATACGTTTTGTTTCACAGTTTCAATGAGCACAACTAACCTCTTGTCGAATTATTCCTTTACTTTTTTATCTACTTTCTTTCTCAACAGACCGACAGATATGTTGCCCATATGCAAGAGAACGCTCCTTCAATTAAACAAAAAAACAGTCAGATGCTGGCCGAGAACACTGAGTTATGATACCCAGAAATGCAGAGAATGCAAGCTCTCTCTCTCTTCTATCTCTGGATATGTTGGTCTCTTTTCTCTCTTCTCTCTCTCTCTGGATATGGTGGTCTCTTTTCTCTCTCTGGATATGGTGGTCTGTCTTTCTCTGGATATGGTGGTCTCTTTTCTCTCTCTGGATATGGTGGTCTGTCTTTCTCTGGATATGGTGGTCTCTTTTCTCTCTCTGGATATGGTGGTCTGTCTTTCTCTGGATATGGTGGTCTCCTTTCTCTCTCTGGATATGGTGGTCTGTCTTTCTCTGGATATGGTGGTCTCTTTTCTCTCTCTGGATACGGTGGTCTCTTTTTCTTATCTCACTTGCCCTTTTCTCCATCGCTCTCTCAGCTCTTTCTTTCTTCGCTCCCTCTTTAGTTCTTCTCTCGCAATCTCTTGCTCTGTTTCTGCAAAGTTACTCAGGTCATGTGCTCATTGGTTTATTTCCCAGGATGCCTTTGTGTAATTGTCCTGGCCGACCCAACCAAACCATAGCATTCACGGGCAGCACACACGCATCACAAACCCTTTGTCGGATCCTAAAACGTACCCTATGAAATGTACTGAATACATATAATACACTTCCCTTCATACAACATTATTATATATATTTTTTGTAGCCCCTTACAGTTCCTAGGCACAATATTTCCATCAGTGTTTGTGTCGGTAAATGTAATTTCTTTATTTCTGATTTCCTTCAGGCCTTTTCTCTTGGCATATACTACCCACACGGCCTAAATGTATAATACGTTAATTATTTATTAGGTAGTATCATTTATTTCTGCAAACATTGTTCTGGTGCCTGACTAAATGTTTTCTATCTGCATTCGGTTCAGTTCTCCTACAGCCAATAGAGGGCGTAGTTGTTCTGGAACAGCGGGAGTCCGGGTGCCAGTGTATGTGCCGTGTATCAGTCCATGTTTTGAAGAGTGTGTGTGAGTGTGTGTGTGTGTGTGTGCCTTTGTACAAGTGTGTATCTGTGTGAGTTTCTCAAAGAGGGCAGAGCAAGGGATGATGACTATGTCCTTCCAGCCAGATATGATCTTGTGTTTACACGAAGCGGCTGGAATGTCTCGTCTGCTCTAACCTACAACACACTGTGCTGAGGGTTCTGTGTGTGTGTGTGTGTGTGTGTGTGTGTGTGTGTGTGTGTGCGTGTGCGTGTGCGTGTGTGTGCGTGCGTGTGTGTATCCAAGGACCAGCAGCCTTTTCAGCTCAACACGCAAAGACTTGTTGACTGTTCGGTAAATCACACGAAATTTACACTCAGTGTCAAAAACTCGAGCCAGATATTCGAACATTGCTACTTTGACTTTACACACACACACACAGAGACAAACACACACAGACACACGTGTTTGTCTCCAAGCACTATAAAATGTTATATTTGGCTCTTGCGACTGTTGAATTTGTTCACCACCTGACCCGGTCCAGCTGCCTCCCAGGACAACCGTAAGAACTTCGTCACATTCACATTTACCACAGACAAATTGGTGATTATCGAATTATCGCCATGTACACGGGAGAAAGAGTTATTTCTGAGAGAAAGTTGCCTGAGAGAGGAAAGGTTGGGCGGTGGATGGAACAGGAGAGAGATAGTGAAGAGTGAAAAGAACGAGAGCGAGCGGAGGAGGAGGAGGATGAGAGTGGTTTGGGACTCGGTGGTCTTGTGCCAGGGATGCTGTCAGCTGGTGGCCTCTCTCTCTTCTCTCTCCCACTGCTCTCCTGGGCGAGCCTTTGTAGCTCTTTGGTTCTGTCATCACGTCCCCCAGTGTACAGACACTGCAGATCCAATATCCGTCAGTACCGCGGCAAAACTCTGGGAGAATTCTGACGGAGCATACCATCATTATCTCTTCGGATTTCTCCATTTGGCCACGTTTGTTTGCCGGACGTGATGAGTTTGACAGCTATTTGAGACCGAACCAGGCCATCTGACAGTTTTGAAATGTGGCTCCCAAGCTAAGAAAAAAGAAAGATTAATGGCCGGGCTATTTTCTGTAACCCTAACTCCAGAGGATTCGTTTGTATGTCCAGGGCGCCATTTCTGATGACGATGACAGGACTTATTTCGTTGCGCCCAAGCCGTTGCTAGGCGTCTCGCGACAAAAGAATACAATGTTCCCCTTTGTGCTAGGCCATCGCATGAGAGAGCTACCGTGAGAGCCGTTTGGCCGCTCCGATACGTTTTGCAGTCGCGTCCACGCCTCCGTGTGACCACTGACATATAACCATCGGAAGCGTCCAGTTGTTCAACTCGTTAGTCGATCTGCTAATCATTGACTCGTTGCCTCGCTTTTGACAAAAACTCTCCATCGGGACTATGTGACTGGATTTACCTCAGTCAGTTTATACAGTACCAGTGATCACTCTCGATCTCCTCACACACACACACACACACACACACACACGTCTTTTCTCCCTTCCACCCGTTCTTCCACACATGTCGCCCACTTGTGAGAACTGAGCAGCGGGTTGCCCCAGCCCACCGCCATGGCACCGGTTGGCAGGACACGTCATGTTGGCAGCGGAGAGGGATGCTGCCGTTCCTAACCGTACTCTGCCCACATAGTTATGCCGCTTCAGTCAGCCACCCATAAGAGTAGTGAAACCTCTCCGGCTCGCTGAAGATCTCAGAGGTAGTCGATGGAGTCGGATCTACGTGTTGGAGTTGTGTAGACGGAGGTGAGGGTGTGTGAGATGTGCCAATGAGAGAGAGAGGGAGACCAGATTGAGAGAGATCAGAGAGATTAACCAATGGAGAACCCAGAGAGAAAGACCGAAAGAGACGTGGTACAAGGCTAGAGAGAGAGACCAGAAAGAGACTAGACAAGACTAGAGAGAGAGACTCCACAAGGCTAGTGAGGGAGACCAGAAAGAGACTAGACAAGACTAGAGAGAGAGAGAGACTCCACAAGGCTAGTGAGGGAGACCAGAAAGAGACTAGACAAGACTAGAGAGAGAGAGAGACTCCACAAGGCTAGTGAGGGAGACCAGAAAGAGACTAGACAAGACTAGAGAGAGAGAGAGACAAAGCAAGACAAGAGAGAGAGAGAGAGAGAAATCGAGAGAGAGACTGAAAGGGCAAGTGGAGACCAATAGAAGGAGAGAGTGCATGTCCGTCTCAGTAAATGTGGCTTGTAGAGTGGCCAAGCTGTGAGCAGCTTACTGTGCAATCAGTTTCTCCACACAATCACCCCCCCAATTACACTGGAATCCCTCCCAACATCAGAATCTCTGCCAATTAAATCACAGCAGTCTGAATCCCTCCAATTACATCGTTTCCTTTCTTCCGAAACCCACCAATTACAGTGCGGCAGGGCAAAGTTTCTGGATCCTCGTTGCTATGTGTATGTCATAAGACGTGACAGGCGAAAGCTTTTTCTTTGAATTAAGTTGTGGTTTTTACAGAAAAAGCTGTATTTTCGCCGGGATCAGGCAATCACAGCGTTTAGCTCAGCGGCACACATTTGGGTATGAATACACGTGCGCTGTAAGCACACACACCCGCACACACTCACACGCACGCCCACATCAACAGGCTGAAATCATGACGGGAACTAAACATATCTTCGCTGAGGTGAATTCTGGGTAGCTTAGCATGCTTTGTACCACCTTGGTAGCCGACCAATTTTCTTACTTGATTGCGTCTTGTGGCATTCCTGCTGTTCTGTTCTGCAGCTGCATAAGAGATTGCTCAGGGTTTTATTTTGTCTTTTTTGTGCGAGCACCGTAGCGTATTTATATTTGACAAAGCCCAAGTCTTGTTTTCCTGCTGTCTCCTGGGTGTATTGTTTTCGACAAGACTCTTAAAGATTAAGTATCATGTGTACTGACTAAAAACCTTGAAGATTCGGAGACATGAGAACTGGGGCGCATGCTTCGCCTTAAAAATAAGACTTGTCCATCCTCGGGAAAAGCGCAAATTCAGCCTCAAAGGAACAGAATCAAGACAGAGCCTCTGTCCTCTCCTTCTTGCGGTGTGTACAGCAGGCTAATAGATTTATTAGAGGTTGAAGTTGACATGTATTAAGGCACATGTTAAGGAGAGATTCCTTTTGGCAATACCCTGAGCACATAACGCAGTGCATGGTTAGCGACTTACTGACAGTTCGTTCACATCACAGGAAGTCAAATTTGCCACACAGGAAGGGACACAGGTGACGTTTGACGATGGGTGTAACGGAGGTCGATGGTCTTCAATGGGAGCAGGGTGCTTTAGTTCCCCCGTTGTCCCTCACACACCTGGGCCCTGTTCTGTTTGAGCTATGGGGAACTGGTCATTTCAAACTTTTTCATCTTGTCCTTCCACACACTCACACCAGGCTGATGTGTGGACTTATTTGCTCGGGCAGGTCAGCAACACCTTCTTATGAGTGGCAGGGGAATGTGACATGAGCAATTTGCAACTGAACACCCGGCGCAATTACAAAAACAAAGCATGTGTGATACGGCGGTATAAATAGCCCAGTTGTTATTCTATGTAATAGGGTTACTCCATATTGCTTCCAGGTGTTTTTGATCGGGCCAGTTGGAGGCTGTTCTCTGAAACCCAACGCTCTGTATGCGAGCCAGGGCACATATTTCCCACCGACCGTTTATGTGGAAAGAGTCGGGAGCGGATTGTCGTGTTTCAGGTGGATTTTGATACACACACACACGCGCGCGCGCACGGATACACACGTCTGTCTGCCGACCCAGTCCCGTTGTAATTCACGTGATTAACCTTGTGCCGGTCCCAACTCAACTCAGCAGAGTTGGGATCATGTTCCCGGGATATGCTCTGTATACATTAGCTGTGAGGTATTAAACATCCTCTCTGTCACGCTCTCTCTTTCACACACACACACACACACACACACACACGCACACGCACACACACACACACACACATGTGCGCAAATTTTGCAGGAGCACAGGGACATGATTTGTTGCCTTGTAGACGCAACCCTGACAGTAATTAACGTGATTGTTATAAACTCAAACTCCTAATCAACTGAGAAGTTACAG
Source organism: Dallia pectoralis (assembly GCA_029465975.1). Classification (NCBI taxonomy): domain Eukaryota; kingdom Metazoa; phylum Chordata; class Actinopteri; order Esociformes; family Umbridae; genus Dallia; species Dallia pectoralis. Next base: position 11,014,752 of record CM055742.1, read on the forward strand.
CTTCCAGAGAAAAGTGAAAGAGGGGAGGTGGGGGAGAAAAAGGGAGGGAGGTGCGGGAGAAAAAGGGGGGAGAAAAAGGGTGGATGTGGGTGAGAAAAAGGGGGGAGGTGGGGGAGAAAAAGGAGGGAGGTGGGGGAGAAAAAGGGGGAGGTGGGGGAGAAAAAGGAGGGAGGTGGGGGAGAAAAAGGGGGTGGGGGAGAAAAAGGGTGGAGGTGGGGGAGAAAAAGGGTGGAGGGAGGGTGTAATAACTATAACATTCTAACACAGGGGCAGTGTTTTTACAGTGCTCAGACTGTACATACGTGTCCGTGTGGGTAAGTGAGAGTGAGACAGAGTGAGTGAGAGAGAGAGATAGGAACTGGCGTTCTAGACACTTTGTGGGTGTGTGTGCCTTGTCAATATTTTGCCAGCCAGTGCAAACAAAGAACCCGGTGATGGGTTTTAAACGCTCTCTGGCTAGAATTAGCGCTGGCTGCTAATCACTGAGTAGTGGATATCTGTAGCGCTAATCGCTAGCCCAGAGGTATCTAGGTCAGAGTATCTGAGTGTATCTCAGCGTCAGCCAAGCATGAGCTGGCTATTAGGAATGGACCACGGGATGTATGGGGTTGGAGAGTGAATGGGGGAGTCAGAAATCTGTGACATTTCATGGGATTCTGACCAGACTCCTACACAGTCAAGTTCAGGCTTGCTAACTTAATGACTAAACGTTCACACGCGATTACAGAAAATGTAGTGCCATAAAAATTAGTTTCCTTATGCTCTAACCCCTAACCCTAAATGTAAACCTTAGTGTAACCTTAACCCCTAATGGAGCCTAAATGTAAAACTTACTGTAACCCTAACCCTAGCCCTAACGCTAAATGTAAAATTTAGTGCAACCCTAATCCTAAATGTAAAACTTACTATAACCCTAACGCTAGCCTTTACCTCAATAACCTAACTTTTGCGTAAACCTAATTTAACCGTTACCTAAACATAATCTAATGCCTAAACTTTCCTAAACCCAAATCCTAATTATGAACCTGATTCGAAATGTCCTCCAAATACAGTAACAAATTAGCTCATTATTCTGTGTGTGTGTTGGCGTGTGTGTGTTGGCGTGTGTGTGTTGGCGTGCGTGTTTGCGCGTGCGTGTGAGAATGTTTGTCCATCACATCCGCACCCAAACACTAGGGACCTAACAAGTTTGAGACACCAATGCGACACAGGAAGTGACCAAGTTCCGGCCTCCCCTTTAAGATGGTCCTGCTTGGCGCCTATTATGCAGTTCCCAAAGACTGATCACTGCTCTGTGAATGTCACTGTCGCTTTATGTAGCGTCGCTCTGATAATTTAAGGGATTGCGGTCGAGTTCTTAGCAGAAGGGGGAAATAAAGGCTGTTTTGGCACGAACATCTCCAGCCCGTTTGGCAGCAGACAGTGAACTCCTTATGACTTTAGCTGTGGTATTTTGATGCAAGCGAAATATTTTAAGGATCCTGTGAGAATAAGCCAGAAAGAAGCAAATAATATGTCTTGTGTCGTCAGCGGTGCTATTAAAATGACACTTTTATTTTATATGTATACTTTGGTTATAACTGTCAACTAGTTACAGCTTCGATTGGTTATCCACTTTTATGTGGACATGCTATTATTTGTATTTTTTGTTTTGTAAACCTGTCTAGTAAATACATTACTTGTAAAAATAATAATAATAAATGTGTGTGCTTGTGAGACACACGGTTCCTCGTTCCCAGAATCCTCTGTGGCGCGGTGATCTCCTTTGTGTACGGCCTCTATCCTTATTTTAGTACCTCTCCTTCCATGGCTTACTCGGTTCCACGTTCTCGTGTCGAAACCCGGGGCCCGCCACAAATCCCAATTTCCGTTTTTTCGAAGTGATCCACATTTTTTACGGCAAGATTCCCATCTTGAAACCTCTTCCAGGCAGCAACACAGAGGAGCCGGATCTCATCGTTTCGGTCCGGTCCTCCCCATCGCGTGTCGCAGTTTGTTGTATTTCCCAGATGAGGAACCGTGTGTGTGTGTAAAAGAGAGAAGGCTATTTACAGAAAGCCCAGGAATAATGACCACTATAGGGGCCTGGACACTGGAGATTTCTTATCAAATAGACAGTTTTGGGCGTTTTAGTTTGAGGTCCCGTTTGCTGTTCCGGACTCCTCTGGGACTTTGTGCTTCTTCCTTCTTTTCTGTTAGTAAACCCGGATAATTTTATTGTACAAACTGTCAATCACATATGGCCCGTCTGGTCTCTCAGATGTCTTTGTTAACTCGGATACTCAACATCGGAGTACAGAGGCTCGAGAAGTCCAGTTTTCCTCTTTGGGTATCGGAACTGATAAAACATCAGTGCTCCTTCGCACTTGAACTCCAGTCCTCTGTGCGACTGTAAACAGCAGAGTGTACGTTTGTAGGTGTGCTGGGTTTGTGCTGATGGAGTAACCACCCTCCCCACTCCCTTATCAGCCAGAGAGCAGGGCCTCTCTATCCTACCTTAGCCTAGCGGGGGGCACCCCTCATAAGGCCCCCAAATCCCCCTCTTCGCCTTCGCCAAACCAAGGAACCTCAAATCCCATCCCTGTGGGGTACCAACGGTTCCTCTGAGTCCACCCACCACCTGCGTCTCCCCCCGACACACACACACATTCGGCACACCCTCCTTCCCACTTCCCCTTGTACTCGTCTCCCCGAAAGAGACCCTAGAAAAAAATGAGCCCGTTTGTTCCAATAAATCCCTCTCGTTTTGCTCTCTCTTTGGGTCTTTAGAGCTAATGGATGGTGAACGGGAGGTGTGCAAAGCCATTGTGTTTCTTACCAACGAAAAAACAACTGTCAGCAAGCTAACCGTCCCGTAGAATAGACCTTCGGGAAATCCTCACAAATCATAATCAATGGGCTCTAAAATGCTGTTGTTATTGCACCAGATCATCACAGATGGCACGTTACTGCCGGCTTGTTTGCCCAAATGTTTAATTTTTTGATGAACGATCAGATTTCCTGCATCTCCGCACAGTATGTTTAAAGTAATAAGGGCTTTTTAAAGCTTTGTCTTTCCTCGGCACAAAATGGCTGCTTTCTGAGGCAGCCGAGTCCGTGGAGCGCTTCTCGTTCTGGAAGTGACTGCGATTTTCAGCCTCTGTCTAAAAGCTGAAGGAGTCCCATCTTGGCTCTCCATTGGCCTTCTTCCTAAGGGGCACTCCAGAGTCTCCCTCACGGGATCCCATTATATATATACCATATACGTGCCACTTTACCGCCTCACTGGCACAAGGAAAACAGTTCATCACGACAGGCTACCATGTCAAAAGGAGAACGCCTTTTCTTTAACACAGATGAAATGAAAGATAATTGGCGTGTCCGTTTCTCCTTGTATTTTTTGAAAACGATATTATTATTATGATGTTATTTTTATCTTCTTTTACATTAAATGAATTTCGATTAATCTGTGTCATTTTTATCTTCTTTTACATGAAATGAATCTCGATTAATCTGTGTCATTTTTATCTTCTTTTACCTGAAATTCATCTCTATTAATCTGTGTTATTTTTATCTTATTTTGCATGAAATGAATCTCGATTTATGTGTTATTTTTATCTTATTTTGCATGAAATGAATATCGATTAATCTGTGTTATTTTGATCGTCTTTTACATTAAATGAATCTCGATTAATCTATTATATTTTTATCTTCTTTTACATTGTAGAATGAAGTCCTGATCCCGGTTGCCACGGCGAAGCATAGCTCAACTTTCCTGAGTGTGACGGCACCCATGGATTAGTCGCCTTATTTATTTAAACGCTGCTGATTCTTTCGCTTCTGAAGAGGATCCGATTTGTCGGATGAATTCCCCTCACCCAGTATACTGACTCCCAGGTAAGAGAACGTTTGTATTGAATTAGATTTTGTTCGTAAAATCCAGAATGTAATTTTCGTCATGGATCAAGACAATATGTTGTAATGGTTCAGAACATTTTTGGCTACAATTTTTTTTTTTAAACTATACAACCCACTGCTCACGGAATCCATATTTCTGCCTGTACTCACATGGCATCATCCGGAATACTCCTCAAAGAGGGCCCGCCTCATCGCAGCATCACTTCCTGTTCAGAAGCGTAGTCGCATGCAGCGCGAACGGAGCACCTCTCTCTCCAGCAAACCCAGGATCTCAGAGACCCCACGAAACTCTGACGTCAAAAAAACAATCGGCCAATCGGCACGTGCGCATGCAGGCGAATCACAGCCGACACCTTGTTACTACATTGCTATGCGCATCACTGGTGAGGATGTGTATGTTGCCTGGCTCTTTACAATACTGTCAGTGTCAAAATCAACATGGGACAACCTACAAATAAGGTGCATCCTGTCTGATCCTAAATATAGTTTTGAACAAGCATTGCCCCCCGCTCTACTATTTGCAATATACCCACCTCTATTTTTTTCTCTCGTTTATTTTTTTGTTCAGTTTTTCACAGACTAGCTGCAAATCGTCGAAGTAGGTCAACAGCCGTAATGCTTTTCAGTGACGCACGTTCACGGAATATTAATTGTGATATGCGGGGTATTTTGTAATGAAAGGGTTTTTCATTCATATTAGTATATAGAAATAAACGTAAATAATAGTGTTTTTCAAACAGTGAATAATTATATGACAATTATATTTTTCATTTTTCTAAGCACAGGAGTATTCTTAACCAACAGTCAAATGAACTTAATTGGTTCTGACTAGCCACAGAAGCATCTTTTTCTATCTAAGTCTATCTGAGACCCGGGTTGATATTTTTTTAACAGCCCTCACTTCAGAGGGCCTTTTGAAAATGACACATATTGTTGCCTTGAGACTTTCTTTCACTGCAAAGCGATATGTAGGACGGGGGCAGTTTAGGAAACCGAGAAGGGGGTAGCTTCACGATTGAATGGCGAGAATTGGAGGAGATATTACTGGGCAAAAAGTGTCCGTCCTCCTTGCAGATAAAGCCCGTTTGAAAGCGCTGTTTTGATGTGCGACGGACGAGGAGTAAGCAGGAGGTTCCGCGGCCAGGGTTAGGGGAGGCTGTACTCTTTGATAACTTCATCGCAGCGTGGGGCCAGAACGCTTCGACGGGGAGAGAGAAAGAGAAAGGGTGAAGGGGATTAAAGCTAGAGGCGCAGCCCCCGGACCACCTGCTGAGTCGCGGGCCCCCGGACTATAGATAATGTTTCTGATCAGTTCTGCTGTTGTCTGGCCGCCTCTCTCTGTCTCTCTGGTCTATCGTTCCACTTCTCTCTCCTTTTTTTCTCCCGCTTTTTCCAAGTGAAGAGAGAGCTGCCTGGGCCTTTCATGAGGACGATGAGCCCGTGGCCGTTCTTCGTCATTAATGCCAGGGAGCAATCCATTTGACAATCGGTTACTGTAGAGACTTGCACGTACAAAGAGCATGCACTATGCGACTGGAGACGAGTCCCGTCACAGGTTCTGCTTTCCTTTCTTCCAGAGGAGATAACTTTTTTGCGGAAAGAAAACTTTTAGGAACAAAATTGACATATGAAAAAGCAATTAGATGATAATTATCAACAAGATGGGGCACATATATAAAACTTGAGTTTGTTTTTTGTGCGAAGTGGAGCTAATGGTTTGTTCGGGGCGAAAGAGGGGCAGAAGTCCTCCTCGTCTCTATCTGTGTCATGGAAACGTAACAGAGGGGATCTGTGAAGCACTGTACTTTACTCCTTCACCATAGGTAGGAGCTTTGCTAGCTATCAGATGGCGTAGTCACTCATCAGTAAAGTATTTGCCTTAGCACATGCAAACAAGGACAGCTGCTTGTGAGAAATCTTTATTTAGCCAACGTTTAGGAGGTGATTTATCTTGCTCTCTTTGTTTCCACAGTTTCCATTAACGATGTCGGTTAATCTGTAGATGTTTGCAGAGGAGATGTTTGCAGAGTTGTTAGGCTGTTGCCTTTATCGCTAACTCGTTCCGCCATTCACTTTGCTTTTTATTTCTACCACAATAAATCTTTGTAATTCAGGTGAAACCAAGTATGTTTTTTCCAGATCCCGTAAACGTTAGTACATCAGACAGTTTTCCTTAGTGATCGTGTCTCCACTGAAAAACACTTGGACGTTGGCATGGACAACATACTTTAAATAGCATGAGTAAGTTAAGAAAATTATGTTGTTTATAGAAACAGGTCGTGCCGTTTGTTAAGTAGCAGAAAACAAATTATTAAATCAAATTCTGTTTGGTGAATAGTATTTAATTTCCCGTTAACTCTTTCTTTAATTATGCCACAGCAATTTTTCCGTCGTATTTGAGCTACCACTGCTGTCTGTCAGAAAGTATGTTGGTCCTGTTTTACGTTTCATAGATTGAGCGATTGCACACAGTGTGGCTATGTAACCTTTTTGGCATTTACTACCACACCTGCTATGTGATTCACAGCTGGAATTTAGAGTTAGCTGAAAAAGGATAAGCTTTGTCTATAAAGAAGGCATTTTATGTTTGTTTTGTAGTTTTAAATACCACGTTTATCTCAACCATGCTTTGAGTCGCATTTTCAAAGCCAAATTAGATAAATGCATTCCCAAAAAATGTATCGACATGGAAAATGTCGAAATGAGGATTAAATCAATGTACGTATGTCCGTTACTGACCTAAATACGAGGTTCATACTCCGAGCAAGTTGAACAGCTGCAGGTGGAGATATTGTGTCTGTTCGCAGTGTGTGTAAAACAGGGGTTACACACTTTCCTTTACATCGTGCACAGCCTATAGATCTTTTGACACTGCACACTTTGGATGTGGCTGATTTAAGATGTTGAGTGGGAGCCAGGGTCCTAGCTAGGCCAGAGCTTGGGTCGTTTCCTTTACACGCTCCATAAATAACTCTGGTGATAAATGACCAAAGGACTGTACGCTACAACCACATGGAAGCTTCTGGAACCTTACGCCACGCAGGTGCACGAACCATGTCTGGTTCCGCTTTACCGAGCACACGAGAGGAAGCGCCGATACCTTTTTAGGGTGGTTTACCTTTTCGCTTTGATGTTTAGTTCTGTAGTGCCGCGGTTTAACATTGCAGTTGTGTGATCTAAGTATTCGTGTGTTCTGCTAACTGTGTCTTCTGCTTTTTTCTGTTGAATTTTAAGTGCTACGGATACTCGCGGATTTTGCCAAACCCCGTAACATATTTCAGACATCACGTCATGTTGACGGCGTTGACTCGTTGACCAGTTCCACGATGTATACAACTGATACGTGAACGGGGCACGCAGAGTGCTCTGTTTATGTTCAGTGGAAGGCGTCCTCTCGAACGAGACTCGGTCGGTCCATCATTCGGTCGGGGCAGGCAGTGGTTTTCAAACACGTTTATATTAATGCAAGTCCCTCCTCCCCACACTGGTCGTAGAGAGTCAGACCGCTCCTGCCAACTCTTGCCAAACTGCATATTCCAGGAAAGATCTCCACATGTGCAATTACATAATTACATCACAGCAGATTTAGACAGATGTCTCATAATACGTCTGAAATGTAATCATTCTCTCGCCTAATGCGTTTAGAGAAGAGAAATGAGCTCAAAGGTGCACAGCAGGAATTGTTTTGTTAGTGTGGCTAACGTGACGTTGGAGTGCAACGTTTCCACCGCTACCACTGATATCGTGAGTCCGATTCATAATTTGGGATTTTTTTGTGATGTATTTCATTTATGTTAACAGGGATTTAGTGATGTTTGCACAGTGTTTCCCGTCTGTCTCTTCAGAGACATTCACGTACTTGAAGGGATTACAAGATTAACAAGCATTGGTCTCTGAACAAACACTGGATTTCTTGTAAAATTAATAATCTCATATTTTTCTTTGATTTTCATTTAACTTCATTCAGAGCAACATGCATGTTATGGGAAGCTAAATTTTTTTAGAGGGCACGGATTGGTCTATTATTGTTTATTCTTATTTTTAATTTATTCGGGTGTACTTGTAGTGAAAACATATCTTTAGTTGATAACAATACCTGACCGTTTCACCTGGTGTCGCCTGATGACCGTTTCACCTGTTGTTGCCTGGTGACCGTTTCACCTGGTGACCTTTTCACCTAGTGTCTGCTGGTGACCGTTCCACCTGGTGTCGCCTGCTGATGTTTCATCTGGTGTCGCCTGGTGACCGTTCCACCTGGTGTCTGCTGGTGACCGTTCCACCTGGTGTCGCCTGCTGATGTTTCATCTGGTGTCGCCTGGTGACCGTTCCACCTGGTGTCTGCTGGTGACCGTTCCACCTGGTGTCGCCTGCTGATGTTTCATCTGGTGTCGCCTGGTGACCGTTTTACCTGGTGTCTGCTGGTGACCGTTCCACCTGGTGTCTGCTGGTGACCGTTCCACCTGGTGTTGCCTGGTGACCGTTTCATCTGGTGTCGCCTGGTGACCGTTCCACCTGGTGTCTGCTGGTGACCGTTCCACCTGGTGTTGCCTGCTGATGTTTCATCTGGTGTCGCCTGGTGACCGTTCCACCTGGTGTCTGCTGGTGATCGTTCCACCTGGTGTCGCCTGCTGATGTTTCATCTGGTGTCGCCTGGTGACCGTTCCACCTGGTGTCTGCTGGTGACCGTTCCACCTGGTGTCTGCTGGTGACCGTTCCACCTGGTGTTGCCTGGTGACCGTTTCATCTGGTGTCGCCTGGTGACCGTTCCACCTGGTGTCTGCTGGTGACCGTTCCACCTGGTGTTGCCTGCTGATGTTTCATCTGGTGTCGCCTGGTGACCGTTCCACCTGGTGTCTGCTGGTGACCGTTCCACCTGGTGTTGCCTGCTGATGTTTCATCTGGTGTCGCCTGGTGACCGTTCCACCTGGTGTCTGCTGGTGATCGTTCCACCTGGTGTCGCCTGCTGATGTTTCATCTGGTGTCGCCTGGTGACCGTTCCACCTGGTGTCTGCTGGTGACCGTTCCACTGGTGACCGTTCCACCTGGTGTCTGCTGGTGACCGTTCCACCTGGTGTCGCCTGGTGACCGTTCCACCTGGTGTTGCCTGCTGATGTTTCATCTGGTGTCGCCTGCTGACCGTTCCACCTGGTGTCTGCTGGTGACCGTTCCACCTGGTGTTGCCTGCTGATGTTTCACCTGCCTGGTGACCGTTTCACCTTGACCTTTTCACCTGGTGTCTTGATCATCTGGTGTCGCCTGGTGTCTGCTGGTGACCGTTCCACCTGGTGTTGCCTGGTGACCGTTTCATCTGGTGTCGCCTGGTGACCGTTCCACCTGGTGTCTGCTGGTGACCGTTCCACCTGGTGTTGCCTGCTGATGTTTCATCTGGTGTCGCCTGGTGACCGTTCCACCTGGTGTCTGCTGGTGACCGTTCCACCTGGTGTTGCCTGCTGATGTTTCATCTGGTGTCGCCTGGTGACCGTTCCACCTGGTGTCTGCTGGTGATCGTTCCACCTGGTGTCGCCTGCTGATGTTTCATCTGGTGTCGCCTGGTGACCGTTCCACCTGGTGTCTGCTGGTGACCGTTCCACCTGGTGTTGCCTGCTGATGTTTCATCTGGTGTCGCCTGGTGACCGTTTTACCTGGTGTCGCCTGGTGACCGTTCCACCTGGTGTTGCCTGCTGATGTTTCATCTGGTGTTGCCTGGTGACCGTTCCACCTGGTGTCTGCTGGTGACCGTTCCACCTGGTGTTGCCTGCTGATGTTTCATCTGGTGTCGCCTGGTGACCGTTCACCTGGTGTCTGCTGGTGACCGTTCCACCTGGTGTCGCCTGGTGACCGTTCCACCTGGTGTTGCCTGCTGATGTTTCATCTGGTGTCGCCTGCTGACCGTTCCACCTGGTGTCTGCTGGTGACCGTTCCACCTGGTGTTGCCTGCTGATGTTTCACCTGTTGTTGCCTGGTGACCGTTTCACCTGGTGACCTTTTCACCTGGTGTCTGCTGGTGATCGTTCCACCTGGTGTCGCCTGCTGATGTTTCATCTGGTGTCGCCTGGTGACCGTTCCACCTGGTGTCTGCTGGTGACCGTTCCACCTGGAGTCGCCTGCTGATGTTTCATCTGGTGTCGCCTGGTGACCGTTCCACCTGGTGTCTGCTGGTGACCGTTCCACCTGGTGTTGCCTGCTGATGTTTCATCTGGTGTCGCCTGGTGACCGTTCCACCTGGTGTCTGCTGGTGACCGTTCCACCTGGTGTTGCCTGCTGATGTTTCATCTGGTGTCGCCTGGTGACCGTTTTACCTGGTGTCTGCTGGTGACCGTTCCACCTGGTGTTGCCTGCTGATGTTTCATCTGGTGTCGCCTGGTGACCGTTCCACCTGGTGTCGCTCGCTTTCGTGTAAAGTCCTCCAGTGTCATTCCCCACGTCACTACCAGGCTTAACATCTGTCGGAACTACACAGTTCCTCCTCTCTGTTTATGTTTAATATGTCTGTGAGTAAAAACACAAAAACATCGTTCCCTTTCATTGTCTCCATACTAAAACACAGAATTCCTTCCTCTGTTTCCAACTCCCAGGAGTGGTGGGATTTTAGGAGTGATTGATTGTTTCAGTCTTTAAATGTGTCACGGGCCGCTAGGGCCAAACAATTAGAATAAAGCCGGGGATGTAGAGAGTGTCGGTGCTGTCCCTGGCGCCAGCGTCGACGGCCCTATGCGTCGTCATTGACCTGGACCCGAGAATCCTGATGGAACAAACTCCCCATCGGGATGTCGTCATTACGGGGCGTCGCGGTGGCCAGCTAGACAGTAGACTTGGTCCTTTTCTTGTGGTTTTTGCATTGGGATTTGAGAATGGTGGGTAATGCGATATAATTATGTGAGGATTTTTGTAAATGATAATTATGTCTTCCCAGCATATAGGCCTTTTCTGGTAAACAGCCCTTTCCTGGTAGCTCGTTGTACTTTTGTAGGTCATCAGGAAGTTTAATGGCACAGGCATTCTGAATGTATAGTTGTACATTACGCAAGTATGTCATTTCTTAATAAAAAATTGTGCACTAGATTTTTTTGCTTATGTCACTCAAATATACTATATGACATAATGCATGATTTGGCATTTCCAAATTGATCGGCATTGCTGGTTCCACATGATATAGCCACAACAAACAACCTGGTACCTGAAATTATTTCAATTTTTGGGAACAGTCCAAAGGCATATTGTAAATGGCTCATTTCGTCAGCGAACAGACACATTTCCGAAGCTGCCCGTCATCTTAATATGTTGATGTCTGAATCCATGCAAACTGCGTAAATAGATAACCGTTCTCATGAATATGTATCTATGTTTGTGAATCACTTTCCGACGTATCCATTCCATATTGACAGCCGAAAGGTCACCATTCACAATAATATATGCGCTTTAGCAGACAATATTTGCTCGAGTGACTTACAACAGTTAGTGCACACTATTGTGTTGTGGAAAGCAGTGAGCCCACACGCCCGGCTGTTATCAAGTCAACCACTCAGGATCACATTTAGAGGCTTGGCTGAATGAAAGCTGCATCATTATTTTCCCTCCCATTCTTGATTTTCTTTATGTTTCTTTTAATCCCAGTTAGCATGTCCCAACAGTGGCCTAATATTGTGATTGGGGCTGACAGAGTTATGGAAATTGGGGCGACCTCTTTGAAAGGTGACCTTTTAGCGCGGCACTCCCAGGACCTGCGGTCACAATACAGCTGCTTCAGCTCTTTCGGTCCTGTCTCTGTGTGTCACATTAAAATACCTCCCTCTCATCAGAAAACAGAAAAACTAGGCCCCAACGATTCCCCGAAGCATTTCAGGGAAATATCAACTCTTATCACACCTGAGGGCCCCCTCTCTTTTGATAACTTCTGATAGTTGGTGCTAGATGCTAATCGCAACCTTTGTTTCAAATGTTTGATGCTAATGCTAGCTAACGCCAGACCAAACGATTACTTTATTACTCAAGGCATCACCGCTGATTACTGCCGGATGCTTGCGTCACACCGACACTGTACACTCCAAGGCTGTTAATTTCGGCGTGGTGTTGAAATATGGTATGAAATCCACATGGAATGTAGTGCTGTACTCACTGGAAAGGAAGTCTGAATGACCTAAGGTAGAATAGAGTTGTGTTCGTACATGAGTGGAAAGTGATGGGTTCGCTCGGGCGGGGTGGGGGATATCTAGTGGAACTGCCAGACTTGTTTTAATGTAGACATTACTATGGACGAAGGCAGGCTAACCCAGGCTATAAACCCTGTATACTCCCAAGTTGAATCACAAGGGAATGCAAACTGCAAATAGTCCCCTTTCAGAGCTACTCCTCACTTCCATCCTGAGCCGTAGAAACGCTTTGTAAGCAGACTCACTCCATCCATACATTTGATAAGAAAAAAAACGAAACAGCTCAGTCACCCCTTCTAGCAAACTGGCAGACATTTCTTGATATTTTATGCAGTATGCATTTAGTATTCCGAGTTGGACAACACCAGCGAGACGAGGCCTGTGGTGGCCTTGCCGTTTCCCAGAGAAAAGTCTGCGATTCAGAAACATATGAAAAGCCCTATAAAGATTACACCTATGACGATGGCCTCACTTGCACCCCCCAGTCCTTTCCAAGCGTTTTCAGAAATGTATTTATTGTGATTCAAACAAATGGCACCCGCACTTACCGAAATCAATGTATAGGCCCGGAACACATTTCCTCGTACTGAGCTCTCCAAATGTGCTGATCTGAAATCAGTGCTTGCATCCAAAAATAGGACACTTTTCCCTTCATAGTACGATGGTGGAACAGTACCACATTATATGGAGAAACGGGGGCTCGTCCGGGACACAGTTTGTGTGTTAACTTCACCCTGAAGATAAAAACCTTTCACACACCGCAATAGCACCCAGCGTCTTGGTTTCTACACAGACGTGTATTCAGAATGTTTTCAACTCTATGACCTGTAATTTGACAGGCAAGGCCAGTTAGCATGTGTGACTTGTGTTGAAATGCCCTGCCTATGGCAGCACATGGGAATCACGCCTCGGCAATGTCATGTAACAGGGTCAACTGGAGAGAAAATAGAATTATATTGAAAGACGTCCACTGTCATTAGATAGCATCACTTTGGTCCGGCTGACTCGTATCTGGACTGAGCTTGAAGGCCTTTGAGGGTCACTCATTGGTCTTGGGAGTCCAGGGTCAAAGGAAATGGCACAGAGAACCCCTCAGGCTAGTGAGCTGTATTTACCAGACACTAAACACTGCCGAACAGGACTATTAGTCGGTAAGTGGATCTGATATGTCTTAGGGTTGCATGTGTGTCTGTTGACTCACCTTCGAGTGTGTTCTGCGTGTAGCACCACCATAGGGACACCGTCTTAAGACTCTTGGACCGGAGCATTAGCGAGGAGAGAGCAGGCATATGGTTTCCCTTCCTGAACCACATATAAATGACATCACCCCAAGCCAAGCGCATACCTGCGATTGATTAAACCGCCGCTCTAAAGTGATTCCAGCTATATCTGTTTGCATGGAGCCAAGCACCACGCGAATTAATACTGAGTTTTGATATGTCTGACTCAGGCCTCGAGTTCTTTAAATAGATTTGTTCTGTTCTTCTCTCGACGGGCTGTATTATGACAGCACGCCTGTTCAGGTTTTAAGGACGCCATTCTTTTATCACTCGCTAACACTCTGACTTGTTACTTTCCATCTCAAAACAGAGTCGTTCAATTATTAAAGGAATGATATCTGGTGTTTCCTTAAGGTTTTGTGATGTGGCACAGCGGTGAAATTCGGCACCCCGACTCGTCTCCTCCAGGGCGCCTTCCGAGTATGGTGGCTGACGCCTGGGCTGGTACACCCAAACCACACTTTATATACACACACATACACGCCCACACACACGCAAATGCAAACCCAGGCATTAGGTGGTCCTTCAGCGGACCTGTCTGGCCCCTAACGTGTGTTAGTTCTACTTAACAAGATCATTATTTCAGGGCGGAAAAAAGGAGGGGGTATAAGTTCCTATGAATTTACAATATGGTTTTAATGGTTTGATTTCATACCTGTTACTGTATTACAAATGGCTGAAAGGTTTCCTGGCTGCCGGGTGTCGAGTGTCAAAAGAAGGTTGGCGAGAATTACCCATTTTTTCGTTTTACTTCTTGAAAGAGAATCCGGGTACTAGACCAGTTTGTGTGATTAATCTGCAGTTTGCCAGATGCCAACACATGACAGAGGTCTCATGGAGTGGAATGATAGGCTGAGAAAGTCGACCGCAGTGGTTTGTTTTTACAGAGCAGAGTGTTTATTGGCTGTCTTCCTTGATTGGTTCTTCTGATGCTTTCTCTCATCCAATCCCGATAGATTTAGCTTTATAAATATATATTTCTCATATTTTTCTCATATCTTTTCGAGTTAAAGCTATGATCTGAGATGGTCCATATCAGAATATGGAAATAAATAATATAGAGCTCGCGAAAAATTAAGAATACAACTTAGTTATGTCATACCAGATCCCCATTTTTTTGTGGATTTGAGGTGTACCATCGATCTCCAGCACAGACCACTTGGTTGTTTACCCAAGAAAGTGTCCACGTCGCTGTTTGTCTAATCGCAGACTGCCCATTAAAGCGACTGTCTGCCTGTGCTGTTGTTAACGTGCCTGTTCTTAGTTATTGTCATTATGTAGATAAGCTCATCAGGCTCAAAGCTTTTCCCTGTGTTTACAGACGAGAAGTGAGCTCCATCTCCGCCGTCAACCACTTTGCAGAATAACATACACTAGTTAGAAGCCAAGGTCATTAGGCATATTCATTCTAGCCGTTATATGCGACGGGTATATTGTTTAGTATATATACATTTGCTGTGTATCATTCTCCCACACGAAAACTTAGAACTCCTATTATGCTTTGATTAAAGTCAGTTATGCTAATTTCATCTGCAGTAAAGTAACAGAATTATTTTCTTTTTCAGCTTCAAACAAACACATATTTCTCACTGGAAACTTTGTTATTGGTCTTTAATTGTCTATAGGCTGAAGCAAACCAAATGTTTTCACAGAATGAAAAGGTTGACGTGGAATGTCCGTCAGACCAATATTCTCAAGTACACAGTGTGTGTGTTTGAGTGTGTCTCTCCATCAAGCCCTTGTCTGTGCAAAATGGCCAGTGGTACGGTTTGTGTGCGCCATGACAGAAGATGGCGAGGGTTTCCTGTGTTCATTTCCTGTATGTCGTAAGTCTGGGAGCTCAGCACAGTGGCACGTCCCCACATCACAGAAAGCAGAAGAACACTTTCATTCCCTCAATCCCACTCTCTCCGCACCTACCTCTCCAAATCCACCTCCCTCTCCTCTCTTCTTTTCCTTTCTACTTCATAACTCCATTCTGAAGTATGTGTTTGATTATCAGGACTCTATATTATAATCTGCTAATAGGTGTGTGTTTAAAGGTGTCAATGAGGTAGTTCCTAGAGAAACTAATGAAGGCGTGCATCCACTTCTCTTAGAAACATTCTGTGTCTCTCCTGTGAGCCTGCCCCAGGTAAAATGGACCGGTCATCCCGGCATCTGGTTTAAAGGAAAATCAACAGTATGGGTCCGTCATCAACCAGGACAATGTGTTGAGAGAGAACAAAATAGCATTTTAATGGGAAATCAAACAGAAGCCCCGTCTCTCTCGTTCTTGGTGAGGTAACATATTAGGGCGGAGGAAATGGTGTGTCTGTCTTATCGACTGTTAATAGTTGTTTGGAGACATGGATGTGGGGGGCAAAGTAACCTAGACAGTGTACCAGGGATAAGAAGGAGACAGTGGGAGAGACAGTGGGAGAGAGAGGGGGAGAGAGGGGGGGAGGAGAGGCATAACCTAAAACAGAGAGAAACAGGATATACAGTATAAATCATCAGGTCTGGCTTCTTCACATCCCTCCTTCCACCTCCCACCTACCCCTCCACCTCCACTCTCCATCCTCCACCCTCCCTGGCAGTGGCACACAGCTAGAGACCTTCTAGTAACAAGCAGCAGAAATCTGCAGAGATGAGGTCAGACATGAAATATGGTGGCCTATTGTCAAAGTGATGGAGTGGGGGGGAAATAAAGTGAAGGAATTAAGCACTGCTGATCTCCCAGGAGATACCACTGCTTACGATGGTCTTCCACAAGGTCCCACAGTACACAGCTAGCATCACACCTAGCACTCTAAGTCATGCACTAGTGCCACAGTACACAGCTAGCATCACACCTAGCATTCTAAGTCATGCACTGGTCCTGCAGTACACAGCTAGCATCACACCTAGCATTCTAAGTCATGCACTAGTGCCACAGTACACAGCTAGCATCACACCTAGCACTCTAAGTCATGCACTAGTGCCACAGTACACAGCTAGCATCACACCTAGCATTCTAAGTCATGCACTGGTCCTGCAGTACACAGCTAGCATCACACCTAGCATTCTAAGTCATGCACTAGTGCCACAGTACACAGCTAGCATCACACCTAGCATTCTAAGTCATGCACTGGTCCTGCAGTACACAGCTAGCATCACACCTAGCATTCTAAGTCATGCACTGGTCCTGCAGTACACAGCTAGCATCACACCTAGCATTCTAAGTTTCACTTTGTGTGAAATTGTACAATGCAGTATGTATTGTGTACGGTCACTGACTGGAACGACTGTGTTGTCGTACGAGGAAGGCGACGTTAAGTGGTTACACCAGAACACATCTGATGACGTAGCACTTGACTTATAGAATCATATAGAATTCCACTGTAAGTACCTCACCTTACGGTTGATATAGTATATGGAGAATCCAGCAGACTGTAGTGTGGGTATGTCTGTATTGCACGCTATATCCTGTACAGTGGTCCATCTGTGCTGCATTAGAGAGTCCATGGGCCGTGTGGAATGCTCATCTGGCTGGCACTCTCTGTGTGAGTGTGTTCGTGTGTGTGTGTGTGTGTGTGTGTGTGTGTGTGTGTATGTGTGCGTGTCCTCGTTGGGAGTTAGCTTGAGATGAGGGGACCATGACACCCAGAGAGATGGTCGGGGAGTGAGAAAGAGACACAGAGACAGAGAGAAAGGGCCCAGTTGGGCTGTTGACATTGACTTGTCCTTACACTTTAGCTGTGTAACATTCAGGAGGTAAGGTGAAGGAGGCATACACCGGTGTCTACTTCCTGTTATGCTGATTGATTCATATGGTCTGTATACACACAGGCTACCTTTCAGAGTGCATCTAATGTGCCCGTCCATCCGTCCGTCCGTAGTCTGGTGCCGACAGGACCTGCAGCCCCCCCCCCCAGGACATACAAGCAGCCATGCTTGGCGCCCCTCTCTGTGTCCCCGTCCCTTGTCAAAGGCTCCTGAAGGTATTGTTCGCAGGCGGGCAGCTCCGCTCCATCCCCTCGTCGTCACGGTTTCGCAAGCGGCGCCGGCACATGTTACCATTCGTCTGTCCCCCTTTCCGCCTTGTCTGTCCGTGGGTCCGTCTGTTCCCTAGTTGAACTGTTATTCCCTGGTGTTGGTGAATTGGAAATACATTTGCATTATTTCGGTTGACAAGTGTGTGGGTGTCTGTGTGTCTGTGTGTGTCTTTGTGTGTTTGTGTGTGTGTCTGTGGGTGTAAATGCGAGAGAGTTAATGCGTGGAAGAGTGAACAAGACAAGGTGAGAGAGAGAAAGCCATGAGGCACTTTGACTTTGATGATGTTCAATTTGTTTCTATCTTGCGGATGGTACGAACGATTTGTGTTTGGTTGGACTGCATCTCAAACACCAGGGGTTCTTTTATCTACTTTCTCTGCTTTTTATGTATCGTTCCATCTCCCCTCTCAGCTCTAACCCAACCTTGTCTCTTAACTGGCATTGCACAGCAGTACATTGGTTTTGATCAGCCTGTTAACATCAGTGGATGGACATTTCTTCCTGTTTTGAATAGTGTGTGACGAATCATTCACATAGATTTCTATTAAATTATTGATATGGATCCTTTTTGTTCCTGAGGCCGGAAATAATGTTATTCCACAAGTGAGTTGCTAATATTGTGGTTATTTGGTGAAATACGGCACCCACTGAAAATAAGAGACAAATGTCTTATTTTTTTCCTGCTTCTCTAAACAATTTCTCAATTATTGATATTCTGCTGACCTAGAAAAAAAACTACCTACAATTATGTTGACCCAAAAATAATTCTGAATTGAGTAAAGCTGAATAATCATTCCCAATAGCGGATATAGGGAAATGTGCTGCAATATGTATTTTCTATTAGCGCTAGCTCCACTCATTTCTCCTCTTGTACTATTTCACAATACAAGTAAGGCCATGCGTTGTCCATTAATTCAGTACGTCATTAAACAGCGGGGAAAGAAACAGACTTCAAAGGTAAAGTGCATTGATAATTGGAATAAAATCTCCAATCAATGTGGAAACACAGAGCTCATTTCAAACGTTTCAAACAGAGGGCCTGCTGTGAAAATGCTAAAATGCTGAGGCTACATCTATATGCCATGCTTTCCAAAGACCGGTCCTTTTTATGTATTCCCCTCCACTTATTAGTGTGAGCTAAAGAATACATGAAGAGAAAGACAAAAAAAAGAAAACAGTTACATTTTATATATTCAGCAGTTCAATTATTCTTCGCTACATAGTTGATGTTTTTAAGAGAATAATGCTTAGTCGTTTTTGGAACACCCTTTTTCAGAGGTAGTATTGCCCTGTCTTTTAACCTACAAGTATTACATTTACACAGCAGGATAAGACTATTTTCTGCCAGGCCCTGACTTTGAATCCAACCGGTGTTTCAAGTTTTGCTACGCGGAATGGGTAATTCAAACGCATGAACATGCCTCTTCTACAGAGACGTGAGAGAGGTTGAGATGTTAAAATTAAATCAAATATCCCCCAAGACCAAGCCGCGGGACACACGTGCACTACTGTAGCTTGCCACGTTGCCTCCATGGCAACCAGGAACACACGGCGCGCATCGGTTGGTTTTGGTGCACGGCAGTACCAACCTCTGACTACCCCTCCCCAGACAAACCCAGGCAGAGAGGGAGCTGGGTTATTGAGCTGTGTGCATCTATCTATTACATTTATTACCTACCGGGCAACCGGCCGCGCACTCGGTCTGAGGGTGACGTTGCGGAGGACCGGAGCGAGGGCAACGCGCGTTAAAAGTTCCGCCCTCTGGCTTATAGCAGGTTATGGGTCTGTCCAAAGTGTCTGTCGACAGGGCTTGTTGTTTCATGAGATTCAATAAATATCAGGCACTTCTGGACCTGGTTTAATATAGGTATGGGGGTTTGCTAATGAGTCCTGGCTGTGTCAACACCACTCTAATAATTGTTGTTATACTAACCTGACCGTTATTAAGAGCATAAATCTGCCCTTGAGATATTTGCGGCAGTCTGACATTTTGCTCTGACTGCATGCGGCAATATTGTAGAGGAGGTGGAACTTGAATCCGCTAGAAGTATAGCAAATGTTAAAAGATCTTAAAATATGTGTCGTCTCAAAATATGCTATGTTTTTTATTTAGTACGTTTCCAAAAAAATATTGACGTCATTAATTTGCACTGGTGTTTTTGTCTAAGCGTTTAAATACGTACATATTTTTAGTTTCTAGTTTCCGTCCGCAATTGGACCCAGACCAGCAGGTTGGCACTTCAATATTGATATTAACATTTAACACAAATCATGGAGACAGGTGTAAACATACATCTTCACATTGTCTGGGAGGGGGGGGGGGTCTGGTTATAACAACCTAGAATAATGAGCTTTACAGTATTTTAGTGTTGCTGGTGGAACTTTGCCATGTCAAATACAATTAGCTATCTGTCCATATTTTCATCTTGGGGAAATTGTACACAGGGGGCTATTACTGCACCTGTTACCCATCTCACCACTATTCTATCTCAAAAGCAGGACTAATTATAAAAACTCGACCACAGATGTGACCAAAATAAAGCAATATCATGTCCCAACTCGTGTATAGCTTCAATCTGCACTTTACTGAACAAATGTGCGTGTGTAGACGACACATCATCCTCCCCAAACTGAAGCCTAATGAAGCCCTAAACCCATTAACTCGGTATGTAATCAGCACCAACGCAGCCGTATGCGTCTGCGTGCGTCGACGTCCGTATAGCGGAGTAATTCATCACACCGTAACGCAACTCATGGATGACCCTTACATTATTACCGATATACTGCTAGATAGACAAACTGATTGGACGCAGCGGGGGGGAGAGAGAGACACTGGGTCTTTACATCCTCCGACGGCGAGAAGGGGGAAACGCTCGGCCCCGCGCGAAACATTATTCCCCAGACCGCTCGGTTTCTTTAAAAAAAATAGGGGAAAAACAGCCTCCTCGATTCCGGTTGGCGGTCAGAAAAAGTGTAAACGAGGGCGTCTTTTTTGTTTTGTTGCTCGTCGTCTTATCTAGGTGTCTCGAGTTAATAAAGCAGCATTGTAGTGGTGGTGGCTCTCTCGACTCCGATCGTAACTCGATCCCCCCCCCGGTTTGGTGTCGTCTGCGGTTGGTAGGGTCCTCGCCGGTTACACACACGTGCACCCTGTCACTTGTTGTGGACGCGTTCATCCACCACACAACCTCTCAACTGTCACTGCGCCGTCCTCTATATACCGTCGAGTGGCCAGACGCACACTGGTACTCTAGAGCGGTGGGGGAACCGGTTCATTTCATCCGGTGGTCTGCGGGACTATCCTACCTTCATCTTTTAAAATAGCCGGATTGAGGGTCGTGTCTGCCGGTAGATTTCCTTCTTCAACGCCGACTGTTTCCATTCACAAAACGCATCTGGTGGAGAAGTTGGAGCGTCGGTTGGTGAAGTTTTGACAGACCGGTAAGCGGACGGTCCACCATGGAATTCTAAGGGACCAAACCCACCCCAGGTAGGGGCCCTAAACTGTACTGTTATTGTACTGTTATATTGTCTATAGTGTCCCGGGAGGTTAATATATTAAACTGTACTGTTTTTGTATATTGTCTATATTGTCCCGATAGGTAAATATATTAAACTGTACTGTTATTGTACTGTTATATTGTCTATATTGTCCCGGTAGATGCATGTATTTAGCGCCTGAGAGAGTAACTGACATGTTTGCGCGAGACTTGTTTATGAAGCAGGTTCGCGCGCTTCGTGTTTTTTTTCACGCACGTGGAACGAACGCGCTGCGATATAATATTACATTTAATTACATTTAATTGTTTGCCTTATTTGCAGCTGTCTGATTAAAGTGGTCGAGTTACAGTCTGGCATGTCTGAAGCCATGTGGCCGCTGTAGTAGACTAATACACTGTACGTGGAACATCTGAAGTCATTGGTCAAAATAAACGGTCACATAATTGCGTTTTATTTAATTGCCCGTATAGTTTGATGCGTTGGATTAGTTAATCTGGCATTTGCGCACGCGCTTGAAACTCGCCGAATTGGTTTGATAAATTATACCTTTCTTCGCTTGCAGCTGTAGGTCTATACTGTATTTGCATATGGTGTTTTTAGTAATAGGCAATTGCAGTTTGTGTATTATTCAGTCCTATGTGTTATTATTGGTAATTTGCATTGGTGTTGCATTGTTACAATAGGCCTACATGAGTGCATTGTCGCTTATAGATGTGTTCTCTCCAACTTTCTGTGTCTGTCAGTGTCTGTGTAGCAGGTGCTCTGCTGGGGTAACATGCTGATAAATAAACACGAATATGTTTTCTTATATACCTGTTATTATCATATTCTACACAGGCAACACAGAATATTGTTGTGCTCGGAGATTATAGGCTTCTATCCCCATTTTTTATGGGACCTTTCGAAACCCAATGTGCATTATTTTCTTTTCTGGCATATGTGTCGGTTTATTATACGGGATTATCTTGCCGGTGTCTATCCGCTATCCACATTTTCCGCGTATCAGTAACCTAGTATTTATACGACGGGAGGTCAACAATCCAATATAACCTAACACAATATATCTGACCTGCAAACACGAATAAGTGGATGGGACGTCACCGGGACGCTGTCGTGTTACTATGAATCGTTTATTTTCTAGGGGTGATTGAATTAGAAAACCTATTTTCGGACAGGTTATCGCGTTCATGGTTGCCCTTTAGTTAAGCCACTGCATGATTGTCTCGTGTGCTCAGGGTCCCTTCTGGTTCTCTCCTGGTTCTCTCCTGTGGTCGGTTCCTCTTATGTCCTTTGACATTTGCACCACAGGAGACATTCTCGAAGGCGTTTTAAGATGGACTGGAGGCAGTAAAGCCCAGAGGTCCTTTGTAGCCTACAGCTGAAAACGAATGGTCGGTAATTCACACGCATGTTAATGTAACTTCCAGGTGAAGCTATTTTAACATGTCTCCGGTGAAATATTGAGAAAAGTAGTTTTCTAATAAAGGCCTGTACCAATTTACTATGTGGTAAATTAGTGCTTTTTCGAATACACAAACGAATCGGTTAAAGTGGGTAACGTATGGAAACAGTCATAAAGGGATTTTATTTGTTCGCATACAGAAGTCAACACTTTTACTGTACAACTATTTTTAATTAAATTAGCAAATTGTATAAGGTTATGTTCACAGAATCAGAGTTTACATTCTACATTTCAATACACCAGTCTTTTCCAAAGCAGCGTTTCGAATTGCACTCAAATACATTTTTATTTTCAATTTTGACATACAAAAAAAATATGTTATTATAATAAGCTATTTCGTTTTTATTATTATTTGTCTAACTCAACCATTGTTTTTAGTCCAGTGCGTTAAATACATTTGGGCAAAGTGGAAGTGCAGACAGTACTGACCTGTAGACCATCCAGACAAACACCCTGCAGCCTCTCAGACAAACTGCCTAGGTAAAGGAACCTGAACTATCTCCATGTTCTCTAATTGCAGCTGGAATCTGAGCCTGAAAATAGAGGCCCGTGAAAGGTTCCTGGATCTTCCTAAATAGCCTTTTGTTTAAACAGGGCCTTAGCTGTATCGAGTTTTACCAGGCCTTAAGCTGGCACTGATTTAAGAGAGAGCTTAATATAATGTTCTTCAGTCTTGTGTGTACTCAAAGAGAAAATAGGTCCACATATTTGTTCGGCTCAAGCTTTCTCTCATTTCCACTCAGGTATTGGAAGTCTTCCGCGTTTTTTCCCCACTCACCTCCTTAAACAGTTGGTATTTTCATGCGATGTGCAAGGCAAGACGTTTTAATGTTGTTTTATTTGGTAGCCTAACCTTGAAACTGCCCAGTGCTAATTTGGTTTGTAGCCAGTCTTCCTATGTTACCGTCAGTCGGCTGTTGTTGGGCAGACAACATGGTTGGGATACAGTCTAAAAGCATCTGTTTGGTTTCCTTTGTGTGTACCCACCCTGCGCAGCACTCCAGCAGTGGCAAGCATGCACCACATACGCGGCTAGCTATCCCTCCTCTCCACACACACACACACACACTGGATGTATTATGAGCCCGTGACCCTGAAATTATGGAACCGAAATGTGTCTCACTAAAGGAACCGTGTGATTCGGTAATCAGTAACCACAATTAAAGACGTTTGACGGCCGTCAGCGAGGTAATGGCTGCATGGAGATTTCCTCCCGAAAGAATTACCTTCGACGGCAAATTTTGAAAACAGGAGCTTATTGCGGTTTTCACGAAAAAAAGAACATGTATTATTTAGGTGTTGTTTATGAAGGCCCGGAACAAGGTTTGAAATGTCTCATAAGGCCTTGCATTTGCAAAAAGGATTGTCTTTATGAGATGTCTCCGTTAGGTCTGATTCAGACAAATGTTTTTTATTGCTCCGATATAAACGGTTCCCTGTTTAGGGTAGGGTGGGGAAAGGTGAGACGGAGCGGGGTTAGGTGGGGTTGTGTGCGGTTGGGTGGGGTTAGTCAAGTGAAATTCATTTAAAAGAGCAGTCGTAATCAATTTCTGATCTGGCACTCTGCTTCAGAGGTCCTGATCTTTTGAGTCACCCCCCCCCCCGAAAAGAAAACAACAACATTTGATTATTTCGTATTACCTTGCCGATGATTGATATGATCACTTTGCAGATCTGAAGTGTCATTTGTTTTTCCTACGTTTAAAGTGATTTTTTTTTACCCATGTTGATGGGTCTTAGAGTGGGCGACGATGGTGGGAACTTTGTAGAGAAAGAAGGCGACATTTGTTCCAGTCAGGATACTAATAAAGTCCCAGTCGGTCGACGTGATTCTCACTCTTGAAGCCACGCAGGTAGTCGCGTCGGGTCGAACGACACTCGGGCGATTGTGCCATCGTCGCCAATACCTGTTGGCCAAGCTTGTCAGCTGGGTTTTACATCCCTTAGTGCTGCGGAGAGTTTATTACCAGTTATTCTAGCATCGGATTTCTCTCTCAGTGCCAGGTTGAAAATGTAATTACGTCCAATGTGCGCACGGTTCATTGAAACCTTCAGATGAATTCCTTTTCATCGGAAACACTCTTCTCGTATTTTTTTGGCCCCGAACGCACGGGAAAGAATGCACAGAGGTCAGTGAACGACCGCGTCTTCTTTCAGCCCTCGACTTTGTGAGCACCACCGTAAAGGAGACCAGCCAGGCAGCCGCTACGGCGACGAAGCCTCGGAGGGAGGGAAACCGTGCTCACTGGAGGATGCTGGCCTCTCATTGGTCTGTGACAATACTGACACGGGAGTTACCGGCCACAGAATACCAGCACCACACACACACACACACACACACACGCGCTGATGTACCAGCAGCCTGTTAAATGTGGTGCGTGAGCTTTTGCGGCAGCAGTGAAGATAGGAACGGCGGCACAGAGCGCCACTCTGCTCGGAATAGCGTGTAGCATTTGAGCAGGCTCATTGCAGCCCAGCCATGCCGAAACGGGTGAGGCTTGAGGTGTGGGAGGCGGGGGCGGACGGAGGGAGGGAGGCAGGCGGCGGGGTGTGGGAGGTGGGTGGGGGCATGGCACACAGCCGACGAGGAGCTCCCGGGTCAGTGAGTTGAGCCCAAGAATGTGAGTCAGTGGAGGTGGGACGCCACAACACATATCGCAGGGGGAGGGTAGCGGCACGGAGGAACAGGGGGAACGGCGCGGGGAACGGCACGGAGGAACAGGGGGAACGGCACGGAGGAACAGGGGGAACGGCACGGGGGAACGGCACGGAGGAACAGGGGGAACGGCGCGGAGGAACAGGGGAACGGCGCAGAGGAACAGGGGGAACGGCGCAGAGGAACAGGGGGAACGGCGCAGAGGAACAGGGGGAACGGCGCAGAGGAACAGGGGGAACGGCGCAGAGGAACAGGGGGAACGGCGCAGAGGAACAGGGGGAACGGCGCAGAGGAACAGGGGGAACGGCGCAGAGGAACAGGGGGAACGGCGCAGAGGAACAGGGGGAACGGCGCAGAGGAACAGGGGGAACGGCGCAGAGGAACAGGGGGAACGGCGCAGAGGAACAGGGGGAACGGCGCAGAGGAACAGGGGGAACGGCGCAGAGGAACAGGGGGAACGGCGCAGAGGAACAGGGGGAACGGCGCAGAGGAACAGGGGGAACGGCGCAGAGGAACAGGGGGAACGGCGCAGGATACGGGGCGAATGGCACGGATGAACGGGGCGAACGGCACGGGTGAACGGGGGAAACGGCACGAGTGAACGGGGGAAACGGCACGAGTGAACGGGGGAAACGGCACGAGTGAACGGGGGAAACGGCGCGAGTGAACGGGGGAAACGGCGCGAGTGAACGGGGGAAACGGAACGGGGGAAACGGCACGGAGGAACGGGGGAACGGCACGGAGGAACAGGGGGAACGGCACGGAGGAACAGGGGGAACGGCAAGGTTCAGGCAAAAGAGGGAAAAGATGAGCGATGTTCGTCACACACATACACACCCCACTGCACCTCCCACTCTTGGTTGTAGGAGGAGGTGATTTGTTATGATAGCAGCATGTGAACATTAATGCCGGGCAGCTGTAGGTGGGCCTGACGTGATCGTGTCTGAGTGAATGCCACCCCCACACCACCCCCAGAACCCCCCTCCCTCGCTCGCTCTGGTGAAGACTAATTCAACGGACAGGGAGTACCAGAGTGATGTTATTACAGAGTCTTCGTCGTGGCTCCGGAATGTCCATTTAGACGTGGATTAGGTGAACGCCGCGGTATTAGCCGTGCACACGGGGCGCAGAACGGTACGGCCAGAGGGGCACGTGCACACGCCCATCCAGACACCTTGTAAGCGCGCGGGCGTGCTTTCAATTTGATTTGGGCTTTTTGGAAAGGTGACTGCTTATCGCCACCTCTGTTAAGGTGAAGGTGCAGAACACTTTAAAGGGATTAATGCACACACACACACACACACACACACACACACAAGCGCTCACTTACGCATGCGCATGCACATCCACGAGAAGATGCGCTCACTCACAATTTAGCGTAGAGTGGTTGTGGGGCTAATGGCGTTCCACAGGGTGCTGCTTTTTTCAACTCCAACCTCCCTAGATTTGATTTGTCCACCCTAACAGTAAGCAATTATTTTTTTCTCCTTTCCTATGAACGCCAATAAAATATTCATGGCCTCCTCCCTTTCCAGGCACTATTACAGGCTTTGCGCGGGCATTATGTCAGCGTCTAAAAATACGACGTTTCTTTTTTTCTGTGCCTTTCCGTCTGCGTTCTGTAGACTGATGCACACACGTGCTGTTGGACAATATGGAAAGGATGTATTTTTACCGTTCAGGTTCATTGAGGCCTATAGTACTGTTCCTACAGCAATTCTACTGGGGACATTCGTTTCAGACCGGTTAGTTTGCATCGAGATAGTTTAACAACAGCTTTGATTAGAAGTGAAACATTTTGTTTGAGTTTTCAAAGCTTTTGTGTCACATGCGTATGGTGTGTGTGTGTGTGTGTGTGTTTCTCTTTACTGGATATGTGCCCTGTGAACCAGCAATGAATGTCTTTCACAGTGAAATAGTGTTGGCTGTGAAGACAGAAGGAGAGTCTTTCTGCCGGCTCAACAACGCACAATTGCGCTCACTTCGTCCCTGAAGTTAATTGTGTATTGAACAGAACATTCTGCTCGCCCCTTATAGAATTCCTGCTTTTGTGTTTACTTTGACGTGTTGCAAAATGCAATCTCCAGTTCACATAACGACCTACTCTCGCTCTGCCAATTTCACAAATCACTTTCTCAATACTTAATCGTTCACAGGAAAAAATGTGTGACAGAACATTGGACGCTATCCGCGTTCACGACATATTGGCACTTGGCCGTCAGCGGACTGTTTGTTCGGCACAAGTCCGTGGCCGTATCGGCGTATCGACAGAGTGCTCGGGGCCGGAGTTGATCCATTAACCAGCGGCCTCGACCGGTCTGCTCCGGTCACTGTGATGGGGGTGTAATGAGGTGTGTTGTCTGGACAGCGCTACGGCAGTGGGATGGCGCAAATGCAGGCGCCGAGCTGCAACCATGGAGCCTCCAACACGTTCCTGTTTACTCGTTCCCTCAAATGTCGTGCCTCACTTCCGGCTGTCAATAATTCTAGGGGGAGGTGATGCGGCTGCTGTGTGTGTGTGTGTGTCTGTGTGTGTGCGGCCAGGGGGTTGCCGCTCATGGTTGTCCGCGGGCTCACGGGGTCATGTGACATTCTTTATCAACCCTCCAACCTCGTATTGGAGATTTATCATTTCTTAACTGGTGACTTTATTGCTCTCGGCAAACAAGTGTACTTTATTGAATGATATATTGGAACGACGTGTCCCAAGTGTCTGGCACGGACAGTACGATGCATTAGGCCCATCCCGAGGGTTTTGTCCCTTTCTGCCAAACGGGTGTTTCTTATTTATAGAATATAAACACCATGCCTGGATTAATAAAATGCCAGCGGTGTGGATGGATGTCAAAGGGAAGCATTTTCCTAACACAAACCCTACGAGTTTCCAGATTTGTGGAGTATGGGTCAGCCAGGCCTAGTACAGGTAAATGGATAATACTGGGATATGCTATCATTGTGGGTATATGGACAGTTTAGGCAATTAAAATGACATGATTACCTGATATCCATGAGAGTGGTTATAGGGGAGGAAATGAATGTCATCTTAAGTTCTCACAGGCCTGGGTCAGAAGTTTAGCTCCTAACGGTTAAACTTTGAAAAATGATAATTGTATCTTAAACGAGTCATTGGAAATAAAAACACGGCTTGTCTTCGGAATTCTGCTTGATGTCAGTAGACTACAGAAGCTGTAATGATTTGATGGGACGGGTTAGGTAGCCCATACACACATTCACTCACACACACACACACACACACACACACTCACACACTAGCAACAAATGAGCTGAGCAGGCCTGACACTGGGGAAGTTTTAGGCAGATCGAAAGGGAAAAGAAAGTTATGAACTAGTTCCCACACTGTAAAAATGACGGTTTGGTTCCGGAACATGAGATATCCTGTTAGTCCTCTCCCTTTCCCCTGAAAAATGTCATTTTCCGGTCTTCAGTTCTGTTCTGCTCGAACTGGTTTCAGCTCATGTGGTCTAGTCTTACTTCAGCATACCTGTTTAAGCCGTGTGTTCGCTTGCTCACACAACAATCCGGGCTCATGGTAACAGGAGCGCCGTACTGAAAAGGGTTAGCCTAGCTGGCCACTTGTCACAGGGAATACTATCGGCCAATATGTATACGCTAGCAGCGAGTTACTGATTAAAAACCACTTTGGATTAGAGCACAGCTTGATGCTAATGAAGTGCTTCTTTTTATTCTCTCCGTCTAATGTGTATCTAATATCCTGGTGGCACCTGATATGCAGTATACATTTTGATACACAACGTTTCTTACTGGATGTGGTCAGGTAGGTTAGAGGTACTGTATTTAAACATCTGAATTTTAGTTTTTGTCCTTTTCAAAACGCGATGCCTTGACTTTATTATTCTACCTTAAAAACAGTGTTTCTTCGCTGCACATGTGTTTTATCTTTTGTCATTTTTTATTTTCTTCCCTCCCGGCTTTCATGGTGTCCAATTTGTTGTTATGGCCTCATCAGAGCAACCCCTATAGCAAGCTAAAACCCAGGAAATGTGTCCCTGATCCCTCTGACCAGCCCGCTCTATTTGTTGTTATGGCCTCATCAGAGCAACCCCTATAGCAAGCTAAAACCCAGGAAATGTGTCCCTGATCCCTCTGACCAGCCCGCTCTATTTGTTGTTATGGCCTCATCAGAGCAACCCCTATAGCAAGCTAAAACCCAGGAAATGTGTCCCTGATCCCTCTGACCAGCCCGCTCTATTTGTTGTTATGGCCTCATCAGAGCAACCCCTATAGCAAGCTAAAACCCAGGAAATGTGTCCCTGATCCCTCTGACCAGCCCGCTCTATTTGTTGTTATGGCCTCATCAGAGCAACCCCTATAGCAAGCTAAAACCCAGGAAATGTGTCCCTGATCCCTCTGACCAGCCCGCTCTATTTGTTGTTATGGCCTCATCAGAGCAACCCCTATAGCAAGCTAAAACCCAGGAAATGTGTCCCTGATCCCTCTGACCAGCCCGCTCTATTTGTTGTTATGGCCTCATCAGAGCAACCCCTATAGCAAGCTAAAACCCAGGAAATGTGTCCCTGATCCCTCTGACCAGCCCGCTCTATTTGTTGTTATGGCCTCATCAGAGCAACCCCTATAGCAAGCTAAAACCCAGGAAATGTGTCCCTGATCCCTCTGACCAGCCCGCTCTATTTCTAACAGTCAATCAGGAAGCTTTGTTGGGACCAACACCCCTGAAAATAAATGTTCGGTCTAACACACTGCAATCGCGCTTGAACAACGAGGCGAAGCAAACCTCCCCGTCCGCCATTTGCACCAACGTCTGCCGGACTTCCGGCCGCCTGCGGGACCAGATATTATCCCTGTGGTACCATAGACCCGCTGTGCCTCTATAGGAGTCCATTTGCATAACACCCACGTTTGTTCCTATTTAATGAGCTCCGCAGGAAAGAAACGGCTTGTGTTAATAAACCCAAACCAGTCAGTACGACCTTTGGGTTATGCTCTGGCCCGGTCGCTCCTGAGTGCTAAGGCAGATTTTTCTTTCACCATTCTTCTTCTTCTCTTCCTTTTCAATTTGACTGTCCTCTTTTGTGGCCCGAGACAGAGGTGGATACAGCTGTTCAGCTCGGGCAGAACCAGAGCCAGGCCCCGAGCTGAACTGAGCCCTCTGTGTTTGTTTCTGATGAGTTCAAAACATTCCTACGAAAGTCCATGCCTGAGTGGAATGGAGTGAGACAGAGTTGCCGTGACCTCTTCAGACCGTTAGCTGAGCGTGCCAGCCGAGGACAGATCTGTTCATTAAAGGAACAACAGAAGGAACGGGGTGTGTGTGGGGGGGTTCCTCAATCTCTCACTCACGTACACGCTAACCAGACTACATGTTTCCTCAAGTGCTCCTTCCCTATTGTTGTGATAACTAGCGACCACTCAAGTTGTGCCAGAGTGATTATGGCATGGCAGGTGTAATTAGAGGCTGAGTTTCAAAATTGGCAGGCCGTTCCGTATGAAGTGCTGTGCCTTTAACCAATGCCCATAGGTCTCTTGTCAAATGCAGTGCACTATGAAGCAAGCTGGGTGCTATTTGGGACAGAGGGAGAGTACAGGAAGACATGTTTTCTCTCATTGAAAATTGGTTGTTTGCACTTACATGTTCTCGGATTTGTCAGGTCAAAGGAAATGGTTCGAAAAATGGTTTAACTTTGCTATGTTTTGATCTCAATTGTATTGTTGAGCTATGTTTCAATTTCGTCTCAGCTATTTTGGAAAGATTATTTCACTACATATAATTGTGTAATAGCATGTTTGATAATGTAAAACGTACCAACTGCACTACCCGTGTGTGGTAACGTTTGGCAGTGTGGAGTGCAATGAGTTTCACTCTCGTTTTTGAGAGAACTCCAAAAAGGGTATAAATGGGTTTACTTGTCTGCAGACTCACTAACGGCACGTGTAACCATTTGTAAAAGCCTTTAATTCACGTGTGTTTAACTTTCGTTTGTAAGCGCTTACAGTTGGAGTTCAACACCACTCAGGTTACACGCTCGTTTCTTTTCGAACTCCTTTCCTCCGCGCGTACACAAACCACAAAGTGATAGGGTTTCACTCTCCTCGGGTCGAGACGTGGCCCGGCATGCAGGTATAATTATACAATGGTTCGTGAATGCGAGTCACCTCGGGGCCTCGTTTCCCGGGTTCCATCCGACTCAAGCGAAAACCGCGATCGGGCCGGACGCGTTTACGAGCCAACCCGAGACGAGCGTTTGCCAAGTACACGACCGGACCAGGTGTCCACGGGTCCGGCAGGGTTATTACAACATGGCTGCGGAACGAGCTATCGAGGCGCCGCAGAGCGCTCAGCAAGGCTAGCCGAGTGTAGCGTGAGGTTCCACAGGCCCCATCTGCACGGTTGCCCCTGATGAACTACCACTGTTTCTCCCCCCTACCGTTAACTGCTGACAGCAATTCCTCGCTGAGCAAATTGGACTTACTTTTACTGGGTTGTGTTATTGTCCTCGCGAGGTACCTTAAGGCGAACGCGTCGACTGTAGGTTGGCTTGCTGACTTGCATGGAAAATGTACCCAATGTGCACTTAATCACTGATCGGGGCACATGATCGCACACACTTTGTAGGCAATAATTAAGACAATAAACTTGTGGCTGACTTTGACCGAACGTCGTGTAAAGCAAAGATCTTTAGCGGAGTGTTCTGTGTGAAGCTAATAGGCAAAAAGGACACACTAATGAGTGTTCTGCATTACAAATAAGTAATGGTTTGTAAAAGCCATGTTACTTACGAAGGCTCTCATGAAATGACTCGGCCACTTGAGATGCGCGCTAAGAGGTTTCTTACGATAAGCTTAACGCTGCGAATGCTCTTGGAAAAGAGGCCCATGTCTTTTTCCAAATATATGTCGAAGACCACTGGTTTCTCAGTTGGTTTGATCTGGATAGTTAGGTATAGTTGAGGTACAGTTGAGGTACACTTCTGGTGCCGTTGAATCATTGCTTTTGGAAGCTCACATGGATTTAATAAGTAGTTTCAAAGTCAAAATGGCAAAGAAAGCTATAAAGAAAAATGTAATGCTATACAGCTAACACAAACCAGAAGGTGTGAAATTGCCCTGTTTCCCAAGTCTAGATGTTCGCACACGGGTCTTAATCTCGGTGGCCAATGGTTTTAGAAATGTGAATGAAGCAATGTTTCTGAATGATTGTTGGGGGGAAAAATGGTGGTGCTGTAGATCTCAGATACTGTCTTTGGCAAGGAAATGTTGCTGCTGTTGGTCGAATATGTTGTATAATTGTGTGTGTGTGTCTTTGAGGGGAAGGAGAGAATGAAATTAAGACACTTGAAAGAAATTATGAAGGTTATTGAAATGGAGTGTAATACGTCTTGCATATTGAGCTTTGCTACTTGTTAAAGCGACAGGCCCTAACCAGAAAGACATTTGCCTGATGGATGATTTGAGGCAGTCTAATGGCTACAAGCACTTGAAAAATGAATACATCGATACCATCCGCTCCTCAAGTTTTCCATCGTCTTAATGAGAACGAGTGCTAAAGAAGGAGGAAAGATGGAGAGACGAGGGGGGCTAGAGACGAAACTCTGGGATTTAGCATATGTGTGTTTCAGTTATGATGGAGAGGGTAAATATTAGAAACTGAATGCTAGGCTACGTGTGTTTCAGCTAGGATTAAGGGGGTAAATAAAAGGAACTTGATGCCAGACTAAGTGTGTTTCAGTCATGATTAAGGAGATGCATAAAATAAACTGGATGCAAGGCTACATGTGTTTCAGCTAGGATTAAGGGGGTAAATAAAAGGAACTTGATGCCAGACTAAGTGTGTTTCAGTCATGATTAAGGAGATGCATAAAATAAACTGGATGCAAGGCTACATGTGTTTCAGATATGATGGAGAGGTTAAATAAAATAAACTGAATGCTAGGCTACATGTGTTTTGGTTATGTGAGCGGTTGTCCAAAAAATAAACTGTGGATTCTAACTTTCGTGTGTATTTCTGTTCTTCAGGAGGGGGTGGAATGGTAACTGGAAGCTAGACTTTCTGTGTGTTGCAGTTATGATGCATTAAAAAAATCTCTAGGATACATGTGTGTTCTGGTTAGGCTTAAGATGATGTTTAGATCTGATAGTGATATGATCTAATATCCCTTGTGGAGAAGAAAGATTTATTTTTCCTATTGACTGATTTTCTCCATTTCTATTGACTGAATTGCAAGGTATTATTTGGGCATGGTTGAGGTATACGTTTTGATGTGGTTCTTGTTTGACTAAAAAGTGCAATGATAGAGGTACTCCAAATGCAATTGGATATTTGGGTTCTGCTAAAAATCTTTCTCTGGTTGTGTGTGCGTAATGTCAACCACCAGTCACCCATCTGGAAAGAACATCACGGGGTGTCCGCGAAGATCGCAACTTTACGCAGTTTGGATAGCATGAAATTGCCCACAGTGATTTTACATCCATCCATTATCCCACGGACAGTTACGACTTTAGATCCTGCAATGAGTCTGGGCTTTATTTTAACCGCATCCCAATCTTGTACTTTACAGTAATTGTGTTTTTCGATACTGTTTCACATTTCCTATTTATGAATAGACATGGTTGAGGCCCATACAGCGTGACTCAGTGGAATGTGAGTACCTGGCAATTTCCAAATCCAGATTTCACTTGATTGGTTGGGAGAAGCTAAGCAAACTTATTTAGTTACTGTGAAAGGGGTACCGAAGGTTACGGTGAGATGGCCGATACGAAGGGAGAGCGGGAGGGAGAGCGGGAGGGAGAGCGGGAGGGAGAGCGGGAGGGAGAGCGGGAGGGAGAGCGGGAGGGAGAGCGGGAGGGGAGCGGGAGGGAGAGCGGGAGGGAGAGCGAGGAGGGGAGGGAGAGGGAGAGCGGGAGAGAGGGAGAGGGGAGAGCGGGAGAGAGCGAGAGAGAGAGCGAGAGCGGGAGGGAGGGAGGGAGGGAGGGAGGGAGGGAGGGAGAGGAGGGAGGAGCGAGAGAGGGAGGAGGGAGAGGGAGAGAGGAGAGAGGGAGAGCGAGGAGAGGGAGAGCGGGGAGGGAGAGGGAGAGGGAGGGGAGAGGGAGGGAGGGAGCGAGGGAGGAGGGGGAGGGAGGGAGGGAGGGAGGGAGGGAGGGAGGGAGGGAGGGAGGGAGGGAGGGAGGGAGGGAGAGGAGGGGAGCGAGGAGAGGGAGAGGGAGGGAGAGAGGGAGGGAGAGGCGGGAGGGAGAGGGAGAGGGAGGAGGAGAGGGAGAGCGAGGGGGAGGGAGGGAGGGAGGGAGGGAGGGAGGGAGGGAGGGAGGGAGGGAGGGAGGGAGGGAGGGAGGGGAGGGAGGGAGGGAGAGGGAGGGGAGAGAGGGAGGGAGGGAGGGAGGGAGAGGGAGGGAGGGAGGGAGGGGAGGGGAGGGAGGGAGGGAGGGGGAGCGGGGAGGGAGGGAGAGGAGAGGGGAGGGAGGGAGGGAGGGAGGGGGAGGGAGGGAGGGAGAGAGAGGAGCGGGAGAGGGGAGGGAGCGGGAGAGGGAGAGAGCGGGGGAGAGGGAGAGAGGGAGGGAGAGGGGAGAGAGGGAGAGGGAGGGAGGGAGGGGGAGGGAGGGAGGGAGAGGAGGGAGGGAGAGAGAAAGGTGTCGATGAGGGACAAGAGCTTCCGAATGTTCTGTTGAGGAGGTCAGACTGAAAGTCACACACCTCGCCTGAACCCCCTCTCTCTGCCCCCACCGCCCCCTCTCTCTGCCTGCACCCCCCGTATCTGCCCCCACCGCCCCCTCTATCTGCCCCCCCCCCCCTCTCTGCCCCCCGCCCCTCTCTCTGCCCCCACCGCCCCCTCTATCTGCCCCACCGCCCCCTCTATCTGCCCCCACCGCCCCCCTCTCTGCCCCCACCTCCCCCTCTATCTGCCCCCACCGCCCCCTCTATCTGCCCCCACCGCCCCCTCTATCTGCCCCCCCCCCCCTCTCTCTGCCCCCACCGCCACCTCTATATGCCCCCCGCCCCCTCTATCTGCCCCACCGCCCCTCTATCTGCCCCCACCGCCCCCTCTCTCTGCCCCCACCGCCCCCTCTATCTGCCCCCACCTCCCCCTCTATATGCCCCCCCCCCCCACTATCTGCACCACCGTCCCCTATCTCTGCCCCCACCGCCCCCTCTATCTGCCCCCACCGCCCCCTCTATCTGCCCCCCACCGCCCTTTGTACCAATGCTAACCTGCTCTCATGCCATCATTGCCACTCTGTTAATTAATCTCTAGCTATTTTGGAGCATGAACTCGCTGTTCTTTCCCTTAACAGCCAGGACAGACGGCTCTGTTTTTTGTTCATCTCTCTCTCTCTCTCTCTCTCTCTCTTCCCTCTCTCTCTCTTCCCTCTCTCTTTTTCGCCCTGTGATTTCCTAGCTTCGGTAACGTTCTAAAACCTAAACACACTACATGTTTAAAATATCCGGCCTTGCTGTGCGATCTTCCCTAAACTTTGCCACGACACACTCACGTGCCACGAACGCCACGTCTTGTAAAATGTCCTCCGGTTGCAGCGCACACGTTGTTGCCATGAACCCACATTTTGTGAAACTCCTGTACTGAGGCCTTACGGAGCTGTATGCATAACCATTATCACAGTATGTTCCCCCATTACCACACACACACACACACACACACACACACACACTCCATCCGTCCCCTACCTGAGCGTGTGTATACCACCTCCTGAGCGGGCGGCACCAGAGGGTTATGACCTTTTTACCGTTTGTTTGCTCTGGCCCCGCCCCTGCCCCCCCGCACCCCTCCCACTTCCATCCCAAGACCAACCACGAGGGGCCATAATTGAATCTGGCCCCATGCACGCATCAGAGCGAACGGAGAGAACCGGCCCAAACTGCATCAGGGTGGCTAATGGCGGCCCCTGCTCATCTGGACAACCCGCAGAGCCGACGGGAAGTAAAGGACAATGGCTCTGAGGTTTTTTTCCTCCTATAAATTGGCATACGACAGATTTGCATTACCCCACAAAGTGCTCTCCAACGCAATTAAGAGAGAGGGATGAAGGTGGTGGCGGCGGTGGTGGTGGTGGCACAGCGGGCTATGCCACGTGACGTGTGTGTGTGTGTGTGTGTAGGGGGGGGGGTGTATTTGTGTGTCACTGATGTGGTATCCAAACAGCCTGCCTTGAGCCGCTGCTAGGCGACAGTTTGACTTTGGTCTCTTCGACTAGGGGAGGTGATTGGCTGTCAGGCGTGAATGTTTTTGGGGAGGCTGCATACGTTCTTTGAAATCTGTCAACTGGTCTTTTGGGCGAGAGAATTGTCGTCACAGATACGGTTGAGGGGTTTCTTGTTATTGATATCCTATCACATAGACTGCAGGCCTTTCCTCTGAGTGTTTAGCGTGTGTTGGCATACATCTGTAGACATCCGTGTGTGTACTAGTTTGAGGTACATTATTCATGTGAAGACATTTTTGGGGAGTTTGTCTGTTTCCACTTCACTCAAAATAGGGTGCTTTGACTTGAGGTTAAAGTTTGAAGTTACCTGTCAGGGTTGGGGTTAGAGATGGGATTGGGTTTGGGCTGAGTGTTGGGTTTAGGGTTGGGGTTCAGTCTGTGCTTTGACCTAGTGGATTGCCTCAGCCTGTATGACGTCAGATGGGAGGCACTCAGGTCTCTCTTGGAGGAACTTTGAACAGACACGCACACAGACTGGCCTCCCTCCTGCGTGGTTCTGGAGCTGTCAACACCATTTCATCATTATGTGTCGGTTGTCCTCTGGGTCCTAGCAAGTCGTCACCGTCATCTCTCCTGAGCGTCTTTGGCTCGCGAACGGATTCA
Organism: Dallia pectoralis; assembly: GCA_029465975.1. Classification (NCBI taxonomy): domain Eukaryota; kingdom Metazoa; phylum Chordata; class Actinopteri; order Esociformes; family Umbridae; genus Dallia; species Dallia pectoralis. Next base: position 11,051,528 of record CM055742.1, read on the forward strand.
TCTTCTCACTTTTCCTGGCCTCATTGAGGAGCTCTGCTCTACTGGCTCGAGTCCCAAACGGCATGCTATTCCCTACCCGGTGTGTTCACTTTGGACCATGAGGCCCATGCAAGAAAGTGGCACATTAAATTGGGAATAGTCAGTCATCTGGGACTCATTCTCTGTGACATGCCTCTCTGGCTGTCTGGCTGCTGACATGGCAACAGCGCTTGCGTAAGCTGCAGGTGCCGGTACTTTCCGTCCCGTCTCTCTGTCTCCTCCTGAGGACTTCTGGGTACTGATGTCTAGAGATACGCCTCCCTGTCTCTCGTCAGGTGTCCTAAAGTTGGACCGACATCGGCGATGTAGAAACGGTTCGTTCCCGGAGATGTTTGTGTGCAGTCTGTTGTCGGCTCCCGCTGATGAGTACATATTGTATTAGCTGTTTAGCATGTTAGCGTTGTAAACTGCGTTTGTTGAGGATTAAACGCCCCCCGGGCTCCAGTAACATCCGTCGGTGACTCGACGAAGCATCTTTATTTTGGATTTTACGAACCAATTAGAAGAAAAAAACACCAGTGGAGGAGAAGATTGAATAAGTCCACGTGTGTTTTAGTGGCCCTGCCTCTAGGTGTGTTTAATCTATAGGGCTTTACTGCTGTTGCTGTAATTATAATTCTTCTGTTTGTGCTGACCCAAATCCTCGGCTCGTGTGTTTCAGTCACCTGGAGCTAGGCAATATAAATCTATAAGGAAATCTGGTTCATAATTCACACTCTGCACGGTTTATATACATTTTTGACATTATATTTTTTTCACATTAATTGTACTTCGATCTACTGGTTTGATGGTTCTAGTTATAATCTGTCCCAATAACACACATCTAAATTAGCATATTCATTATACATATTTGGTACGCTCTATTGACAAACTGTAAAGAGCGCCGAAGGAATTTGTAGCTGAAAGAGAAGTGGAAGTCATTCAAGTCCATCCTGCACCAGCATATTTGTTAAGATATTTGTTAACAACATGTTTTTATTCATGGTCTCTTTTTCAATGGACACTAACATGAAATTGCCTGAGCTAAACGGCCAATACGGTTGAAGCGGTTTCTTTTTAGTCAATCATCGCCTTGTACTCCAACCTAAATATTCCTTACTTCCCACTCTTCTCTCTGCCCTTTGGCTTTCCGTTTCAGACAGAAACATCGGGCTACGAGGGAAACTTTGCGTGTGATGATGTATGTTGTTGTCTTTTGCTCCGTGAAGCAGTCCCGCGGTGCTTTAAAATATGTTGACATCTAAATTTTTCGGTGTGTGTTGCCTCCTTGTTTTCCCCTCCGTTTGTCCCTGGTGGGATGCTGACATTTTGAACAAAATAAGCCACAGAACACTTGAGCTCCCAGCGTTGGCAATTAGGAGAGTGACTGTCATCACACAGGTAGACACACACACACACACAGGTAGACACACACACACACACACACACATTCTCAAACTCATTTTATCCACACACACACTACGTTTCTACTCCTCTGTAAACAGTTTGCTAATTCTGTTGCATGTACCTCCCTCTTTCTGCTGTTAAGTGTTGTTCATTTCTACACACAGTTAGCTTAGTCTATGGAACACTTAGTAACCTAACTCGTTTGATTTAGTGGATATACTACTTCACTTACTGACACACACACACACGCACACCGTCAGTCATCTGTACGTGTGGTCCTGTGAGATGCTGAACTCTGGGTAAAGTGTGTTTATGTTAGCGGCCCAGGCTCCAGATCTCACATCACTTTTTCTGTATACATCCATGTCTGACTGGAGATGGTGTGTTTTTCACTCTCTCGCTTTGGCCTCCTCCTCTGCTCTGGCAAACCTCTACCACTGGATGTACTCCATTATCAAAATTCAGTGTTTTCTTCCATTGCACACACACACACACACACACACACACATCGGACACACACACACAAACACACACACACACACTGAGAGACACACACACACACTGAGACACACAAAGTAGCAGGCATTAGATGAATCTTGTCTCCTCCCCACACACCTCATCAGCATCTGTTGTGGGAGAGCAGATCGGCGTAATTGTGTTAAGAGGGAAGCATCCTGTGCTGAACCGATGTGTGTGCGTATGACCGATGTGTGTGTGTGTGTGTGCGTATGACCGATGTGTGTGTGTGCGTATGACCGATGTGTGTGTGTGTCTGTGCGTATGACCGATGTGTGTGTGTCTGTGCGTATGACCGATGTGTGTGTGTGTGTGTGTGTGTGTGTGTGTGTGCGTATGACCGATGTGTGTGTGTGTGCGTATGACCGATGTGTGTGTGTGTGTGTGTGTGTGTGCGTATGACCGATGTGTGTGTGTGTGTGCGTATGACCGATGTGTGTGTGTGTGCGTATGACCTGTGTGTGTGTGTGTGTGTGCGTATGACTGATGTGTGTGTGTGCGTATGACCGATGTGTGTGTGTGTGTGTGTGCGTATGACCGATGTGTGTGTGTGTGTGTGTGCGTATGACCGATGTGCACATGACCGAACTCCAGGCCAGACCAGGCTTACTCCGGTCTCCACGTTCTCCCGTCACAGACCTCACCCAGGAGGATCCCTTATGAGTCAGGTGGACGAGTGTTACCCTGTTAGCGGATGACTGGTCCTGAGTCAGGTGGACGAGTGTTACCCTGTTAGCGGATGACTGGTCCTGAGTCAGGTGGACGAGTGTTACCCTGTTAGCGGATGACTGGTCCTGAGTCAGGTGGACGAGTGTTACCCTGTTAGCGGATGACTGGTCCTGAGTCAGGTGGACGAGTGTTACCCTGTTAGCGGATGACTGGTCCTGAGTCAGGTGGACGAGTGTTACCCTGTTAGCGGATGACTGGTCCTGAGTCAGGTGGACGAGTGTTACCCTGTTAGCGGATGACTGGTCCTGAGTCAGGTGGACGAGTGTTACCCTGTTAGCGGATGACTGGTCCTGAGTCAGGTGGACGAGTGTTACCCTGTTAGCGGATGACTGGTCCTGAGTCAGGTGGACGAGTGTTACCCTGTTAGCGGATGACTGGTCCTGAGTCAGGTGGACGAGTGTTACCCTGTTAGCGGATGACTGGTCCTGAGTCAGGTGGACGAGTGTTACCCTGTTAGCGGATGACTGGTCCTGAGTCAGGTGGACGAGTGTTACCCTGTTAGCGGATGACTGGATCTGCCCCGCGCTCATCCTTTTAGTCTTTTAAGACTGTTTTCATTTCTTTTTTGTTTTTGCTGTCGAGCGTGGCCCGATGTGTTCAAACTTAGCTCCTGTGAATGCCCCCCTCCCTCTCCCACCTCGAAGGAACTGCACTGTTTCTTTCCATGGAGGCAAGCCCAAAGCTGCCGTTCAGGCCTGTTTTGTTCTGAGAAAAGTGTGGGAGATTTAGGTCCCAAATGCCACCTTTTTCAGTCCTCTAAAAGTAGTTGACTTCATAGGGAAAGTGGTGCCATTTGGAAGTTTTAAATCTGTCACGACTCAGTGTTGAATTCGCAGGTCTCCCAGGTGTTTATCCAATCGCGTTGCAGAGTAATGGGCCTACTTTCACCCTAATTTAATCCAAGGACCCCCAATAAATGTGAAATATTCTCTTTTAAACACTCGACTGGGCAGTCAATCTCTCTCTTTATCGCTTTCGCTCGCTCTTTCTGTCTTTCGCTATCTTTTAATCGGCACTTCCTGGAGTTTGGTGAAATTGTTTAGCCTTCTGAAGTGCCTGTGACCGTCGACCTTAAACTTTATTTAAAAAATCGTGAACGGGGCAATTAGTGGGCGTGTGGCCCCTCCCTGCTCACAGGTCCTGTGTGAGTGCAGTGTCCTTGAGTCCGGCCTATAATCGAATTGGATTTTGGTCCCACGCTCTTTTAGGGTGGGCCAAATTCCACGAACAACTGCGTTTTCAATAAGCACCGTTTTGATAGCGAGGTTTGTGGAACGCTATCGGGTCTGTCCATCTACCGTGCTTCCCCTGTCCTCCTTATTACCTTGGACCGTCGCTCGGGTGTAGATCGTGGTCGGATCGGCCGTTCGTCTAGCCGGGCTAGTGGCTATCTGGGCTGTCTATCTGGTGGAGAGCGTTCCTGTTATCAAGCGAAGCGTGTGAGAGAACAGAGTGCCACGGATCTCCGTCCCGGGCCATACATCTCTTGTGTCTTCTCTGCGTCGGCACTTTCAGAGGATTCGCGATAGATGGGCCTATTGACATCTCAATATGTCGACGTGTTGGAATTTTAGGCGTGTGTGTGTGTGTGTGTTAGAGGTGTGTGTGTGTGTGTGTGTGTGTTAGAGGTGTGTCTGCGTAGGGGTGTTTATGTGTATGAGTGTGTGTGTGTATGTATGTGAAAGGGTGTGTCTGTGCGTAGGGGTGTGTTTGTGTGTGTGTGGATGTGTTTGTGCATGCGTACCCACGTCCATACATGTGTGTCTCGTTTTGATAGAGGGTGTTATTTACCTCTTGAATGAAGGGAACGGCGAGTTTGAAAAAATAAAATAAAAAAGAACATCATTCATCATCTCCGCCACTGCCATCCTTGTCCCGCTGCTCGCGGCTGAGGCCATCCATCTGTTACGCCGAAAGAAGTTTAGAAAAGCAAAGAAAGCCAGCTGTGCATAATTCATATGTCATGATGAGGGTCGCGCGCCAGGACCACGATCACTCCGTCGGCTCCCCTCACCTGGCTTCTAAATGTCAACGTGATCTGATGGAGGAACCATTTAGTCGCAACCCCCCCAGAGACAGGATACCCGGGGCCGCTGGTGTCTCTGGTTCTGGCAGCCAGGGTTCCTGCAGCGGCATTCTGTAGGTCAACAGCAGAATGGGACTTCCATTAGCAGGCAGGTTTATGGAAAATAGCCGTGCCGTTGTCAAGGCATCGCTCCATTTCCCCTGGTAGAGCGGAGACGGAGGAATAATCCATACCGTTAAACACTGGGATGTAGTGTTTTACAATGTATGGTTTTGTATCATTTCTTTTTGTTATTTAACAGTTGTTCGTTTCTGTTTAAATAGGAAGGCAGCTTTTTTTCAGAACTTTCGTTTGTGTAGTCCTTCTCGAGCAGACATAAATTAGCAATGTTTAAAACAAAAAAATCGCAATAAAATCGACCGATTTCGATTTATTGTGAACTTATCGGAGCCGTATGGTCCTAGTACTGTATCGTGGGGTCTCTGGACATTACCAGACTCATTACACAGAGTGTGTAGACATGCAGTGGGAGTCGTCTGTAAAATAACTCTACCGTCATGCGGCATCGACGGAGACGGTCACACAACCTGACCAGATGGTATATCATTGCCTATCCATCACTGTTTGTTGGTCGAGGGAAACTGTGAGAAAAACATGTCGTTTTAAAGTTTGATTCTTCCCTCATCATCTCTCCATCATTGCAACATTTGTTGTTTATTCTGGCAAGCTTGAAGGTTGAAACGAAAATGTTATGTTAGCTCAGTAGGAGAGAGATAAGTCATTCTGTGTGTGTGTGTGTGTGTGTGTGTGTGTGTGCTCACGCCCCACAGCTCTGCATGCGTTTTAATTGGACCAGCCCACCCAGAGCTCTAACTTCTGTTTCATATCTGAGAAGAGTTTACTTTTACTTTCCGCAACCACACACACACACACACAGATGCGCTGCGGTCCCACACTGGGCCCGAGCCGCGTGCAAGTTGCTGTAAACTCAGAAACTTTCTCATGCGCGTCGTTTTCCGTCGCAGCTACGTAGCCTTGATGTGAAACTAGTGAGCTGCTGTCACAGGGCTTTTAACAGTCTTCGTGTTGCTGAAGGTTTGGCTGCAGCAGAAGGTCCAGACACTCTTCCTCATGTCACTGTTCCTGTGTACCAACAAGTTGATACGCAGCAGCTAAAAAAAAAACTTTTAGATGGGTCAAACTTTGGAAGAAACCTAGAGAGGAACCAGGCACTGAAGAGTGGTCAGTCATCTTCTGGCTGTGCTCGGTAAACTTATAATAGTTTAATAATTATAAAAAAAATAAAATAAAGCAGAGAGTCTTATAAAGGAGTCCAGGTCAAATACAGGACCATTCTGAAAGGTTTCAACCAGGAGGGCAGATTGGAAACCGAAACGGTCAGGTATCATCAGCTGCTTGGCCTGCAACACAACAAGGTGGGCCTTTCGGGGGGGGGGGTCTTCTACACCTCCTTAGGGCCTTGGAACCATTCCCCTTGTTTTGTGTCGACTTCAAGAATTTACAAAAACTGAACACAACAAGGAATCATCTAACTGTGTTGAATCGTAAAGCACGGACAAAATGCATTAGTGATGTGTTCTTTTAACTTTCTGAACAGGCAGTTCTGGGATGTCAGCGTTTCTCTCATCTTGGATATCCATTACTAATTATGCTATCTCCGTAACCTTTTTGTGGTATATTCCCCTCGGCTTTCCCAAAACCTTCTCAATTAAACGTTAACAACAAAGCCGCCTCTGGATTCCCGGTAGGATTATATCACGGACATTAATCCAGATGCAAAGTATTTACTCTGAAGTCAGAAGGATGAAAAACACTACTCAAAGTTCCCTGCTGGTGAGCGCTTGAATAAAAGTGCATGAAATTATATCAAATACTGTTTGAGACGTCAAATGTGAGCTTGTGAATTGACTTAAGTTTAGATCATTTATTATAATTTACTGCGCATTTGAAAATAGCTAAGTGAAATCCCATCCTGATTTTTTGCAATATTATTTTACGTGAACGTGAGTTTGAGAGGGAAGAAAGGAGATTGAAACGCAGTTGAGATTTGTACCTGCCGAGAGCTTCAACATAATGGAATTTTTACCATCTGGAGGAAAATCCAACTAAATTCAAGTGGTCCGGAGAAATAAAAGTAGACCCGACCCAAGTGCCTCTTCAGGCGCATTGGTATTCTGGAATGTTTGGAGTGGAGAGATCCAGCCGTGGAACACCCAGTATTTTAATGACCGGGCCACTCCACGCTAAGAGCCCCTTTGAGGCAGCAGAAAAGATCCAAGCTGTGTTGCAACAAGGTAATTAAAAACATAGTTGTTCTCGTTGATTGCGTTGTCTGAGCGTTTAGCCTGACTTAATACAGCTGCCATGTTTTACAATTGTCTTTGACGATCTAGGACCAGGTGTTCATCGAAGAAGTTGGAATTATACCCATAAAATAATCTACTGGATCAAATGACCTATCACACTCCATTAACATTAACCGATCGAAGGACAAAATGCCCCAAACCATTAGCTATCTTAACTATCTTAGCTATGAGTAACTTTGTCCTTGACATGTCTCTGCACTAATAAACAGAATGGGCTAGTAAGCAGAATAACTAATGGATCGTCTCTTCAATATGAGAGATCAACAAATGCGTACAATTGAAGCATTTACGGAAGTGCATGAGCATAAAATACCTGTTTCACCCAACAATCTGGTATTTGACATGACTGAGTAATGTATTACATCCCTAATATGAACGGCCTACTTTAATTACAGAAAACATCGGAGACTTGCTCTTGAGTGCGACTGCTTTCTTTAATTATTGGTGTTGTCGGACACTGTAACACACACACACACACACACACACACACACACTGCTGAAACAGTCACCGGTATGCCTGTGCCCTCCTGGTGAGATGCATTAATAGAAAACAAATCTAATTAAAATATTGTTTCATAATTACAACCCCTTCAATCATCCATCGTTAGTAAACGTCTATCCCGTAATGCGATATTCTTTCTTGAGCAGAGTGTGTAGCTCGACCGTGGGCTAATATTTCGTCCAGCTCTGATGTAAGAACAGAAGACGGGCCTCCCGTCCACCTCTCTTGTAGGGAGAGTTCACATCCTAATCACACATATTTTTTCTTATCTGCGACGTCATTTTCACCTTCCCGATCTCCAACGCGGTATCGATATACGATATACTAGCGATCCCTGTGCGCTGTGTCAACCTGCCCTTGAGCTTGTGTCTTAAACCAGCGTTTCGCCGTAGTTATTCTTCTCCCAGCTCTGCATTGTCCCTGTTTGTCCTTTTCCCGTGCTATTTCTGGGCCATGTACAGACCCCCCGTACACCGCGGAACACCCCCCATCCCCCGCCCGGCCCCCAGTGGCCTGCCGCTCACTCTTATTGCCCTTCCCCGCGCCCTAATCCGTGTTCCCTCTCGGGGATGGCATGGGAGGGTGGCACAGCGGTCCGTCAGCGCGCCTGTGATGCCAGCCCCGGTTAATGGGCGCCCGGGTAGGAGACCGACTTGACAAACGACGGGATTCTGTTCGTTAACGACGCCGCGCCGCATCTCGCCCCAGAAGCACCTAAACGGTCCGCTTCTCCTGCGGCTTTCTGTCTCAATCCATGGGATTAATTAACAACACTATTTTTAGTGGATGGGAGGGGGGGAATTATAAATGTAATATGCTATGCCTAGGAGAGAGAGGGAGAGAGAGATGAGGGACTGGAACTGCCTGACAAAGGGGGAAATGGGAGGGGCCGCGAGAGGGAAAGATTGATGGAGTGAGGAAAATATGTTTCTCTCCGCGCTGGGAGTAATCCCACAGTCTAAAAGTAGTATTGTTGGAGGCTAGAGGACTGATTCACAGACACGCAGCTCACTAAGGGGATCCACGACCACTATATTGAACTCTCGGCGTCGGTGAAATATGACGGGATTACAGAAAATGGATGTAATCTCCTGCCCATCACAACAGTCTGTGAGCCAGCGTGCTAAACGGCTCCAGCTCTAGCTCCTTAAGCTTTCTTTATTTTGGACGGGTCTGTATGTGAGTGTGTGCGAGCACTCCCATGACGGCGTGTGTGTGACCAGTCTTTTGTCTTTTCCTGCCCTGTGTGTGTGTGTGTGTGTGTTCAGCACCACTCGCTAAGTAGGCGAAGGTTGACCAGGGGGCGTCATGGAGCGTTTGGAGCCGGCTCACTGCCCATGTTTTTGGCCTTGTGTGGTCAGAGTGGGACCAACATCTCTGCTAATTCTCTCCCCATTAATAATATAATCTGTGGCGGATTTGACCCCGGGTAGCCATTTGGCCAGGTGCAGTGGCTAATCATTGACATTAATCAATCGGGCGGGGGGGTCAGCGTTAAAACAGGACTGCAGGCCCAATAGTAATAGCCGGTGAAAGCATCACCTTGCCCTCCGATGAGCTAGTTGTATACCGTCTATCAGGAGGCCTGTTCTTTGGACCCACTGTTCCTGGGCCCATGGAGCTGATGAAAGCTATTCCTCCCGCGGTGACATTGGCTTGGGACAAGCTTCTGTACACTGTCTGTTTCCCTGTCCCGTTCCATTGTTCCACTCCCATGGAATTCTGGAGAGCGGAGGGAAGGAACTCCTCAACGAGATGCCCAGCCACTCTGAGGGCCCTTTCTTTGTGGACTGCTCCCTGGAGTGGCCCTGTCTAGGGGCGCTCGGGGGACTGTGGAGTGGCCCCTTGGCTCCGTGGTGCTAGAACCACCGTTCCATGGTTCGAACCGCCTCTTTGTTGTCCTCTACGTGCGCTCAGGGTGTGGGAGGGAGGCGGAAGCTTTGGCTCCGGAACACGGGACTCTGGGGTTCCATTCGCTTCCTTCGTGACGTGACGAGCCTCAGGGGCCTCATGGTGACTCTGGCTCCCATCTTTCTTCCCCCCCACGGCCTCAAATCACTCTGTCCCTTTCTCCCTGAGCCCTCCTTTGTGAGTCCCAGATTGTTGATGATAAGTGCTCTCTGTCTCTCTTTCTCGCCTGCTAAGCCCAGCTTTGGTTTCCCAGAGTGGGCTGTTTTCTACTGCGGCGGTGGTGGTGGGGGCTAGCGGGTTGGATGCGCAGAAGGGGAACCAGGGCCCCCTTCATTTCTTCATGTTGTCTTCTTCCCAAACCCTGCACCCTGTTCCCTCTGTAGTGCACTAGTTATCACGCAGACTCTGGTTTCAAACAGTCCACTCAATCTGTAACGGTGTACCATTTGGGGCGTGTTCCTTCCCCCGGTGGTCTTCGGGAAGCCAGGTGTCTGGGATTCTCTCAAACTCTCCAGCTCTCTCCTCAGGCCTCGCTAACAAGCTCCCTAGGCCCGGTGGAGAAGAAAGACCTACCACTCTCTCTCTCTCTTTCATTTCTCCCCACTTTGTGGCCTTTTCACATTTCCATAATGGTTGTTTCATTAGGTCTACCACCGAAGTACACAGCACACCAGGCGATCTGGATTGTGAGCGAGAAAACTTTCTGATAGCTTAACGACCAATAAGAACAATGTTTTCTCTAAAGCCCCATTTGGCCGCTGTTGTCAAGTCGGAGCTGGTAGTTTGAATACTCGTCTCAAGTTTTGCTCTCATCTCAGACCCTGGGAAGCTTGGCAGGTTTCTTTGTCGCGTTGAGGGTACATCACAGAGTTTCACCACCACTCTCGACTTTGTTCCGTTCTCGTTGAATGTTGAATCAATGCCGGTTTTTCCTGTTGATTTTGAGTCGATGCAGGCTTCTTCTCCGGGCTGCCAATGAAGTAGAACCTAGTAAGTTTTCTTGTTTTTTCCCCCCCGCAACACTCCATGCCAAGCCACTCGTTTATTCGGAGAACCCATTTGAAACAAAAGAAACAAATTGTTCGGCTGGCGGTGCAGTTCGAAGGAGTGTCATTAATGGTTGTCGCTGTTATTGCCTGACAAAATATCAATCAGTTTCGATTTTACCGAAATGGATGATTTTCAGAGCACAAGTTGCATCTATCCATCAGCCATCATCCCTAATGAGAAGTTACCAGTAGATGCAGGACCCGTTCCAAATCGACCCATCTCCCCTAATGAGTACACTAGCTCAGACCACGGCCAGACGGAAGTGCACTTTATAAGAAGTAGCGTGTCTTTTGGGATGCACTCGCGCTCCCTCCCGTTCTTTCCCGTTTGTGCTCATTTACCCAGAATGCACTTTGTCAGACAGCAGGACACTCTTGTTTTTCAAGATGGCATCCAGGAGAATTAATTAGCCCTAATGGGTTGTGTCATTTAATGCAAATGACTTTTCACTCCACAAATGATCACTTAGATGGTTTTTCCCCTCGTCTTTCCATTGGGCGACTTGACGCTTGATGTGGTTTGCCCTCTCGTTGACACCATTACTGTCTTCCTCCTCCATCCCGTGTCACATTTCTCTCTCTCTGCCAGCCCGGTCGTTGTTTTTGCGGGCGGTGGCATAGTGAATGTGTCACGTGAAGTCATCTAAGTCTCCCATGTTGTGATGTTTATCTCGCAGGCGGGCCCGCTTCTTGGTTTCTCCCCACCTCGTACCCCTGTCGACTTTGTCAATTACCAGTGTTGCCTGCTAGTCAAATTGAGTTCCCTAACAGTTCGGTTCGGTCACTCGCCCTTCTCAGAACCCCCAATACCCCCCCCTTCCCCCAGAGGTCGTTAAACACCAAACTCTGCTTCGCAATGACCGTTCGAAACCAAGTGTGACTGGTCTCCCTATCTACCCTGCCATTCCATCGTTCCATATTTTTTCCGTGCCCCTCAATCTCCATAACCACTTCAGAGAGAAATGGGAAAGGAAGGGATTCCTGGCTGCTCGGCGACGGGCATGCCCCCCCCCCCCGCGTGGTGCAAACTTCTAGCAGCGCATCCGCATCCAACTGACAGCGGCGTCACACTGCCATTCTGATTGCTTTGTTTAAAGGCAAATCATACCCTGTGTCCCGTTGCTCTCTGCCTCGCACTGGCCTCGTGTAACACATACCGAGGAACCGAGAAGAGGCCACGGCGAGGACATAACCTTGTGTTTGTGTCTTGTTTAAAGAGCACTTTGATTTCTGCGCGCCCGAAGGCTGTGAAAAGTCACGTCGCTTCTTCTGACTTGTCGACGGCGATCTTCCGGCCTGAACTCGGCACGATGCTTGTTCTTAGAGTGAAGTGATTATTATTTTCGCTTTAGCTTTTTAGCTTTTTGAAGGACACAACCAGGGTAGTTCACTCTGCATGAAGTCTTCATGTGACCCATCGTAACCAGAGGTACAGCACCACGCCGGCTCGTCCAATAAGAAACTCATGCTGTCGTTTTGTTACAGTACCCTCAGCTGAATTTGACCCAGGTCTCAGTCTCGAGGTGGTAGCTGACAGTCGGGGAGGCCTGACACTTTCCCATGGTGCAGCTGGTGGTGAGAGCAGAGCAGCCTGGGACACCAGTTGTCAGTTGTCGGGGGTCTGAGACAGAACATGACATACAGCAGATTTTCAGAACTTCACGGCATATGTGACAGCCGCCTGCCAAAAGCACGCTGGCACTTTTTTGGTTCACAGGCAGGTCTCGGTTCTTCTTTTTCTTCTTTTTTTTTTTACATAATTAGTCTCCTTTTTCTTATTGGCTTGGTTTGGTGTGACTATAGCTGTCCCTCTTAAATTGGACCTATTTCAATTGAAGCCTCATCCATAATACGCTAATATAACAATGTAATTTTGAATGTGCACGTACTTTTAACGAGCTATAGTTCTACTAAAACAGATTACTGACAAACGCTTTCTATCCAAACGGGTTAATCAAACCGCAAACTGTCAATGTTGTCTTGACCTGTTTCTGAACATACTCAAATGTGTTCAGTGCTCTCCTCTTGCGCGTCAGGGGGGCACGCACATGTAACCATGACACCTGCGAAATATCCCTTTTCCTTTGCTCCTTCCGCCCTGTTGTTCACGTCTCCAGGGCAACGGCTATTACACAGAAAACCTCTCTGCCGTATCCGTTTAACATGTCGGCACGTGTGTCCTGTCCTACTCCGATGACATCACGGCGCAGCACAGACCCGATGACTGTCATAATGCAATGTAGGCCGGGTGCATCCACTGCGTCTCAGGCCGGCCGCTGTGTCGCTCGTGTAATCGGATATAAGAGGCCTAATTGGTCTCTGCTGTTTTTAGTGTTGCCTTTCCCCAGGATGTCGGTTGACAGATTGGTCATTACATCTCGGAGGGCCCGAATTAGCGGCATGTTGAACGCAGCTAACACAATTGAATCCTTTAATGATACCCCAGAGTGCAATGTTCCAGAGTGCAATGTCCCAGAGTAATGCCACTGGACGTGCTTTATTTATTTTTCTAGTTCTTGTTTTTTTTTGCACGGACCAATCTTTCACTCTCTCTGTCTCTCTGTCTCTCCCTCTCTCTCTCTGTCTCTGTCTCTGTCTGTCTCTGTCTCTCTCTCTCTCTCTCTCTGTCTCTCTCTGTCTCTGTCTCTCTCTGTCTCTCTCTCTCTATCTCTCTGTCTCTGTCTCTGTCTCTCTCTGTCTCTCTGTCTCTCTCTGTGTGTGTGTGTGTGTGTGTGTGTGTGTGGTTTTAAATCAGTTAACTCAGTCCTAGGTTGAAAAGTCCCAAATCACCCTTGCGTCCTTATGGAGACCTGAGATGGTTTGGCAGGTGTAATGTCCTGTAAGTGTTTCACCTCGCCCTCAGATAGGCCAGTTGCGCTACTCACTGCAATGCTCACACCGATCCAAAGCTCTCAGATCTCCTCAGACATTTGGGGTGTAGGGCCTAGGGGCGCCCACTCTGGATCTCTCCGGGGTCTTTATCGCACTTCCTCTCCGCAGTACATCTCTCGTCTCCGTCATGCTTTGCCTCATTGTACGGTAACGACAGGATTATGCCTTCTGATAGTTATCTGGTTTTCTACCCATTTGCTGTATTACCCGTACATTAGAGTGGTGGGGGTTAGCTTTGACCATGCTAGGATGAGCCGCTACAGCTTCTTCCCTTTGCTGTCTCTCGCTCTCGCGATCTCTCTCTATCTCTCGCTCTATCAATATCGTCATCTCTTTCCATCGTTCCTTTTCTCTGTCACCATCTGTCTCTCTCCGTCTCCAGCCATATGAGAGTACAGGACAACCGATAGCTCCGGTTTTATGTAGTTTTAATGCACACAGCCGCTATCAATTTCACGTGGACTCGTCGCTGCAGTTACGTCTCTCATGACAACAAACAGTTTTCTCTGTTTAATGGGAACAAATGGGAGATTTAGCGTGCGTGTGTGTGTGTGTATATGAACAGCAAACAGAGCGCAGTCGCGGCACTGAAAGTGTCTCACCGGTACGGAGAGATCCGGTCTGCCGTCAAAAACACTGCAATCTAAATCGTGTTTGAAAAACGGAAGAAGCTAATTTAAGCGCTTGGTTATCCGTGGAAACGTAAACAGCACATTCAACAGTCATCGTCAGCCTCCGCCAGTGACTCAGTGGAAACCAAAATAAACACGGCACATTTGAATACGGGCCACTGATTGAATCTGTCCCTCCCCTCTCTCTTTGTTTTTACATTGCATATAACGTCGAGCCCAGCTGCTGCAAAGCAGAGCTGCTCCTTCCTCGCCTGTGTTTTTTATTTTACACTGTTCATCATAACAAGCCTTGACAAAACCACAGCAGGGCGACAGGCGTGCGTCTTTGTTTGCGTGTGCGTGCGTGCACGCGTGTGTGCGCTTCAGTAACCGAACGCCCGCAGCCAGATGTACTGTAATACACACGGCTGTCAGAACCGAAGTGGGCGGGCGTCAGGTTCTCCATAGCATCCAGAACGCCGGAGTCCTCGTCTTCTAATTGGCCCGCCGCTCCTGGGAGACGTCTGTGGTTGTCGGCTCGGCGCTGGACGGTGAGGAGTAGGGTTTCCGCCTCTTCCAGGGTTTCCACCGGAGCGGAGGCCTCATCAGTGATATCCTACCCGATCCCACTGACCCGCAGCCAGGCAGGGAGACAGAGAGGGTCCCTTGATCAGGCCTCAGTGTCCTTCTGGATGGTCGGCTCCTGACAGGCTGCACATATCCCCCTAACCGCGGCTGTCTCCTCTTCCTCCGTCTGAATGTAAAGATCGTCCCTCCATCCTGCATCCGCTCTCGTCTTCAGTATGTAAGAAAAGGAGATACCTGTTCAATCATGTCTCCCCCCGTCTCTCCATCTCCCCCCACCTCTATCAACCCCTCTCTATCTTCCCCCTCTTTCTCCCCCATCTCTCCATCCACCCTCTCTCCATCTCCATCTCTCCATCTCCCCCTCTCCATCTCCCCCTCTCCATCTCCCCCTCTCCATCTCCCCCCCTCATCTCTCCCCCTTCCTGGTTGCAACAAAAATCACCTTGACCCACGGTTCCTCGAGGACATCTCTCTGAAGACTTCTTTATTCTTTGATTCACTGATCAACCTTTATGTGGATGTTTCTGACTTTTCCCCTCAGGAACACCGCTCCTTGGGATGTTAACTCACTGACTGACTGGGTTACCTTTTTGTCTCTGTTGAGCGTCTCTACCTTTTCTACAATCTAGAACATTGAATTGTCAGGAACTTTGTGATGATACACTGTCATCAACGTGCTCAGGCCCAGTTGCCGATGGATTGTGGTTTCAATTAGTTTCAATCCTTTCCTAATGTTGGTCCGTGTGGTCTGTCAGATGTGGAGGAACAGAAAATTAATGGAAATAGAAGTGTTCTGTGTCTCTTATTTTGTAAGATAATCGACAACAGGCTTTAAAGTACATGTTAAAGTTTATCAGTTTGGTTCAGGACCAGCGACGCAAAGTATGTATTTTTTTATTTCTTTATCTGAATAGTATCGGTACGTAGCTGTGTAGAAGGTCCCCAATTCACTAGTCAAATCCCAACTCTACCCCGGGCGTTCCTACACACTGGAATCAGTTCAGACTCTTTTCCCAATTCACTAGTCAAATCCCCACTCTACCCCGGGCGTTCCTACACACTGGAATCAGTTCTGACTCTTTTACCCAAACCTGAACCTTTCCGGCCCACTTCCACATGTAGAGAGAATACATTACAGAACGTTTCCTCGAGTGAAAGGACATTGCAATCGATTTAACCCTGCTCTCCTTCCTTCCCGTCGCCATCACCTGCCGTCTGCCCGCCTGGCTCGTTCCCAGGTTACACGGACACCGTGCTCCCAGCCAATCAGCGGACAGGTTAATCCTCCGGTTGAGTCGGGCCCTACAGCTCTGCATCCCGCTGATTTCCCCGGGCGTTCTGTACAAGTCTCACTCACCTTTTGGATTTCCCTGCACCCCGCTCCCCACCCGCCCCACACACCCCACCGCCACCCCAGCACCCCGGTTTCGTCGTGGTATCGATTGAGCTGTAGACGTGTTGATGCTTCCCTCCACTACCAGGCCCCATCCAAGGCTTCATTATAGGAAATGGCTGTTTGGCAAGCACACGTGTTGAACACACACACACTCGCAGGTGGACACACACACACCGTCTCATCTCACACACACGCAGGTGGACACACACACACACCGTCTCATCACACCCACTCGCAGGTGGACACACACACACACCGTCTCATCTCACACACACGCAGGTGGACACACACACACCGTCTCATCTCACACACACACACACGCAGGTGGACACAAACACACCGTCTCATCTCACACACACGCAGGTGGACACACACACACCGTCTCATCTCACACACACGCAGGTGGACATACACACACCGTCTCATCTCACACACACGCAGGTGGACACACACACACCGTCTCATCTCACACACACACGCAGGTGGACACACATACACCGTCTCATCTCACACACACGCAGGTGGACACACACACCGTCTCATCTCACACACACGCAGGTGGACACACACACACCGTCTCATCTCACACACACGCAGGTGGACACACACACACCGTCTCATCTCACACACACTCACGCAGGTGGACACACACACACCGTCTCTCATCTCACACGCACTCGCCTTTGGTAAATGCAGTCACATTTCAGTTTCTGTCACATTTTAAAACACTGTGGCTAAACTCTATGATGCTCAGTTAGCAAAACAAGAGTTTTTGTTTTATTACGTTCCTGTCATTCAGAGAGATTTAAAGTGCATTTGTCTAAACACCGTGGATGAGAGGTGCCAGTCAGTTGTAGTGGAAATCACCCGGTTGTGTTTCGTCACTAATGTGTATCGGACCTGTACAATATAACATCCCAGGAACCCGCCCCCACGGTTAAGCCCAGGCCTGGACAGACCTGCCTCCTACTCAGCCTAAGTTTTCTTATGAACACTGTGTTTGTCTGCCGTTACACATGTGAGTGTTGTAACTTCTTAACTGTGATTTAGGCCCACAGAGATAAACCGCACCCACTTATGACACATCCAGGAAGAATCCTGACGATTCCATCTAGACCGGGAGTGACTCTAGCACCGGTGATGACAGCGTGACGGGACCATAGCAACAGCCGGACAACGGCAACCTAATTGGCCTTAGGCATATGGACACGTAACCCTGACAATAACACACACCAATGTTGTCAACGGCCATCGCATTCATTACAGGGTATCCGCGGGGTCTTAAAAAGTATTAAAAGGTGATAAATCAATTTCGGGAAAATTAAGACCCTTAAAAAGTATTAAAAAGTCTTATCGCGGCTTAATAAAGTCTTAAATATTTAATGTATTTTTTCTGAATTAGCTGTACAACAGTCCCAAAAACATTGTAAAAGTGTGTGAATTTTGACATTTTTATTTTTAAAAACTTTCGTAAATTGCCTCTGAGATCACCAGAGCGGGCAGGCGGGCGGAAGTTCAAAAGCACAATGTACGCTCTGGCGTTTCCAGTGCATATTACAATGCACCGAAATGTTCAACACCATCAACAAGGCTGGCCAGTTTGTGTTAATGTTTGACGAGTCGCTCAACCAGTCAACAAAAACGAAACAGCTTGATGTCCACATTCGATTCTGGGAAGATGACCGTGTACAATCTAGGTACCTGCTTAGTACTATATATTATATATACTATATACTATATTTTTATTTATTTCATTTTCAACCTGTTATGTGTGTGTTTTGAGAAGTGTCATATTAATAAAGATCTGTTCTGGCTAGGTACCTTGGCTAGGTAACATTAGGGCTGCAACAACGAATCGATAAAAATCGATAATTAAAAAAGCTGGGAACGAATTTCATTATCGACACGCCACTCAGTCGCGGAGATAAAAGCAATTGAGTTGAGTGCGGTGCGGAGCTGTAACGTTGTTTTGATGGCGGAGTCGGCAAAATCAGTTCGACCGAAGTCATCCAAAGTGTGGGAGCATTTCACACAAGTAAATACATAAATAAAAAGTGTGTTAATTGCGACATGACATGGAACGGGAGCACCACGGTGATGATACAGCACCTTAAACGGAAACACGTTGGAGTCCTTGATGCGGAGAGTTTGTGGGTGCGTTTGTGAGTGAGAGTTTTGTGACCATGTACGTCTGTGAGTGTAGTGTAGAGAATAAGTTCTGAGGTTCAAACAAATCATTTTAAGTTTTCTGAATTGTATTTTTCTTTATTTTTATAAATTATTTATTGTTTTGACAGGTTAGGTCCTTAATAAAAATACAAATTGCTGTGCACTTTTTATTATTAATTAGCTCAGGGATGTGCAAGGAGCAAAGCTGTTTGTGCACTTTCTGAACATTTTTTGCACTGTGAATTGCACTGTCAGTTCTGTTTTTCAGTTAAGGGTTGGATATTAATGCTTTTTATTTTTTATCACTGATGTAAATGGTTACAGCTTGAAGTGGCGCTGAGGTATTAAAAAATATTGAGAAGTCTTGAAAAGGTATTAAAATTTAGTTCAAGATTTCTCCATATACCCTGCATTAATTAGTAGTGGTGTGTTTGTTCTGGTTGTCTCTGTGATGTTATTTCATTCTCACGCTCCCTGAAGCGGTGAAACTTCATACCCTGTTCAGATTGTGTCGGCGTGTGTCGCGGGCGGGTTGGCGGTGTCAGGGGGCGGGTTGACGGTGAGAGAGACAGGTGGACAGACAGACAGGTAGTCAGGCAGGTAGACTTACAGACAGGCAGGTAGGCAGGCAGGCAGGTAGACAAACAGGTAGACAGGCAGGCATGTAGACAGACAGGCAGGCAGAGTGATACTGACAAGATAAATCGTTATCTCAGATCAGAGTCCTGGGCAGCTGCTCCATCTCCTGTCAAGAGAGAGAAAAGGAGAGCCAGAATAAGATCGAAAAAGAGAGAGAGGCTGAGGACAGGTGAAGGATAAAAGCTCCTTCGTATTATTTTAACTTTCTCACTGAGACCTCGACCAATTTCACAGATGAGCCTTGAATTACAGAGGTGACAGAAACGCACGCAAAAATAATACACATTTTTATTAGAAATCATAAAAAGGAACCGCAATCATCAGCAAGATGGTTCTCCGTGGGCATTTTGAGTTGCCTAATAGAAAGTGCTTCCCCAATCCTGTCCTAAACTCGACTCGGGCACATATCTACCGTAGCCTCCGATAATATAACACACTGCTTCAGCTTGTTAGCTAATTATCTGTCCCTTTTTTACTCTAATTGGCTTGTTTGTCCACCGTCTGCTATGCAGTCCTGCCGATCAATGATTTCACCATCACATGTTGGTTTCTGGTGCACTGGGTTAGAGAACAGACCGGCCTTCTGGTTGGATGCCCGGTACAAGAACGAACACACTGATTTGAAACTCGTATTGTCTGACAGACTGAACTGACTCTTTGACCCGAGTCCGGTTTAATTTGTGTTTGAACGTCTGACAGCGACCCGTCTTATATCTGCGTCACTCCTGGCTGGACCGGCTGGACTCAGCTCACTGCCACGACCAACAAAAGTTTGTTTCCACGTGCATCTGGAGAAATGAGTCAAACGGCAGTGGGCCCGAGTGAAGGACCAATCGGACATGTGGTGGAATAATGACTTGGTTATTGAATGTTCTGACAGATGGACACAGCTATGCAAAAGAAAAACAAGACATGCAGACCCTGTTTAATAAATGATGAGACAAATCGTTTTTCTGGAGCCGCTGCAGTTAGTTTGGTTGTTTGTTCACTACCCGAACAGCAGTGAAGCCAACGGCGTTTCCTCTAGAAACCGCTCGGGATCGCATCGTAAGCTGGTTTTACAAGGATGTACACGAAAATTCTCTTTATTCCAATGCATAGCGATGACAGATGTACATTGGTTTGAGTCCCGCGTGCTCTGGGCATTACTGACTCAAACAATCCAATGATTGTAAATATTTGTTTTTTTACAGCTGCCAAGTTTGTTAAATCCCATGTTATTTCCCCTCACCGAAAACCATGTTGATCCTTGGGGTTCGTCACTGTTTTTTTTTTCTGGCATATCAGCAATGTCTATTGTTTCCCTGTGAACTCTCCTTCACTCGTTCCCATCTGAGGCAACGGGGAGAATCGACTCTCCACTTTAAAAGCGTTCACCCCTCAGAACTCCCACACAGTCCACACACACACAGTTTAACGTCTGAGTTCACACACCCCGATTGTGCAATCTCTTTTGAGAAATGACAACAATAACTTCACTGTTGAGGACACACACACACACACTTTTCCCTCTCTAACTTTGTTAAGAGCCTGTAGGCAGACGGAGGGCAGCTGGCGTGACGGTGTCGCGGAGAGTCCGCTTTCCTTTTTGGCTCTGTCATTGACATTGTTTCTAGAAATATATGCGGCAGACGACCCTGGACGCGACCGGCAAAAAAGCAGCAGCGTTTTCCCCTCTCATCCCTGACAGGTTAGTCACTCATACGTGTACCGCTTGACATTGGGAACGACGGAATGGAAAATGATTTAAACAGCCATTTATCACCGGGTAGAACCCAGAGCTTTGGAGTTACCCGCACACACACACACACACACATTGGAGTGTGTGTGTATCACACGGCACGGGGCATCTGGACATTTTCCAGGTACTTCACAATGCAATAATGATAACCATGTAATAATGTGATAATACGATGCCGTACGATCGTCGTTCTGCGGATTGTATTTGTGCTGCAATTCGTTTCTCTGAGTGCATTGTTTTTTTGCAGATATGTCTCTCACTATACATGTGTGCTGCATATTATCAGAGTCAACATGAAAACTATTTGTGATCTTTTGGAAAAATGTACAGGCTGACAAAGTATGTAAGACAAAAGAGGTATATTAAAACTTTTCCATGTAAACTTAAATGACTATTACCAGATATTTCAAGTATTTTTAAAATGTGGGAGTTCTACATTTATTTATTTGTTTTAGAAAAACACTTATGTGCACAGAGAAATGGATAAAGGCCTTCATTTAAAATGTAGTTTTAGCGTGGACATCTTCCACCTTTATTGGAAGTCAACTCATTCAGACTTCATTGGTAGCCACGCTCACGTGACTGGTGACCTGGGCATTAGCTCAATAAAGTGCCACGTTTCAGCACCCAGACGACTGCCTCACCGGTGCTGCCCGGCACTCAGACATCATAACGAGACACACACGTACGTGTCCTCTATCCCACACTATGTCCACAAGTTCTTCTGTGCCGTGAATCGTTGCGCTGAGGTAACCCCCCGGTGACAAAAGCGCTCTCCAAATCTGCACAGTTCTCCTAAAGTAAATCTGCTACCATGAATATATACGTGCGCGCGTGCGACGGGGATATGTGGTTAAACATGTTTTATAACCTTGTGTGCGGTGTATGTAGCACCCGATGGCTGTTGAGATGTTCTAGTTTATGCCATAAAGTGTGTTTATGCACTCCCTGACTGGGCTGAATCAGTAGCACCTTTACCTGTGTTATGAGCGATCGCCGTGTGTGTCGAGTCAGGAGCGTTGTGGTGCTTTATCCACCATCATCCATCATGTTCAGGCAGTTATATGGTTGCCATGTGTTGTTGTTGTCGTCCCATGTTACCTTCTGGCGCGTGTGTGGATGTGTGTGCGTGTGTGTGGGGGGGAGTGGGATCTCTATGGTTCTTATTTATTTGATTGGACTCCTCACTGTCACTAGAATGCAACGACCCTGACTATACATCATCAAAGCAGCGTTGACGTGATGTCAGAGGTCCCCGGGGCTCCGACACACACACACACGCCAGAACACACACACACACATACACACACACACACACCGCAGCCCACAACATGCCAGCGTCTAAGCCGGATATGTTTAACGGTGGTCAGCTTTTTTTTGATGTTCTTCCAAACAGCCATAACCCAGATTAGGTGGACCGCCAGGAGCTGTCCTCCAGCTTCAGAACGGTGCGTCAGAACGCTCATTATGTTTCAGGACAGTGCTTCAGCCAAAGCCCAGTGGATGGACCGGGCTTATTGACTGCCTGTGAGTTAATGAAGAAAGTCCTGGACTGTCCCTGTTAGTGTTAGGTAGAGACTCCTGGGATGCCACTCGTACAGTCTCCATGTCCCGCTGTCTCTATCTGCCTGTCTCTATCTGCCTGTCTCTATCTGCCTGTCTCTATCTGCCTGTCTCTATCTGCCTGTCTCTATCTGCCTGTCTCTATCTGCCTGTCTCTATCTGCCTGTCTCTATCTGCCTGTCTCTATCTGCCTGTCTCTATCTGCCTGTCTCTATCTGCCTGTCTCTATCTGCCTGTCTCTATCTGCCTGTCTCTATCTGCCTGTCTCTATCTCGTTCCGCCTGTCTCTCTCTCGTTCCGCCTCTCTCTCTCTCTCGTTCCGCCTCTCTCTCTCTCGTTCCGCCTCTCTCTCTCTCTCGTTCCGCTCTCCTCTCGTTCCGCCTCTCTCTCTCTCTCTCGTTCCGCCTCTCTCTCTCTCTCGGTCCGCCTCTCTCTCTCTCGTTCCGCCTCTCTCTCTCTCTCGTTCCGCTCCTCTCTCTCTCTCTCGTTCCGCCTCTCTCTCTCTCTCGTTCCGCCTCTCTCTCTCTCTCGTTCCGCCTCTCTCTCTCTCTCGTTCCGCCTCTCTCTCTCTCTCGTTCCGCCTCTCTCTCTCTCTCGTTCCGCCTCTCTCTCTCTCTCGTTCCGCCTCTCTCTCTCTCTCGTTCCGCTCTCTCTCTCTCTCGCCTCTCTCTCGTTCCGTTCCGCCTCTCTCTCTCTCTCTCGTTCCGCCCTCTCTCTCTCTCTCTCGTTCCGCCTCTCTCTCTCTCTCTCTCGTTCCGCCCCTCTCTCTCTCTCTCTCGTTCCGCCTCTCTCTCGTTCCGCCTCTCTCTCTCTCTCGTTCCGCTCTCTCTCTCTCTCTCTCTCTCGTTCCGCCTCTCTCTCTCTCTCTCTCTCGTTCCGCTCTCTCTCTCTCTCTCTCATTCCGCCTCTCTCTCTCTCTCTCTCGTTCCGCTCTCTCTCTCTCTCTCTCGTTCCGCCTCTCTCTCTCTCTCTCGTTCCGCCTCTCTCTCTCTCTCGTTCCGCCTCTCTCTCTCTCTCGTTCCGCCTCTCTCTCTCTCTCGTTCCGCCTCTCTCTCTCGTTCGGGCACTACGACACCCTCCATGTCCTCACCCTTCATCTCGCCGTCACCTCCGTTCAAAGGATAGTGCCGATTAACCTGTCTGAGATTTCATGGAATTACAATACAGCGTGTGTGTGTGTGTAAGCGCGCACAGGCATCTGTGTGTGACCCTGTCGTCAAACGGTACGGTGGCCCCATTTGGTCATAATTGGCTCTATCTCAAGGTCTCCTTTAACCAGCGTGTGTCTCTCTGTGAACCATCACTCTCCATAATAGGAGCACGTTAATGTCTCTGACAACACCCTGTTTGGTCGTCTAACGACATTCACCTCTATTACGCCAATCGCCTACCATCAAAGTCAATCCCCCAACGTCGCTGTGTGGGGGAACAGGTGAATGGAGTAGTACTGGTGTGCCGGGAGGTGTGGTTTGGGTGGTGAGGTGAGACTACTGGAGTGTGAGGAGTCATCCATGTGTTTGGACTACCTGAGTGTGAGGAGTCATCCATGTGTTTGGACTACCTGAGTGTGAGGAGTCATCCATGTATTTGGATGACTCCTCACACTCAGGTAGTCCAAATACATGGATGACTCCTCACACTCAGGTAGTCCATCCATGTGTTTGGACTACCTGAGTGTGAGGAGTCATCCATGTATTTGGACTACCTGAGTGTGAGGAGTCATCCAAATACATGGATGACTCCTCACACTCAGGTAGTCCATCCATGTGTTTGGACTACCTGAGTGTGAGGAGTCATCCATGTATTTGGACTACCTGAGTGTGAGGAGTCATCCATGTGTTTGGACTACCTGAGTGTGAGGAGTCATCCATGTGTTTGGACTACCTGAGTGTGAGGAGTCATCCATGTGTTTGGACTACTGGAGTGTGAGGAGTCATCCATGTGTTTGGACTACTGGAGTGTGAGGAGTCATCCATGTGTTTGGACTACTAGAGTGTGAGGAGTCATCCATGTGTTTGGACTACTAGAGTGTGAGGAGTCATCCATGTGTTTGGACTACTAGAGTGTGAGGAGTCATCCATGTGTTTGGACTACTAGAGTGTGAGGAGTCACCCATGTGTTTGGACTACTAGAGTGTGAGGAGTCATCCATGTGTTTGGACTACTAGAGTGTGAGGAGTCATCCATGTGTTTGGACTACTAGAGTGTGAGGAGTCATCCATGTGTTTGGACTACTAGAGTGTGAGGAGTCATCCATGTGTTTGGAATACTAGAGTGTGAGGAGTCATCCATGTGTTTGGACTACTAGAGTGTGAGGAGTCATCCATGTGTTTGGACTACTAGAGTGTGAGGAGTCATCCATGTGTTTGGACTACTAGAGTGTGAGGAGTCATCCATGTGTTTGGACTACTAGAGTGTGAGGAGTCATCCATGTGTTTGGACTACTAGAGTGTGAGGAGTCACCCATGTGTTTGGACTACTAGAGTGTGAGGAGTCACCCATGTGTTTGGACTACTAGAGTGTGAGGAGTCACCCATGTGTTTGGACTACTAGAGTGTGAGGAGTCATCCATGTGTTTGGACTACTAGAGTGTGAGGAGTCATCCATGTGTTTGGACTACTAGAGTGTGAGGAGTCATCCATGTGTTTGGACTACTAGAGTGTGAGGAGTCATCCATGTGTTTGGACTACTAGAGTGTGAGGAGTCATCCATGTGTTTGGACTACTAGAGTGTGAGGAGTCATCCATGTGTTTGGACTACTAGAGTGTGAGGAGTCATCCATGTGTTTGGACTACTAGAGTGTGAGGAGTCATCCATGTGTTTGGACTACTAGAGTGTGAGGAGTCATCCATGTGTTTGGACTACTAGAGTGTGAGGAGTCACCCATGTGTTTGGACTACTAGAGTGTGAGGAGTCATCCATGTGTTTGGACTACTAGAGTGTGAGGAGTCATCCATGTGTTTGGACTACTAGAGTGTGAGGAGTCATCCATGTGTTTGGACTACTAGAGTGTGAGGAGTCACCCATGTGTTTGGACTACTAGAGTGTGAGGAGTCATCCATGTGTTTGGACTACTAGAGTGTGAGGAGTCATCCATGTGTTTGGACTACTAGAGTGTGAGGAGTCATCCATGTGTTTGGACTACTAGAGTGTGAGGAGTCATCCATGTGTTTGGACTACTAGAGTGTGAGGAGTCATCCATGTGTTTGGACTACTAGAGTGTGAGGAGTCACCCATGTGTTTGGACTACTAGAGTGTGAGGAGTCACCCATGTGTTTGGACTACTAGAGTGTGAGGAGTCATCCATGTGTTTGGACTACTAGAGTGTGAGGAGTCATCCATGTGTTTGGACTACTAGAGTGTGAGGAGTCATCCATGTGTTTGGAATACTAGAGTGTGAGGAGTCACCCATGTGTTTGGACTACTAGAGTGTGAGGAGTCATCCAAATACATGGATAGAGTGTTTGTGAAGCGGCCATCTTGTCTATTCATCTCCCTCTTTGTGTCCCCGTTTTCTTCTCCCTCTTCCTCTCCCCATCTTCCTCTCCCCATCTTCCGCCCCTTCTCTCGCTCTACCCTAACAGGAAGGGTGTGCGGCGCAGCCGTTTGAAATCAGCCTCAAATGAACGCGCTGATGAGCAATTAGAAAAGGTTTACAATGTCGCAATCATCCGCCATTATTATAATCAACTTCAGAGTGAAGTGAGGCCCTTGAAACCCTCCCCTCCACCGCAAACAAGAGTGTGTGCGTGTGTGCGTGTGTGTGTGTGTGCGTGTGTGCGTGTGTGCGTGTGTGCGTGTGCGTGTGTGTGTGTGTGTGGGGACTTCTTTTACTTTGATATGTGTGAGTTACACACTCCACTGTATATTGTTGATGATATTCCGGGGTCAAACCATGAATGCTGACTGATAAGGCAATTGTTTGTACCATACAATACTGTATTGTGAACTATACATTCCTTTATTTTCTATTCGGTACTATACCTTATTATAATCCTTTATATTTTACGATACCGTACCGTACTTTATAATGTACTATACATCAGTATAGTTTAGCAAACTTGATTCAACTTTATAATAAACTATAATGGTTACGATTTACTATACTTTGCTTTACTATGCTATTCTCTAGTACATAACTGTAGTTAACTTTATAATATTCATTACCGTATGTTGCTGTGTATTCAATACTGTATGGTACACTGTACATTACTAAACTTTACCTTTCCTTTTATGTACTGTAACGTATCAATAAGACACCAGGGACTGTGGTTTATGACCAATAACCCTTGACTCAGGGCTGTTCTGAGGCAGTACAGACAGTGGTCACCCTTTACTATACTATAATATACCCACTATTTGAACCTGTAAGCACCTTGTATGGCACCTTCCACTGTGCATCAGTCAGCCTGGACAGCCTAAGGTCCGTTTCCTCAAGCCCCATTGCCCACTATAAACCCCATGTCGTAGCTTTTTCTACGCTCTCTCCTCTCTTTAACGATCTCTCGTTGGTCGCCTAATAGCGGCTACGTGGAAAATGAACGGCTAATTAGCCAGTGTGCGGTCACTGTGCGGCCCGTTAGAAATCACACACCCGCCCGGACTCCCACACACACACGCACTCACACACACTCTCACGCACGCACTCTCACGCACGGACTCTCACGCACGCACTCGCACACACGCACTTATACACACACGCTCACTCTCTCACACGTACTCAAACACACACACTCTCACACACTCACTCTCACACACACACATTCTCTCACATGCACTCACACACGCGCACACTCACACGCGCACACACTCTCACACACACACTCACTCACACGCACACACACACACTCACACACTGACTCTCACACACTCTCACACACTCTCACACACTCTCACACACTCTCACACACTCTCACACACTCTCACACACTCTCACACACTCACACACTCTCACACACTCTCACACACTCTTACACACACACACACACACACACACACACACTCACACACACACTCACACATTCTCTCACTCGCACTCACACATTCTCTCACTCGCACTCACACACACACTCACATTCACACACACACTCTCTCTCACTCACACACACACACACACACACATTCTCGGCACTCCCAACCACCACGTCTCCCTGCCTAGGCTTTGTGTGAAGCTTCACCTTGGACCGACATGAACTGGAAATTCATTTTTCATCTGAAAGGGCCTTTTGTCTGATGATTGAGGAAAGGATAAGCGGGACGCCACTCCAGATACAGCAGAGTACACAGCCCAGTAGTTCGGCACTGTTACTGACCGTCTTTAAGAAAGAAACCTGATGTGTGTGTGTGTGTGTGTGTGTAAAGACAAAGGCCCAGTTGTAGATGTGAGGCAGAAGGCCGTGAAGCTATATGATCGGGTCAGCAGCCATGAAACGTGCGGTCAACATGTCCATGCAGATGTCATGGAAAACCGTCCCTACTGGTGTTTGAACCGTGTGCGCTTTAGTCATGGTTCCTGTGTGTGTTGTGGAGGACGATTGGGGACGCTGTGTGTTTGTCCTTCAGCTGGCCTCGCCATTGAGTATAACCCTGTGGTTATGTCTGACACTGCAGAGCAGAGCGCCAACACTCCCTGGAGGAGGTGCAACCTGAGATGGGGACGGGGGGAGATGGGGACGGGGGGAGATGGGGACGGGGGAGTTGGGGACGGGGGGAGATGGGGACGGGGGGAGATGGGGACGGGGGGGAGATGGGGACGGGGAGATTAAGAGAGGGGTACAGAGAGAGAATGAAAGAAAGATTGAGATGTGAGACAGATCCTGTGTGCCCCCCCATTTCCTCTATCTACCTGATCTGCCTGTCTCTCCTCTATCTACCTGATCTGTCTGTCTCTCCTCTATCTGTCTGTCTCTCCTATCTGTCTGTCTCTCCTCTATCTACCTGATCTGTCTGTCTGTCTCCCCTCTATCTGCCTGATCTGTCTGTCTCTCCTTTATCTACCTGTTCTGTCTGTCTCTCCTCTATCTACCTGATCTGTCTGTCTCTCCTCTATCTACCTGATCTGTCTGTCTCTCCTCTATCTACCTGATCTGTCTGTCTCTCCTCCATTTACCTGATCTGTATGTCTCTCCTCTATCTGCCTGGTCTGTCTGTCTCTCCTCTATCTACCTGATCTATCTGCCTGATCTGTCTGTCTCTCCTCTATCTACCTGATCTGTCTGTCTCTCCTCTATCTACCTGATCTGTCTGTCTCTCCTCCATTTACCTGATCTGTATGTCTCTCCTCTATCTGCCTGGTCTGTCTGTCTCTCCTCTATCTACCTGATCTATCTGCCTGATCTGCCTGTCTCTCCTCTATCTACCTGATCTATCTGTCTCTCCTCTATCTACCTGATCTGTCTGTCTCTCCTCTATCTACCTGATCTGTATGTCTCTCCTCTATCTACCTGATCTGTATGTCCCTCCTCTATCTGCCTGGTCTGTCTGTCTCTCCTCTATCTACCTGATCTATCTGCCTGATCTGTCTGTCTCTCCTCCATTTACCTGATCTGTCTGTCTCTCCTCTATCTACCTGATCTATCTGTCTCTCCTCTATCTACCTGATCTATCTGTCTCTCCTCTATCTACCTGATCTGTATGTCTCTCCTCTATCTGCCTGATCTGTCTGTCTTTCCTCTATCTAACTGATCTCTCTGTCTCTTTCTTTTCCTGATCTGTCTGTCTCTTTCTCTCCCTGTCTGTCTCTCTGGTCTGTCTGTCTCTCTATATGGTATGTCTCTCTCTCTTTCTGGTCTGTCTCTCCATGTTGTCCTTCACTTGTCATCACACCAGGGTTAAGTCAGGTCACCAGGAGCTGCAGTTTGTAGCACTATAATATCTGAGCCAGGCGTCAACTCTCTACCAGCACTTTTACAAGATGTTATTTGGCTCTAACAATATTTGACAAATGGCCACTCCGTCCTCCCCACACCGTCCTCCCCACACCGTCCTCCCCACACCGTCCTCCCCACACCGTCCTCCCCACACCGTCCTCCCCACACCGTCCTCCCCACTCCGTCCTCCCCACACCGTCCTCCCCACTCCGTCCTCCCCACACCGTCCTCCCCACACCGTCCTCCCCACACCGTCCTCCCCACACCGTCCTCCCACTCCGCCCCCTTCAAATCCGTCCTCCCAATCTGTTGTCCCCAACTGTTGTCCCCACTCCCTCCTCTGTTCCGTTTTGCTAGAACAACACATCTGTCTGCCCCCAACCACTCACTCTCTCACACACACACACACACACACTCACACACACACACATACACACACACTGTCACTCAGCGTCACTGTCATTCTGAGATTCCCCGCTGTGAAAAACCCGCGTCGCATGATCCAGTGTCTTCTGCGCATGGAGCCCACCCGTCGGTTCACCTGCAGGCTGACAAAACGCATAGCCGCCGGGAAACTGAGCCCCTGCCGGGGGTCTGAGGGGTGGCCATGTTGGCTCAAGGATTAGCTTGAAGCTAGGTAAAGTGAGAGCAGTTAGACCGGGCCCGGCGCCCGCCGACAAGCTGCGCAGATTTTCACCTCGGCTGTTTTGTTTGCCCGTCCAGATTTGAATTAAGCATTGTAGCAAAAACAGATGTTGGGCAGGATGTGTTGTTAGACTGCTGCGCTAGTGTGTGTGTGTGTGTGTGTGTGTGTGTGTGTGTGTGTGTGTGTGCGCGTGCGCGTGCATGCACGTGCATGCGTGTGCGTGTTCGATGAGCTTAGATAGTGTTTATTTCACTGTATGTTACTCCGGGAGATCCTCAACGTGACTTTCAGTTAATCAGATCTGAATGTCAGATCTCCATGTTTTTTCACACTCTCAACCCAACTCAAATGCTTCATGTAAACAGCCACTTATCACTTTGTGCCATCTGTAATAATGCTTTTAACCGCAGAGCAGCACAGTCACATTCACTCATTAATTCATGTCAATAAACTATTAGCGCCGCTCGAAACCAGTATTTTCGTAAACCTCACAGAATGGAAAATGTCACTGTCGGTTGCTCTCTGTGAATATTGTAGTGTTCGTGCAGATGTCATGGATCTTATGCTAAAGTTGGCCAACACATCACTGTGTCATCTCACCTAGAGCTTGCGGAAAATCCATATTGCAATGAACCGCCTGCGTTGATACGATTACCATTAATAAAACACAAACTCTTAAAACATAAATGTCAACCACAGTTTAAGCTACTAGTCCTTGTTTAATTACCTTGGAATGATGGAGTGCTTCACGGTGTAAAATGTAGCCATAATGAGCTCCATTGAAAATTGGATTTGGATTTCAGCTTTCATATTGGTGAGCAACTTTCTGAGAGGCGTGGCCATATCTTCTTCCAGGGCATCCGATTGGAGCAAATTGCACCTAAATGCACGTCTTATGATACACCTTTTGGCACCACCAACATCACCTGGTTTCAACTCTAAATTCTGATATAACAACTAGGTTTTGTGTTCAAATTACGTCAGTAAGAATTTTTAAATAGCATATACCGCGCTGGAGGGGCGTGTCCAAATGGCATATACCACACCGGAGGGGCGTGACCAAATGGCATATACCACACCGTAGGGGCGTGTCCAAATGACATATACCACACCGGAGGGGCGTGTCCAAATGGCATATACCACACCGGAGGGGCGTGTCCAAATGGCATATACCACACCGGAGGGGCGTGTCCAAATGACATATACCACACTGTAGGGTTGTGTCCAAATGGCATATACCACACCGTAGGGGCGTGTCCAAATGGCATATACCACACCGGAGGGGTGTGTCCAAATGACATATACCACACTGTAGGGGTGTGTCCAAATGGCATATACCACACCCGAGGGGCGTGTCCAAATGGCATATACCACACCCGAGGGTCGTGTCCAAATGGCATATACCACACCCGAGGGGCGTGTCCAAATGGCATATACCACACCGGAGGGGCGTGTCCAAGCACTGTGTGTATAGACCCTCCACTGATATTGGCTCTGTTTGGCCGACACACCAGTGAATGCGACACGGCCTCTGCTCTTAGTCCTCTGGGTTTTACAGAGTTACCGGGAGGCAGCTGAAGGGAGGACGAGGCGGGCCGGCGAGGAATATTTACGGTGATATTTACAGAGTTTTGGGAGGTGAGGTGTTGGCACTCTTACGGTGTGGTAAAGGTTCCGTTACTTCTGTCCTCCTGTTATGGAGAGACACAAGGTTGCTTAGGGGTGAGACACACACAGACACACACACACACACACACACTGGGAATCTGCTTGGCCTCCAGAGATAAAGACAGTGTTTCTCACCTTATTTGACAGCCTGGTGCAGGTTCACAGGCTATGTGTGAATGCTGAGAAATCCTACAGTCGTTCGCAGTCTGGAAGACGGTTCGTGACGGTGCTTTGCCACCCTGCGTCAAACCTGAAGGATGATGGGTTTGCAGGGCAATTAGGAATTCTGCAATTCAATGAGGACAAGAAGGTGCGTGTGTGTGTGTGTGTGTGTGTGTGTGTGTGAGCTGCACAGCTAACAGTAATGCTGCAGCTTCTATGGTGCCATAACACTTAGTCTCTCACACACACACACACCTAGACACAAATCTAAACACAAACCCAGACACCCACACACACACACTTGCCTTTTGTTTACTTTGCTCGACATGGGAGTCTGAGCAGTCAATTAGTCCAACACCATGGGACCAGGTTAATCACTGCTGCCCCCTTTAAGAGTGTCGACCCTTGACCCCTCGACCTCCAGCTTCCTTCCGGGTCTGACGTAATACACCCGCCATTAAGATTGTTTCTGTTGGCTCTCTCTCTCTATCCTTCTCTTTCTCTCTCATTGTCTTTCTATTGCTCTGGCTTTCTTTAAACTTCTTTCTTTCGGTCTCTTTTGTCTCTCCAAGGTCCTTGAAGCGCTTAAAATACTTAAAGTACTTGAAAATGGGCCTCAGAAATTTCGGGAACTGGAATACCTGAAAATCACCCCGTTCTTTTATACTAAGTCCTTGAAAAGTAATTGAAATTGAAAAATATCTTACAGCAGAGTGCAATTTGTACTCTGTTTGAAATTGCATAATACTTGGGACCAGTTTTTCTCAGAAACTGTCACTGGTCTCTGAATAGTGCTGTCACCTTAGCTATAACAAATTTTCCTTAAAAATGCCAGTTAAAGGTGAATAAAACCATTTAGAAATTGAAGTCTCTATTTAATGGCTTCAATAAGTGTAACTAAGTAAATATTGACCGAGTTTTGTCTTCAAAATGAATTATTAACAATTGTTTGTTGTAACCGTTCCTAGTTTAGGTAGTAGCACCTTAATTACAAATTGTCTTTATTTTATTTTTAACATAGCCAACGGATCTTGAAATCCCAGTTGCTAAAAGTTCTCCAGCAAGTGGCTTAAAATCTAAAAGTTTAGACACCATTTAATTTAAATAATTAGCCCAAAGAAATACCCTATATTTAAAAACATTTTACTTGGTACTGAGGAAGACCTTATTTATTATTATTCATTTGTTTTCTACATAGACCATATGTCATTACCAACACACTGCACAAAAAGTCCCTGTTGGGATTGGCATTGTCAGTTGTACTAACCACGCAAAAGTATTGTTCTGACCCAAATATAGGGGTTAATAATACTGCACAAAACGACCGGTTTCTATCAATGATTCGGTTGATTTAAGCAGAATTGCGTGTGTATACTTGGTTTTTAATTTTACATGGCTTTAAGACTGGCCACTGGTTTCTTCCATGTTATTCACTCTGATACATTATTGTTCCAGCTTTAGCACATGCAATCTGGTGCTACAGAATTTCATTGAGAGGTCGCCACTTCTTGACCTGCAACAATTGTAATAGTTAATCGTCTTCAGTTTTTGAACCATGTATGCTGGAGACAGGTTTTAGGCAGTTTTTTACTGTTCTTGTTGAACGGGACTTTCTTTATTTCTTAATTCTTTATTCATTTTAGATATAGTTTATGTCATTCCTGTCTGTTTTATTTCCTCCCTGACTCATAATTGTATTCATGGATGAAGTGTTTCTGTGTTTCTAACGGACATGTTAGGAGTTACAGTTGAGGGGCTTCTGCTAACAAGGCAACTGTTGTGTGAGAGACAAAACCACACACACACACACACACACTGTCCCAGACCTGCCGCTCAAACAATTAGCCCAAAGGAAACATTGTCCTCATTGATTTATCTGCCTTCCTGAACGCTGGAATGTTCCCAGTCTCTTTAACATGAATTATGTGTGTGTGTGTTGGAGGGAGGTGGGGATGTGGGGGGGGGGTCTGCGTTCCACTGTGAGAATGCCTCACACCCAGGTATGCGAGTCGGTTAAGAGTCATCTGGAAGTGTTTCAGCGAGCGTCCGAGCAACATGGGAAGAGCTGAGACCGTGTCCAAACCTTGTTAACCGCGTCCAACATGACTGACTCAGCCAGCCAGAGATGCATTCATCGTTATTGTATCAGCAGGGCGCATCGCTCAGGGCGGCTCTAGAGCTCAGATCACTAATTCATTCCATAATGACCAGCTGACCCCACTGATCTTTAATGCGCTCCGTTGTTTAACTCGGAGACAGGCTGTTGTTCCCGTCAGGCAGATTTTCAGAGTTTCTGATGTGATTTGTCAAAAGCCCAATTTGCGCACATTTTGTGTTTTGCTCGAAAATGGTACAGACAGGCAACGCTTCTGTACATACTTGACCATGAACTACAATTTCCTGTCATCTTCACTATACAGCAGTGTCCTCCATGTTGGACCCAAATGACACAGCAGTGTCCTCCATGTTGGATCCAAATGGCACAGCAGTGTCCTCCATGTTGGATCCAAATGACACAGCAGTGTCCTCCATGTTGGATCCAAATGGCACAGCAGTGTCCTCCATGTTGGATCCAAATGACACAGCAGTGTCCTCCATGTTGGATCCAAATGACACAGCAGTGTCCTCCATGTTGGAGCCAAATGACACAGCAGTGTCCTCCATGTTGGACCCAAATGACACAGCAGTGTCCTCCATGTTGGATCCAAATGGCACAGCAGTGTCCTCCATGTTGGATCCAAATGACACAGCAGTGTCCTCCATGTTGGATCCAAATGGCACAGCAGTGTCCTCCATGTTGGATCCAAATGGCACAGCAGTGTCCTCCATGTTGGATCCAAATGACATAGCAGTGTCCTCCATGTTGGATCCAAATGGCACAGCAGTGTCCTCCATGTTGGATCTAAATGGCACAGCAGTGTCCTCCATGTTGGATCTAAATGGCACAGCAGTGTCCTCCATGTTGGATCTAAATTGCACAGCAGTGTCCTCCATGTTGGATCTAAATGGCACAGCAGTGTCCTCCATGTTGGATCCAAATGACATAGCAGTGTCCTCCATGTTGGATCTAAATGGCCCACCCCTTGTTGTCCAGGCGACTACAGCCTGCCCATGGATCAGTACGAGGCTGCTGGCACAAGAATCCACAGCCAACCACCTGGCCTAATCTAAAGGGGAGTTGGGTCAGTCCCTTTGTATATCTTATGACGTCACCCTTTGTTTTCTGCCAGTTCTGGGACCCGGCAGGTTAGACAGGCTATTAAACTCCCTGGTCTTTTATTGTGTGTGTGTGTGTTTTTGTTCAAGTACTTTTTTGTGACTGCCGGAGTGTCGCGTGTGTGCGTGTGTGTGTGTGTGTGTATGTATGTGTGCCATCTATCAGCTCGTCCTCAGAAACCCATTGATCACCCAGCTTGATCAGCTTGTTCCCCACAGACTCAGTCAAATCACTGGTGGAGAATAATGGATAGTGTGTTTCAATTGTTCCCCCGTACTTGGAACACACATCCACCAGGACCTATAGCACCACAGCACCGTATCAAATCAATATTAACCAGGGGTGTGTTAACGCCTTGTGTTCTATGCTTTCCTCCAATGGTATTATTGAATACTACAGTGGCGATGTAAATATATTTGCTAAATGCTATTTTGCAGGTAGTTTGAATATAAATCAAATTTAAATGAAATTGCTACAGGTTCGTTCCTCAACTCGTGCGGCGTCTCTCTCCCTCCCCCTCTCTCTCTCTCTCTCTTTCTCTGAGTAATCAGGCAAGCCAGGCGATAAAGAAACACACCAATTCCGACACAAGTGCGCCAGATTCTATTCAATTCCTCTCCCCTTGTTACGTTTCTTTGGGAGGAGGCGATTAAGCCCCATTTGCCTTGATTGGGCCGCATGCCTAATGTGCTCTGAAGAGAAGAGAGAAAGGGACAGAAAACGCTCTGCAATTTGGGCGCCGACAACCCGTAAGGGAAAGACAAGTGATTGCACGGTAATGTTCAGTTGCCGTTCAACAAGTGGCAGGAATCCGGAAGGAAAGAAGCACTTTAAACGGTAATATTGCCTCCCTGGTAGAGCGCACCAAGCCCCGACCGTCAGGCAGGATTAGATGACAACCTACAGCCGCTGATTGACAGGAGATGTAGAATTATTTTTCGGTTCAGCTGACCAAAACACAGAAACACGGCTGAAACGGCACACTGCCTCTAACTCGAGTCGGCCCGTGTATATAATAAAAGCCTCTGTTTCTTAGCGGCTTCATTCCGATGTGGGGGCCATTTGTAAAATGTGGTCGGGGCGTGTTGGCAATTTGGTAACACTTTGCTTTGTAGACCCGACCGAAAGGCATTACACCTTACAGGCGTCAAAATAGAGTGCTGCAGAAAGTGTGTCTTCCCTTTCAGGGCTTTGGCGGGGGCGGCCATCTTTGTAGAAGTTGCCGTTATTTCAGTATCCCTCTACAGGTGGAGAGAAAGCTCTTTGGATAAGTGATACCGGCGGTGTGGGAGATTTGCAGGTAGTGCAGCACGGGTCTACTCACTCAATAAGGCGGTAGTGGGGTTTCTTAATGTGTTGCCGTAAGCGCCCGGGCTTCCTTTGTGGAGGGTTCAAGCATTAAGTCCTCTTGTCCCCTTTTAATAACGCTACAGAGAAAAGGGCGGCGGCCTGTTTGTCCTCGCAGTGTTTTCGCGCCGAGCAGCAGCTGGCACTCTCGGAGGAAGCCGAAATCGCTGCCCGTGTCCCGTATGCCAGCCGGCTGCCTTCCTAGTGCCCTAGTTCGCACCCGAGCCCCTATGGCCCCGGTGAAAAGTAGTGCGCTGCGTCGGGAACCAGGTGGCACCGGGGGTAAAATATGGCATTTGAAAGGAGACGGCGTGCCACTGGCTATCCATTTTTCAGAAACCCCTTTCACTCGATTTTGATTTGGGGAGGAAAGTGAAAGCAGTCGTTGTTTTTTTGACCTTGTGCTTCTTTTGAAAACATTATTGATTTGCAGGGAACAGAACAAGGCTGTGTCTCCTCCACCAAAGTGCACTCTCCTACATCGAGCCCTAACTTTGGCTTACAGGCCCTAGTTAAAGGAGGGCACTATGGAGGGCACTATGAAGGGCACTATATATTCTCTCTCGGTCTCTCTCTTTTCGTGTCTCCGTAGCAGCCTGGTTTCATTAGAACCTCGTCTTCCACCCTGTTTATGTTCCCAGTACAGATAAGGCCATGGGGCCTCCCTTGACTAAACACGAACAGTTTCACAGAGGCCATCAGTACAGGGGCCCCGAAGTGTGCAGGCTCTCCTGGTCCCAGTCGCTCATAAGGCGCTCCGCTTTAAAACTCCATTAACCTAACCTCGTTAACCGGGGCCCACATAGTCCTAAACTACGGAACTATGGCCCCACTCTGTATACTTTCCATTCTTGGCCTTTCGGAAAAGCCCAGCGAGCGTTCCGAGCCGCTGAAATTCCAGACTTGTTACACTAGATTTGAATCAGCTTCTCAATGCGACGTACGAATCCTCTTGAACTGTTTGGGGGAGGCCTCAATGCCAGACAGCAGCCGTCCTCTCCTCTCTCCACTAGCTCTCTCCCCCCTCTCCTACCACATCTCTTCCCACCTCTTCTCCCATCTCCCCTCAATCCCACCCACTATCCCTTCATCTGTGTCCTGGGCGTCGTTTGTGGAAAGTAGCGATTAAACAACAACAGTGCAACAAACCTCTCCAGTATGTGCTGTCTGTCTCTTTGCTTCGGGATCGTTGTGGCTCCCGGGAGATTGGTTTGTAGTTTGTTTTTGTGTCAGGCAGTGAGAGAGCGGTTGTGGGAGAGCAAGCGGTTGTGAGAGCAAATCTGAGAGAGCGGTTGTTAGAGAGCGGTTGTTAGAGAGCGGTTGTTAGAGAGCGGTTGTGAGAGAGCGGTTGTGGGTGCGCAGGCGGTTGTGAGAGCAAATCTGAGAGAGCGGTTGTTAGAGAGCGGTTGTTAGAGAGCAAACCCGAGAGAACGGTTGTGAGAGAGCGGTTGTGGGAGAGCGGTTGTGGGAGAGCGGTTGATAGAGCGGCCGTGGGAGGGTGGCCGTGAGAGAGCGGCCGTGAAAGATAGATGGAGTCTTGT
The DNA here is from genome assembly GCA_029465975.1 of Dallia pectoralis. NCBI lineage: Eukaryota > Metazoa > Chordata > Actinopteri > Esociformes > Umbridae > Dallia > Dallia pectoralis. The sequence continues at coordinate 11,089,121 of CM055742.1, forward strand.
ATTTTAAAAGTGCCATTATTTATGAACTACAATGGACAAAAAGATCATTAAGAGTCCTGCTCTACTTTTCAGTTCTCAAATGAGGCTCTCTTTTCCTTACTTAAAGAAATCCCATATAGTTTAGTTGGTTGCCATTTGTCAAGTTATTCATAAGTGGATTTTACAAGCGCCATACAATTAAAACATACATTTCAAGTGTATATATACATTCTAGCTGACACCGCTAGACAGTTACAGTAATTGTTATTTCCAGTTTAGGTGAGCGAACTCCATTATTGTCAAATAGCCCTGTACATTTCCATTGCTCATTGTAGGCAGCCTTTGGTTTAACGGCGGCATCGGAATTAATTACACAGAAGTTGTGTCCTGTTTTCATACAGATAGAACGTGATCCCTTACGTAAAGCGCTGAAGGTCACCGACAGTCGCTTGTACGCCTCGTCTATCCGTATTTATATGCGTCGATGCGCGCGGTGTGTAATTAACGAGCGTAGCGTTACGCTAACCAGCTTCATCGCCTCCCGTAATGAGCTGATCACTCACGGCGTTCTCACCGCTTGCGTCTGAACACACATTAACAGCGTGACCGAAAGAAGTCTACGTTCTGTGCTGGTGTTTGAGGGGAAACACTTTGTCTTCTCTGCGTTCATCACGGTTTCTCTGATGGTCCCACGTCCGGAGAACGTGACAAGGCCGTGACATTCACGCTTTGTTACGATTTAGCAGCGTTTATCCTCTACATTAGTCTAGCACATTTACAATGGATTCTGTCGGTTTGTTCTATTTAATATGCCAACGCCGAGATCCAAGAACATTGGAAACGCAGAGACACCCGACTTGTAGACGTACAGGGGAGTCCATCGATAGCGAATGGCAATGGGGTTATCGCCATGTCTGTTTGGAGGCATGACATCACGGCTGAGCGGTATTCACTTTATCTCTGTTTGTTCAGCTGGCCTGATGAGTAATAGTGGATGTTGGGGATTCGGTTCCCTCTGGTGTAAAGGAGGATTTGTTGATGTAGCCAAAAACTTTCTTTTACGGTGTGTAGTGTCATTCATTTATTCAGCCTGCTTCTCCTTTATAGAGGTTGCAAATCAGAGAGTCTGTGTCATGCTGCTATACTGCATCCAAGCGATCTCAAAAATGTTCTCTCTCTGTTTCTCTCTGTCTCCCCCCCTCCCATCTCCCTCTACATCTCCATCTCTCTCGACAGAGGGAGCGCACACCCTGTCCTCTCTGGGTTGCCAGATCTGTCTGTGACAACCTGTTGTTATTGTGCTCACTGTGTCTGTACATAGTTAGTGTCTTTCTACCAGTCACAGGTTTCTTACCAGTCACAGGTTTCTTACCAGTCACAGGTTTCTTACCAGTCACAAGTTTCTTACCAGTCACAAGTTTCTTACCAGTCACAAGTTTCTTACCAGTCACAGGTTTCTTACCAGTCACAAGTTTCTTACCAGTCACAGGTTTCTTACCAGTCACAGGTTTCTTACCAGTCACAGGTTTCTTACCAGTCACAGGTTTCTTACCAGTCACAAGTTTCTTACCAGTCACAGGTTTCTTACCAGTCACAAGTTTCTTACCAGTCACAAGTTTCTTACCAGTCACAGGTTTCTTACCAGTCACAGGTTTCTTACCAGTCACAAGTTTCTTACCAGTCACAGGTTTCTTACCAGTCACAGGTTTCTTACCAGTCACAGGTTTCTTACCAGTCACAGGTTTCTTACCAGTCACAAGTTTCTTACCAGTCACAAGTTTCTTACCAGTCACAAGTTTCTTACCAGTCACAAGTTTAGTTTCTTACCATTCACAAGTTTAGTTTCTTACCAGTCACAAGTTTAGTTTCTTACCAGTCACAAGTTTAGTTTCTTACCAGTCACAAGTTTAGTTTCTTACCAGTCACAAGTTTAGTTTCTTACCAGTCACAAGATTCTTACCAGTCACAAGATTCTTACCAGTCACAAGATTCTTACCAGTCACAAGATTCTTACCAGTCACAAGATTCTTACCAGTCACAAGTTGTTTCCTACCAGTCACAAGTTTTTCTACCAGTCACAAGTTTTTCTACCAGTCACAAGTTTTTCTACCAGTCACAAGTTTTTCTACCAGTCACAAGTTGTCTACCAGTCACCGTGGTCAAATGGTCGGCTAATGTGTCCTGTCTAGATACAGCCAAATAGCATTGTCGTGTACTATTTTCTGTGGTGACCGTTCAATACGTGGTATAATTTTCTTTTGGTTTTGTTATGAATTGATTAGGCCTGATTGTCTGATTGCTGTCCTGAGGTTTCATTGGGTTGGTTTTGGTTTGTAAACTGAGTTTCAGGATCAGCTGGCTAAGGGGTCTCGTCACCATGGTTACCACCTCTCTCTTTAACCCTCTCTGTTTTCCTTGCTAAATCTAACCCCCTCTCTGTCTCTCTCTGTCTCTCTCTCTCACTCTGTCTCTCTCTCTCTGTCTCTACCTCTCATCTTTTTGCTTTCTCTCTCTAACCCTCTCTCTAGTCATTTCACTCTTCTTTTTTCTCTATGTCTCTCTCTCTCTCTCCCTCTAATCCTCTCTCTCTTTTGTTCTTTCTCTCAAACCCTCTCACTCTATTTTGCCGTCTGACCCGGAGTGGATTTGATTAATAAAAACATGTGTGCAGGAAATATCAAATACGAAGGCCTGATTGTAGCAGTGAACTCTCCACTCGTTCGATCGCCCCGCCCTTCTGACGGTTTACATTTGACCGCGTGGTTCTTAAACGGCAATTTAATGAGCCCTGTGATGAGTCTATAGAAACCCTATGAGTACAGCCATCTACATAACCTGGTCACTTCCTGAGTTATGTATCCCATGTAATTAGCGGGCGATATCCCTCCTTCCGCCTTAATGTTAATTAACTGAGCCTTTACCGCTCTGCCTACGCCAATGGAACAGCCCTCTCTATTGCTGTCTTTTTCTTTTTTCCCCCAGTTCGTTCAGACCCTGCTAAAACTCATCCCCGGTCTAAAATTACATTTCATTTCTCCCTTACGCGGGGTGGAAAACAATTTTAGGAATTAATGGCGCGGCAGGCGAATAATGACTGGTAAAATTTTTAACTACAGAACTTCTGTGCCGCCGCTTTTCCGATATGGGCTGGTTCCTCGCGCGGCTGCTAGGCCTAGAAGCTAAATCACTTTGCAATTTTCTAGGCCTAGCGAGCGTACGCTGGGACACTGGGATGATTTCTGCTTTATTCTACCGCAGTCAGCTCTTCCTGGGTGAGTGAAAACAGTGGACACATCATTCAAAGCAAATGTTTTAGCTGCCTCTACCCAGCAGTTGCAATAAACACGGGCTATTCAGGTTTGATAGAATTTAAAAAACTGTCTGGATATATTCAGAGTGTGGGGCTGTTCTGTTTTTGTTTTTTTTACATAGTTTGCACTACCAGGAAGCCCTTGCCTGAACTTGGTGGAGAATGCATTCACTGGCCAACAACTAGAGTTGAGCTTGCAGGGACTCGACACACCAAAAGGAGTAGCTATTGAATGCCTCTGCCAACTCTGCATGTTGCTGTGCCAATTTGCACTGCCTAATGCAAGGCCCATGTGCGCTGTTGGTATGCTGCAACCAGAATTTTAGCTACAATGAAAAAGTCACTGCCTCACCATAAGATGTGTCATTATTTCAAGTTGCTTACGAATTAGCCCAAAGGTCCGGCAGAGTCCTGTCCAATAGGTCTGTGTTGCAGTGTTAGAAAGCAAATATGGTTGCATTGTGCTCTAGCGTCGCAGAAATCTGACCAGTACATGCCTTCCGGCATGTAATGTTTCTGGTATTGACCTTGTAGTTGAACATTGTGCTTGACAGGAACCAGAAATTGGACATGTTTTGGAAGGCTGAATCTCAACATTGATTAAGCTGCCATAAAGCAGGACTGTAATTACAAATTGGGGAGAAGACAATCAAAAGTGGGTCGCTGTCCAGTAAGGTTGGAACAGTATGTACAGACACATATGTACACAAGCAGGTGAAGACAATAAGATGTGTGTGTGTGCGCTCCCTGTCTTACTCTGCCTTTCTCCCATCTGTAACAGTTGTTGCATCTCATATGCAGATGTATTTGGGGCGGCTGGTGCATTGTGCTTACATCAGGGTAAGAGCAGACATCCCAGTGTGTTATGATGGATGACCAGCAGTCCTCAGCAGTCCACCGCTCTGGGCTGCTACAGAGAGACAGTGCCAGCACGCACCAGACAGCTGCACTGAGCTGCGTAGGCCGCTTGTTAGCATTAGTTAAGGTATCGTACTGTATAGGTTGTGTTAGCATTAGTTAAGGTATCGTACTGTATCGGTTGTGTTAGCATTAGTTAAGGTATCGTACTGTATATGTTGTGTTAGCATTAGTTAAGGTATCGTACTGTATAGGTTGTGTTAGCATATGTTAAGGTATCATACTGTATAGGTTGTGTTAGCATTAGTTAAGGTATCCTACTGTATAGGTTGTGTTAGCATTAGTTAAGGTATCGTACTGTATAGGTTGTGTTAGCATTAGTTAAGGTATCATTCTGTATAGGTTGTGTTAGCATTAGTTAAGGTATCGTACTGTATAGGTTGTGTTAGCATTAGTTAAGGTATCCTACTGTATAGGTTGTGTTAGCATTAGTTAAGGTATCTAACTGTATAGGTTGTGTTAGCATCTGTTAAGGTATCGTACTGTATAGGTTGTGTTAGCATTAGTTAAGGTATCGTACTGTATAGGTTGTGTTAGCATTAGTTAATGTAATGTGTTGTATCGGTTGTGTTAGTATTAGTTAAGGTAATGTGATGTAAATGTTGTGTTGGCATTCGTTAAGGTAATGTGATGTAAATGTTGTGTTGGCATTAGTTAAGGTAATGTGATGTAAATGTTGTGTTGGCATTAGTTAATGTAATGTGCTGTGTCTATTGTGTTAGCATTAGTTAATGTAATGTACTGTATACATTGTGTTAGCATTAGTTAATGTAATGTACTGTATACATTGTGTTAGCATTAGTTAATGTAATGTACTGTATACATTGTGTTAGCATTAGTTAATGTATTGTGCTGTATAGGCTGTGGTACATTAGTTAAGGTATCGTACTGTAGGCTATAGGTTGTGTTAGCATTAGTTAAGGTATCATACTGTATTGTGTTCACATTAGATTAGGTATCGTACTTTAAAGTTGTGTTAGCTTTAGTTAATGTATTGTGCTGTATAGGTGGTTAGCATTATATAATGAACCGCGTGTTAATGCATTGTATTTTGTGTAGTCTTGATTTTTGTTTATTTAAATGAAGGCCTGTTAGCGAGGGAACCTCTGCGCTGACGGTCATTTAGGTGTTGTCTGTGAATGTTGGAGGATGTGACGTCTAAGATGGGGATGTTTGGTGAGAGATAGAGGCTTCACATGTCTACAGGGTCGAAGAGGCTAAGCAGTGTGGGAGAGAAAATGGCAGGACATCAGTGTTCTGGTACTAGTCAGAGACGAAGTAGGTCTATGATTAGGGATCGGCCAGGTCACAGACACACTCTCCATCTCTGTGCTGTCAGGGCAACCTCTGCACCCATCGTCTTACCCTTTCCTTCTCTCCCAGGCACAGTAGTACTTGGCCTGTCAAATATCTTCCTGGTAGCTTGAACGGCTGATCCAGTGGAACGGCTAAACTCCCATGTTCCCACATCCACCTGATTAGCTATTTGGTCAAATTAAAGTGAGGAATTACAATGGCCGCATACTGTTGGGTTATGGGTTTGGTTTGTTAAATTAGATGTCATTCTAGAGCGAGGCTGAAACAGAAGATGAAGGTGTGTTATTATTAATGCTCATAATAATAAGGTTGAAATTAAATTCTGTCAGTTAATTGATAAAGAAACAGCTAGGATATTTGATATCCTGGTCGCCGTGACCTTTTTAAATCTGCCCCGAGCAGGTTAGGTAAGAGGTTCTGGTTTACACACAGTATATATTTATTCGTTTTTTTCCATCTGGCCTAATTTGAAGTTTTACCGGGCAGATTAATCCCCCGGCCTGGATTTAACACAATGGCTAGGTTAAGCCGAACTAAATAAGAGTGGACAACAGCCGCTCTGAGACACACAAAACACACACACACACACACATAAGGACACAGTTTCATGTGTAGACAGAGGCACACTGACATTCACACACGCAAAGATAAACACACACTCACAGTCTCATTCATAGACAGGAATGAGAGTAGGAGTTGGAGAGACTATGTAACCATAACAACCCCATAATCCCTCTAAGGCAACAGGTCAACCATTTCAAGACCTTTAGAAGCTACCGGGTCCAATCAGTCACAAGGCCTAAGATCCCAAAAGTTGACAGTGAGTTAAATAGCTCCAGTGGGTTTAGTTTGGTTAGATTTGCTGTTACTGCAATGTCTCTAGGTGCCATTTATTTACAGTTGGTTACTTTCATGGAATTTTTGTCTCTGATTTTTTTCGAACTGGTAAAATCATTATTATAAGATGTTAAATAACAATATATTTATATAAATGCAAATATTGAAAGGTGTAATTTTTTTTTGAAACTGTGTAATTTTTTCACATGAATGGAATGTTACTTGTTTCTAGCTAGTTATTTGTAGTACATTTCCCAACAACCCAACAAATTACTATATATTATTATCACACAGTTAAAATTCTGAAAATATTTTTTCTTTTTACATTTCCTCTATTTGTTTTTGGAATAAGTATAAAAAACTGAACTCCAGAATATTTCATTTTCCTGTAAAATAAAATGAAATAAGTAAAAAAATGATTGATATAATTTAATATTAAATGTTAATAATGCAAAATCCAATAAAATACTACTACTATTAATAATAATAGTAATTTAAAATGAATACTACTACTACTTATACTACAAAAAATTATAATTGTACAATAATAATTATTGCTGCAATAATAATAATAATAGATATAATATAATAGTTATAATAACAGTAATAATTATAGCACATGTTATTATAATTTATTCATCATTGTTTAGAAAGCTGTCTGAAAAACAAATTGGAATTTGGTAGAATTACATTATTTAGTTGGAGAGACAAATATATACGGTTATAAATGCCATTTGATATTGGAGCATTTTATATATAACTGCCAATGGATATTCTATCCATACAGGCATGACCACATTCAGTCAGCAGCCTCCACGCTATCCAACCAGAAATTAATGTTTGATCATTTCCATCCAATCGTGTTGCCTCATTAGAATGCGGCCACACCCACTCTGCACATCTTCTCCTTAGTAGAAGGTGGAGTCTGTGAAATACACCAGGAACCACTCCGCATACCGCCATCACAGGGAAGGCCTTAGGCTTGTATGGGCCGAGGGGATTTCTGATGCTGTTTTGTTCCACTAACTTGATTCCGAATTGGCCCGTTTCTTATCTCCCCGCCTCAGATAATGGCCCCGCTGTACTGGGTCTCTATGTCAGTGGTGCTCTTATGAATGCGTCTGGATGACTTGGGACAGACAGCGCGGCGGGAGTGCGTCAACGTGATTGGCTATCATGTCAGGGCATTCCTGCACGGATGCATGGGCTTTATTGCATGTCTGTGTGTGTCCTTGTCTGTGTGTGTGTGTGTCCTTGTTTGTGTGTGTGTGTGTGTCCTTGTCTCTGTGTGTGTTTGTCCTTGTCTCTGTGTGTGTGTGTCAGAGAGAGATTTGCTGCGGATAACTCACGGCAGGAAAGCCCCAAGCCGATGACCACAGAGTACAGCGATCACACACTCACACACATATTATCACCTCACACACAGCTCATACTCAGTCCACCTAAGTCGTCTCCCTCTAAAGCCGAGAACGCATCAGGAGCTGCCGATTCACCACCCTGCTGTGGTTCTGGGCCCCGGGAAATGAAGCATATAAAAGGCGGCCGGAGAAAGCTGAGATGTCAGGTCTGTTAGACATGGATATTTCCGGGACTTTTTGGGTCGCGTCTCCGCCCCGCCTGGGTAGAAAGGAACCGGCACACGAAGAGTACCAAGGCTAGGATGCTCACATGAAACCATTTGACCGTTGTGCCTAAATAATTCAGCCGACATCACCTCTGTGAGATGAGCAGAGCTCAGGACGGGCCAGAGGAACTGGAGCCAGCAGAGCTCTCACTCTCTCCCTTTCTCCTCTATCTCTCTCTCTGCCTCCACCCTTTTTATCTCTCTTTCTGCCTCCACCTTTTTATCTCTCTCTCTGTCTATTTGTTACTCCCAGTGCTCTCTCTCTCTCTCTCTGTGTGTTTATTCTCTCTCTTTCTTCTCTCGCTTTCTTCCTTGCCTCTGTTCTTTCTCTCCCCTGTCACTTACCGTCTTTGTCACTCTCCATCACAGAGATGGAAAACCCTCAGCGAGAAGCTCATCTCATATTCTCTCGCTAAGAATACGATAAATAATAATAAGATCAACAAGAAAAAGCACATCCGTTTTTCCAAACCCCTCTATTTTCAGATATCTTTGACGGAAATCTCCGAACTGCTGAAAAAAGAAAGAAAAGAAAAAGATTAGCATGAGGAGAGAATGATCAAATGGAAATATTTCTTTATAATAAGCCCTTCCCCACGCTCTTCATCCCATTCTCCGACCCCTGACTGTGCTGCTATACTACTTCTATGACAGAGAGAGATGGAACGATGGGGGGAGAGGGAGAGGAGGGTAGGTGAAGCTCAGCTGCACACAGACACACACACACACACACACACAAACACAGACACAGACACACAGGACTGTGATCTGCCTGTATTGAAATAGCTCCATGTCCTGACCTACATTCCCCCCAATGTGAGCTCACTGACAGTCAGTCGAAGAACAGGCTACAGATTGCGCGCGCACACACACACACACACACACACACACACACACACACAGAGATATTACAGATTATTCCAAAAACATGATCTGCGTGAGATTATTTTTGAAGACAATCCGACTTTACTCCTCGGATTGATTGTGCTGGTTCTTGTCACATAGTTTAATAGGATGTAGGAGAGATGGAGAGGTATGGAAGTGGAGAACGGGAGAGGTGGAAGTGGAGAACGGGAGAGGTATGGAAGTGGAGAACTGGAGAGGTGGAAGTGGAGAACGGGAGAGGTATGGAAGTGGAGAACGGGAGAGGTATGGAAGTGGAGAACGGGCGAGGTATGGAAGTGAAGAACGGGAGAGGTGGAAGTGGAGAACGGGAGAGGTATGGAAGTGGAGAACGGGAGAGGTATGGAAGTGGAGACAGAGAAAGATGGAGGGAGAGAAATGGTGAATGCGAGATGGAGGGAAATGGAGAATGAGCGAGCAGGAGAGAACACATCATTTAGCATTGTTCTACTGTTGCTCTCTGTCTAGCATTAACATGTGTTTTATCGGAAGTAGATCTACAACTATTATGGATTAGATTAGAATAGATTTTACTTTATTGGCATTGGACAAGTATTTTTATAGACCTACTATTTTTATAGACCTACTATTATTATAGACCTACTATTTTTATAGACCTACTATTATTATAGACCTACTATTATTATAGACCTACTATTATTGTAGACATACTATTATTGTAGACCTACTATTATTATAGACCTACTATTATTATAGACCTACTATTATTATAGACCTACTATTATTATAGACCTACTATTATTGTAGACATACTATTATTGTAGACCTACTATTATTATAGACCTACTATTATTATAGACCTACTATTATTGTAGACATTCTATTATTGTTGACCTGCTAGTATTGTAGACCTGCTAGTATTGTAGACCTTCTACTATCATAGACCCACTACTATTATAGACCTACTATAGACCAACTACGCAGACCTACTATTATCCTAAACCTATTACTATTAAAGACCTACTACAGTTATAGACATACAACACAGACCTGCTATTATCATAAACATATTACTATTATAGACCTATTAAAATTATAGACATACTATTATAGACCTACCACTATTACAGACCTGATGCTATCAAAAACCTATTACACAGACCTGCTATTATCATAAACCTATTCATATAAGACCACATAAGACCTACAACAATTATAGACCTACTACTATTATTGACGGGATGCTATCAAAGACCTACAACAATTATAGACCTACTATTATAGACCGGATACTATCAAAGACCTATTACACAGACCTGCTATTATCATAAACCTATTCATATTAAAGACCTACAACAATTATAGACCTACTACTATTATAGACCGGATACTATCAAAGACCTATTCCACAGACCTGTGGAACACAGTGTTTCTACTTAATTTTTTTACTTCTCCCTCAAAAATACAATTTGAGATTGGAAAACAGATATTCCCCAAAATAAAATGTTATAAATGCTCAACAAATTATCACAATAGCAATATATTTATGCTACAAAACAGCGTTTTTACTACACTACACTTGTGCGAGAATACGCCTAGAGTTCCTTTTTTCCTTTCATAAAAAATGTCAGCCTTTATAAATGCTCAACAAATTATCACAATAGCAATATATTTATGCTACAGCGTTTTTACTGCACTTGTGCGAGAACGCCTAGAGTTCCTTTTTGCCTAGAGCCCAGAGTTCCTTTTTGCCTAGAGCCTAGAGTTCCTTTTTGCCTAGAGCCTAGAGTTCCTTTTTGCCTAGAGCCTAGAGTTCCTTTTTGCCTAGAGCCAGAGTTCCTTTTTGCCTAGAGCCTAGAGTTCCTTTTTGCCTAGAGCCTAGAGTTCCTTTTTGCCTAGAGCCTAGAGTTCCTTTTTGCCTAGAGCCTAGAGTTCCTTTTTGCCTAGAGCCTAGAGTTCCTTTTTGCCTAGAGCCTAGAGTTCCTTTTTGCCTAGAGCCTAGAGTTCCTTTTTGCCTAGAGCCCAGAGTTCCTTTTTTTTTGCCTAGAGCCTAGAGTTCCTTTTTGCCTAGAGCCTAGAGCCCAGAGTTCCTTTTTGCCTAGAGCCTAGAGTTCCTTTTGCCTAGAGCCCAGAGTTCCTTTTTTGCCTAGAGCCCAGAGTTCCTTTTGCCTAGAGCCCTAGAGCCCAGAGTTCCTTTTTGCCTAGAGCCCAGAGTTCCTAGAGCCCAGAGTTCCTTTTGAGCCTAGAGTTCCTTTTTTGCCTAGAGCCTAGAGTTCCTTTTTGCCTAGAGCCTAGAGTTCCAGAGTTCCTTTTTAGAGCCTAGAGCCTAGAGTTCCTTTTTGCCTAGAGCCCAGAGTTCCTTTTTGCCTAGAGCCCAGAGTTTTTTGCCTAGAGCCCAGAGTTCCTTTTTGCCTAGAGCCCAGAGTTCCTTTTGCCTAGAGCCCAGAGTTCCTTTTTGCCTAGAGCCCAGAGTTCCTTTTTGCCTAGAGCCCAGAGTAGAGCCCAGAGTTCCTTTTTGCCTAGAGCCTAGAGTTCCTTTTTGCCTAGAGCCCAGAGTTCCTTTTTGCCTAGAGCCCAGAGTTCCTTTTTGCCTAGAGCCCAGAGTTCCTTTTTGCCTAGAGCCCAGAGTTCCTTTTTGCCTAGAGCCCAGAGTTCCTTTTTGCCTAGAGCCTAGAGTTCCTTTTTTCCTAGAGCCCAGAGTTCCTAGAGCCCAGAGTTCCTTTTTTTTTGCCTAGAGCCCAGAGTTCCTTTTTGCCTAGAGCCCAGAGTTCCTTTTGCCTAGAGCCCAGAGTTCCTTTTTGCCTAGAGCCCAGAGTTCCTTTTTGCCTAGAGCCCAGAGCCTAGAGCCCAGAGTTCCTTTTTGCCTAGAGCCCAGAGTTCCTTTTTGCCTAGAGCCCAGAGTTCCTTTTTGCCTAGAGCCCAGAGTTCCTTTTTGCCTAGAGCCCAGAGTTCCTTTTTGCCTAGAGCCCAGAGTTCCTTTTTGCCTAGAGCCTAGAGTTCCTTTTTGCCTAGAGCCCAGAGTTCCTTTTTGCCTAGAGCCCAGAGTTCCTTTTTGCCTAGAGCCCAGAGTTCCTTTTTGCCTAGAGCCCAGAGTTCCTTTTTGCCTAGAGCCCAGAGTTCCTTTTTGCCTAGAGCCCAGAGTTCCTTTTTGCCTAGAGCCCAGAGTTCCTTTTTGCCTAGAGCCCAGAGTTCCTTTTTGCCTAGAGCCCAGAGTTCCTTTTTGTCCTTTCATAAAAAATGTCAGCCTTTGCAATACTTTTTTTTTAATTCATGTAAACATTTTCAACAGTTGTATAAGTTAAGAAATGGCTGCCCTGAATTTGTTTTCTCCACGTACGTTGATCAAAGTTCACAAGGTTTTTTTTGACAAATTACTTTAGATTTATTTTATAATTGACGCAACAAAAATATGAAACATATGCAGACTAAGTCACACACACACACACGCACGTACACATTTTGAAACATATACAGACTTTTTAAGTCACACACACATGTACACATTTTAACTGTACCTCAGCAAATTGTTTGGATATTGAACATTAATATAGTAGAGTATATAACATATTTAGATTGTATTTCTGTGAGGAGCACGATAAAAGTGAAATCTCATCCTGCATTGGACACCGTTCAATCTGATCCACCCATATCACATTTTTTCATACATCTTATCAAATTCACACATCTGACACCGGCAGAAATCTGAAACATTTCCTCTCGTCGGTCGTCTTTGTCATAGTGATCTCCTGAAATGGACACTGCACATACCTGAGCGTCTGCGCTTTGATGAATCCGATACCAGCTATGAGTTACAGCGTTTGTTTTCCAGATGAGCTCCACTGTTTTCTCAGGTGCTCCCACACATGACTCGAGCTCAGCGGGACAGGATAGGGACATTCGGTGGCCGCCTGTAGGATCACGTCTGGAGACGGATGACGAGTTCCCAGTCAAGCATTCGTTCAACCCATGCGTGTGATTCCCCGTCCGACGGCGTGTCTTTCCGTTGGGCGAGATCAAGCGCGAAGCCGCGAGGGCCATGTAGACGGCCAGACCGAGGCAACGGGGAGTGAGTGATGGTGTTTGCCTTGAGTGTACCTCTGCTTAGCTGTTTTTATGTAAATAATGTACTTAGCTTCCTCGCGGCGATTTGCGTTGCTCTGATTTTTTTTCTTAAACGCTACGGACCCAGTGTCTCTCGAGGTTTGTCCCGTAAACACCTTTATTTCCCACAGACACTATACTTCATACCAGATGTTTCCACGCAGAAGTGTTGTATTGATGAAACAAACCGTCGGCTTTTTAAATCTCATCGATGGGAATTATTCAGGGAGTTATGGCATGAATAAATACACTAGATGGTCTTGTTTGTTCATAACAGCATTTTAATGTCGTTGAAAGAATAACTTATTGTCTATTTTCACGTGTCAACAGATGAAAACAGTTCAGAGTATGCTAGCATCATGGGATATAGCGGCAGCAGACAGATCTGTCCTGCATGCTTCAATATCAGCCCAGAAGTCCTGTCTCTAGAAGGGATATTCACGGAATATTTGCTTAAACTTTGTCCTCAGTTTGAGAACTGGAACTCCCATTCCAGATTGTGGCTTAATGAAGCATCTCTGCCAGACAAATAATTGTCACTTAAATTAGACTCTGTATTCTTAGTGGCTGCCTGAATGTCTAAGTTTTCCCTTTTAGACACGGACATCTCGCGGATTTTGTTTTGCGCTGACCCACAGCCTGTGGTAATATGACGGCTGAATGATGTGCTTGCTAAATGTGTACAGAACATGTGCCAACAGGAAGGAGCCAGCTACCGCTGTATTTATAACCCGTCATTCCAGACCACCAAGCAGAATGGATCGTTTAAATGTGTTCTAATGCAGCTCCACTGATGGATTATGTAACATAATAAAATCCAATCCGAAAATATGAAGATAAATAGGAACAAGAAATAAATTAACCTAACCCAGCCTGAGGCATTCTGTCTGGATTCATGCTAAATTTAAATGTCCAAAGTAAACAAATTTATCATATTGCATTCTAACTACGAAAAATATTATTCCCGCTCAGTTTTTTTTCTTCATTTCATTTTTAATCACGGAATCCGTTTTTTTTTGGTTGATTACCCCTTTAATGCAAAATGTTCTTCCGTTTCATTTATCTTCCGTATTGTGCATAGCAGGGACAATAGGAAAATCCAACTGAACAAACAGAGAAAAACAAACGCACGCTTGACCCTGAAAATATCAGCGTGTCAACCCTTCAGATTGTTATGCCATCATTATGACGCAGACACTCTGAATAATCTTCTAATGACCGACGATGTGTCTTCATGTCAGAGAAACCACAAAGCTGCAACAGTTGTTTGTTCAACCAGTCATTTAGAGAAGTAAACAACATGAGACGACTCTGCGCTAACTGTCAGCCTCATTGCCGTAATAACAGGCTTTCAGCACACAAATTGGCCCCCTTTTCAGTCCGTCTTCGCTTCTATTAAAACTCAGCTACAGCCCCGGCCTGACTGATTTAAAAGCGTGTTCGGTTGTGTTTGTGTGAGTATCTTGTCACTCGCAAACCAGAGAAGTCTGACAAATCCCGTCATCACCGATATGAGTACTGGAGGGGTGAATATGTTTCGGCGTGCCGGGCGCAGTCAGCGGCGCTAGTGAAGCACCAGCATCGGGCCTACGGCTTCTCTCTGGGCTTCGTGGAACTGGGACCGCTGTCCTCACCACACGGTCACACCTGGGTTAAATCAGACATGTTCTATTGCGAACCCTTTCCGTGTGACACGCAGAGGTGTTTTCAGTCAGCTCGTGGAAGTCGAGCTTCACGTTTCGGGTTGCAGTCCAACCGGTCGTCCCAGACTCCCCAAAGGCATCGACCTTACACACTTCCTGTAGCCCACAGTGCACTGGTCCGTAATGTGGCACGGCAAGAATTAGGGTGTCATTTGTGCCCCGGGGTCCAGTGAACCTCGACACTCCCTTCTTGCCGTGCAGGTCAGTCTCCTGGGGGATTACATTTTACCACCACTCCGAAATCAGAGCCGTCTTTTGTCAGGGCGTAGGAAGAAGCAAATGGCTTTAGAATAGATTTTATCAACAGCCATCAATCAACGCACATCGTCTCAGGATTCTAGATAAGTCGACACCTCTCTCTCCAAATAGCCAGCTCAATTAACCAATCAGGCACGCGGGACTGAAAAGGCCCCTCCCGCCCCGAGGGGAAAGGACGCCCTCGTGTCAGGAGTACTGGGCTCACCTCTCTGACCTCAGCTGTCAATCACAGCGATGTGGATGGGGCTAGATGGCGGGGGGGGGCATGTTGGAGAGAGGAACAGCTGTAAAGGTCCACCACACTCAGACAACAATGTGATTAACATGGATGTATATGGACACTGTAAGCACATTCACTCATTTTACTGTAACCTTCACCTTAATGCCACCTTAACCTAATCCACAACCATAAACCTGTGGCAAACTCAACTGAAACCTGTTTTTTAAACTTTGGGCTGAAAAATGCCTGTTTGTGGCGATGAGCTTTACACAAATTTGTGGGGATTTACACGCACACACACACCCCGAAATAGCTTAAAAGAAAAAACATACATTAAAAAAATATCCACATGAGCGGTCAAGGGTAGTCTCTGTGCCTTTCTCTGGTCCACATGTACTGCTGCAGTATGAGTTTGAGTCCAGCTCACTGCTCTTTTTGCTGAAATCTCTCCTGTATCTCTTTCCACAGTCTTATGTTCCCAGCAAAGCATAGAAAACATACTTGTGACAAAAAGTTATTGGTAATCTGGGATAAACGGATGAAAGGATTGTGTTGTTTTGACGTGTGTAAAGGCTCAACAAATCCAAAGCAATAGCAGACATTTTTCCCCCTTTAAATTGATAAGTGCCAAAGTGACTCATTCAAATGATTGAAGGATGGCCCTTGCATTGCATCACATGTAAAGATCTGTAGGTTCAGAGTTAACAGTGGAGACATATTCAAAAATGCAATTTGAAAAGCTAGTCATGTTTAACCTTGGGCAACCAGAACCAAGGAGTCCTATGTCATATAATTTGGATCTGCGAGGTGAAATTGGCTCGCTCCGGGCCTTTCTTCCTCCTTTTCTGACGTTCTTCTCTTTTATCTTTCTTTGGCCTTTCTCTTGTATAGTGTTTAATGCACCAGTAATTGAAATGCCCTTTGAGAAATTCTTGGTAGTTGACTTTCTTCAACATGACAAACTCTCTGAAGAACGTGATGATCGATGTTAATGTGTTATTTCCTGCACAGAACCTCTATAGCTGAATGTTTTCCAGAAGAATCCAGGGCTTTTGTGACTCGACGTCTCCTATTATTGTGGGCTTCTGTACTTTCGTCTCCGCCTTGTCGATATAACTCCGGTTATGGCTGGATCCTGGGTAGTGATACGTTTTAGGGATTGGTTTTGTTGGAGGAGCTAAAAGCGAAAACTCCCTCTCTTTACCCCTTCAGACCCAGTCTGTAAAGCACTGTGTGCCAAATGCCACCCTAATTCTGTAACAATGGTTTGGGGTTAGGTTGTTGCACAGGGAACAGGGTGTCATTTGATAGCCAACCTGTGGGTCCCCCCCCACCACAGCTGGGTCCACTGAAGAATGAGTCACCTCCTTCCCTCCCTCCCCTCCCTCCCCTTGTACAATGACCCCATTGTCTTCTCTCCCCCCGTTCTGCCTGAAAGCTCCTACCTGTTATTCTGTCGGATGAAGCGGAGAGAGCAGGAGAGAGGGAGGAGAACCGAAAATGCAGAAATGAATGGTCACTTTGTGAAATGGCGTCCGCCAGCCATTCGGTCGGTCCGCTCGCGAGGACAAAGAGTGGTGGCCAATTCATCGTTGCTCTCGATAACCTGATGAGTACACACCAGCTCAGGTCTGACATCCCACCACACCACCACCGCCCTCCCGCACCCCCCCCCCCCGCCCCTCTGTAACAACCGAGCTTGTGATGCGTGTGAACGTAGCTTCAGATGATCACAAACAGCTATTTGCTCGCGCAACTGCAGAGCTGTCGGAACCCGGATTACACTTTGTCTCGGGCATGATCGGTAGATAAATAGATTAGCCCGTCACTTGACACCCTGTATTTCTGCCGTCAAGAAAGGGGCAGTTTGTTTGGTGTATTGACCTCCCGAAGATCAATGAAGCAGTTTGTTACCGCTCGTTCTTCTATTCATCCCCTCTTATTGTTTGGTACAGCGGTGGCTGGGAATCGCTCCCTCCTGGTAATTACTCGAGTTAGTTGTTCAATTGTTCTGAGAGGTTTAGGTTCAGCCCCTATCTCTCTATCTCTCACCCTCTCTTTTTTCCTATCTTTTGTGTTCTGCGCCTGTCTGATAAAGCCGCTGCGGTGTGTTTCTGATCTCCTCGTCGCGTTCCCCTTCTTTTCCTTAATCCGTCGGTTCTCAGTGGGCTGGATTAACAGCTGGATTAGCGGCTGCTTTCTTGTAATTGTGACCTCATTGTGCGGTGATATAAGTGGAGGTCAGGTAGAAGTCCGGTTGTCAGGACACTCACCTGTGGAGGGAAGGAGAGACGAGAGGGAGAGAAACGAAAGTTCGATGAGGAAGATGACATTGAGAGATGAGCGGAGGGACAAAGAATGATTGAGAACGGGATTACCCTCCCGTACGCTCGCCAGAGAGTTGCGCACGTGCGTGGAAACGTTTCCAACCTTTTCCCGGGAACTTCTGTTCACGGTACATCTGCTGAACGGATCTGCATTTGTCCGCCGCTGTCGAACGGACAGGATGAAGAACGGACAGCACGCATGAGTCACCAGCCGGAATCCGGGCACAGATACGATCTGCTACTGTTTAGGAGGATCACAGGAGCGCATATGAGGGCCACTTCATATCTCAGTTTATTTTCATTTATAAGGGCCACTTCATATCTCAGTTTATTTTCATTTATAAGGGCCACTTCATATCTCAGTGTATTTTCATTTCTAAGGGCCACTTCATATCTCAGTTTATTTTCATTTATAAGGGCCACTTCATATCTCAGTTTATTTTCATTTATAAGGGCCACTTCATATCTCAGTTTATTTTCATTTATAAGATCCACTTCATATCTCAGTGTATTTTCATTTATAAGGGCCACTTCATATCTCAGTGTATTTTCATTTCTAAGGGCCACTTCATATCTCATTTTATTTTCATTTATAAGATCCACTTCATATCTCAGTGTATTTTCATTTATAAGGGCCACTTCATATCTCAGTGTATTTTCATTTATAAGGGCCACTTCATATCTCAGTGTATTTTCATTTATAAGGGCCACTTCATATCTCAGTGTATTTTCATTTATAAGGGCCACTTCATATCTCAGTGTATTTTCATTTATAAGGGCCACTTCATATCTCAGTGTATTTTCATTTATAAGGGCCACTTCATATCTCAGTGTATTTTCATTTATAAGGGCCACTTCATATCTCAGTGTATTTTCATTTATAAGGGCCACTTCATATCTCAGTGTATTTTCATTTATAAGGGCCACTTCATATCTCAGTGTATTTTCATTTATAAGGGCCACTTCATATCTCAGTGTATTTTCATTTATAAGATCCACTTCATATCTCAGTGTATTTTCATTTATAAGGGCCACTTCATATCTCAGTGTATTTTCATTTATAAGGGCCACTTCATATCTCATTTTATTTTCATTTATAAGGGCCACTTCATATCTCATTTTATTTTCATTTATAAGGGCCACTTCATATCTCAGTGTATTTTCATTTATAAGGGCCACTTCATATCTCAGTGTATTTTCATTTCTAAGGGCCACTTCATATCTCATTTTATTTTCATTTATAAGATCCACTTCATATCTCAGTGTATTTTCATTTATAAGATCCACTTCATATCTCAGTGTATTTTCATTTATAAGATCCACTTCATATCTCAGTGTATTTTCATTTATAAGGGCCACTTCATATCTCATTTTATTTTCATTTATAAGGGCCACTTCATATCTCAGTGTATTTTCATTTATAAGGGCCACTTCATATCTCAGTGTATTTTCATTTATAAGATCCACTTCATATCTCAGTGTATTTTCATTTATAAGATCCACTTCATATCTCCGTGTATTTTCATTTCTAAGGGCCACTTCATATCTCAGTGTATTTTCATTTATAAGGGCCACTTCATATCTCAGTGTATTTTCATTTATAAGGGCCACTTCATATCTCATTTTATTTTCATTTCTAAGGGCCACTTCATATCTCATTTTATTTTCATTTCTAAGGGCCACTTCATATCTCAGTGTATTTTCATTTATAAGGGCCACTTCATATCTCAGTGTATTTTCATTTCTAAGGGCCACTTCATATCTCATTTTATTTTCATTTATAAGATCCACTTCATATCTCAGTGTATTTTCATTTCTAAGGGCCACTTCATATCTCAGTGTATTTTCATTTATAAGATCCACTTCATATCTCAGTGTATTTTCATTTATAAGGGCCACTTCATATCTCAGTGTATTTTCATTTATAAGATCCACTTCATATCTCAGTGTATTTTCATTTATAAGGGCCACTTCATATCTCATTTTATTTTCATTTATAAGGGCCACTTCATATCTCAGTGTATTTTCATTTATAAGGGCCACTTCATATCTCAGTGTATTTTCATTTATAAGATCCACTTCATATCTCAGTGTATTTTCATTTATAAGGGCCACTTCATATCTCAGTGTATTTTCATTTATAAGATCCACTTCATATCTCAGTGTATTTTCCTTTATAAGATCCACTTCATATCTCAGTTTATTTTAATTTATAAGGGCCACTTCATATCTCAGTGTATTTTCATTTATAAGGGCCACTTCATATCTCAGTGTATTTTCATTTATAAGATCCACTTCATATCTCAGTTTATTTTCATTTATAAGGGCCACTTCATATCTCAGTGTATTTTCATTTATAAGGGCCACTTCATATCTCAGTGTATTTTCATTTATAAGATCCACTTCATATCTCAGTGTATTTTCATTTATAAGGGCCACTTCATATCTCAGTGTATTTTCATTTATAAGGGCCACTTCATATCTCAGTGTATTTTCATTTATAAGATCCACTTCATATCTCAGTGTATTTTCATTTATAAGATCCACTTCATATCTCAGTGTATTTTCATTTATAAGGGCCACTTCATATCTCAGTGTATTTTCATTTATAAGGGCCACTTCATATCTCAGTGTATTTTCATTTATAAGGGCCACTTCATATCTCAGTGTATTTTCATTTATAAGGGCCACTTCATATCTTTGATGTGGGGAAGGACATCTTTTTATTGGTAGCAAACTGTGAAAATATAATGAAGAAAATGGAACTGCACTTTACATTTCTCTCTAATTTTCTCTCACTCCTCAATCTCCTCCTTCCTCGCTCTCTCTCCTTCTCCTCCTTCCCTTTGTCTCTGTTGTGGTTGGGTTGGGGCTGAAGTTGAATCCCCTGCACATGACATTAGCCAGATGATCTCTCTCCAGCCGCTTATCTCCCCGGGCATCTCCATCTTTCTATCTGTCTGAAGGGATGAAGACAGGAAGTGGCGGGAACGGGAGCGCATTCCTCCCGGCGTGGTCTCTTGTGTCGATGGAGAGGTGTAGCGTGCCCGAGCACACTGAGCGGTCGATGGAAAGCAAATGCCGATTGGTTGGATCACCTAAGCTGAGGGAGTGGCTGTGGGCGTGTTTTACAGGAGAGAGAGATGTCTGTCTCTCTGTAAATGTTTTCTGTTAATCTCTCTATCTGTCTCTGTCTGACATCAGGTCAGGGGTGTCTTGCGCCCCTAAGTGTTGTTTGGCAAACTCAATATTTCATGGTGATTTTGTTGAAGTTGAAGAATTTGTCGTTTCACCAATTTGTCTGGGCTTGTTGGACGCCAAACTTTCCAGTAACGGGTCTCTTGTTTAGTTCTAAGCAGTACGTTGTTTTTGTTGTCTCCATACAAGTGGTCCGGGGGTTATTTATTTTGGTCTGGATATTCCTTCACGGCTGGCAGTAGTTAGTTAACTACACAGGGTATCTGTATGTCAGCGTGTTTGTGTGCGTGAGTGTTTGTGTGTACATTTGCGTGCACATTTTCATATCTGCCAGCAGTGTGTGTGTGTGTCCTTATTCATTAGCTGCGGGCGGTGGAGTGTGTATATTTGTCGGTAAGTAGGGTGAATGGGTGGCCAGGTCAGGACCTCAGTGAGGGGCTGTGATTGGGTTAGCAGGAAGCGCTGTGAGTTTGGCTGCGAGCAGAGGAAGCGCTGAGTGGCGGAGTGTGATGGAGGGCCGAGGACTGGTCTAAATTAGGGGCCACTTCGACTCCACCCTTGACCGACCGGTCCCTCTGGGTCTCTGCAGCTAAAGACACAGGCCAACCCCTCAGCGCGCCCCCCCGACATCTGGAAACCACTGGGCCCTGCCTCTGCCGTGGACACCCGGCACGCATTAAGAGGAGCAAGAGCCAATTTATTAGCCTCGTTGCCCCACTCTGGTTCGGGTTTCCAGCCTGGACTCATGGCCCGGTTCCTGGACACACAGCAGTTTCTGGACTCATGGCCCGGTTTCTGGACACACGGCAGTTCCTGGACACACGGCAGTTCCTGGACACATGGCCCGATTCCTGGACACACGGCAGTTCCTGGACTCATGGCCCGATTCCTGGACACACGGCCCGGTTCCTGGACACACGGCAGTTTCTGGACTCATGGCCCGGTTTCTGGACTCACGGCAGTTCCTGGACACACGGCAGTTCCTGGACACATGGCCCGATTCCTGGACACATGGCAGTTCCTGGACTCATGGCCCGATTCCTGGACACACGGCCCGGTTCCTGGACACACGGCAGTTCCTCGACACACGGCCCGGTTCCTGGACACACGGCAGTTCCTGGACACACGGCCCGGTTCCTGGACACACGGCAGTTCCTGGACACACGGCAGTTCCTGGACACACGGCCCGGTTCCTGGACACACGGCAGTTCCTGGACACATGGCCCAGCTCCTGGACACACGGCAGTTCCTGGACACACGGCAGTTCCTGGACACATGGCCTGGTTCTTGGACACACAGCAGTTCCTGGACACACGGCCTGGTTCCTGGACACACGGCCTGGTTCCTGGACACACGGCAGTTCCTGGACACACGGCAGTTCCTGGACACATGGCCTGGTTCCTGGACACACAGCAGTTCCTGGACACACGGCAGTTCCTGGACACATGGCCTGGTTCCTGGACACACAGCAGTTCCTGGACACACGGCAGTTCCTGGACACATGGCCCGGTTCCTGGACACACGGCAGCTCCTGGACAGAGCAAAGCGACCATGCCGGGGGTGTGTGGGGGGGAGCGTACGGGGGCCAGAGACAGAGCCTCTGGGATAGTGACACGGAGTAGGGGCCACCTGTACCTTATAGAGGCTGTCACGTAAGCCACATCACCCGGGACAACTGACTATGTGTCTGAATGTGCGTGTGTGTTTGTGTCGCCGTGGGTTTCGCCAGGAAAATTATTCTCATTGCACCAGCCAATCATTTTCCTCCATTGAAGCGGTGACATGATGGCTTCCTGGGAGACCCAGTCCCCTGTTCATTCCCTCTGTTTCTTCGTTCCTCATACCTGAACGGTGTTTGGGTTCACTGACCGACCGGCTCTAAATCACTGCGTGCCCGTACACACACACACACACACACACACGAGGGAGCGAACCTCTCACGAGAACGAGCGAGTAATAAAACGAGGAGCAAGGGAGAAGGGTGGGTGAAATAGATGGATATACAGAGAGAAAATTGAGTAAATGAGGCAGAAACGGAGAGTAACAGATGAGGTCCAGGTAAACATTACCAGCTGAGAGGGTTCCTCAGTGAGCCATGTTGTTCGGAAAGCGCTGATCGTTAATAGTCAACCTGCCCGTCTCAACTTTATCACCAACGTCAGCCCTCTCTCTCTTCTCTATAACTCTTTCTAACTCTCTCTCCACCGGTTGATCGTTAGCTACCTCCACCCTCGCTCGTTCTCCCATCATCTCACCCTCTTATCATGCGATGTTACAAATCTCAGCTAAAACTGTGTCTGGCTGACGGACTTACGTTATGTCACCGCTCCACGTCGGTCCAGAATCTGGAGGAAAATCTGGGTCGTAACCAACTCTCTGTCCACGCTCGCTGATGTCTCTTAAACCAGAGGACATAGGAAGCAGAACAAGCCGAGGACATAGGAAGCAGAACAAGATGAGGACATAGGAAGCAGAACAAGCCGAGGACATAGGAAGCAGAACAAGCCGAGGACATAGGAAGCAGAACAAGCCGAGGACATAGGAAGCAGAACAAGGTGAGGACATAGGAAGCAGAACAAGGTGAGGACATAGGAAGCAGAACAAGCTGATGACATAGGAAGCAGAACAAGGTGAGGACATAGGAAGCAGAACAAGCCGAGGACATAGGAAGCAGAACAAGCCGAGGACATAGGAAGCAGAACAAGCCGAGGACATAGGAAGCAGAACAAGCCGAGGACATAGGAAGCAGAACAAGCCGAGGACATAGGAAGCAGAACATTACGGGTTTCAGAACCACGTTTGACTTTACGATCACTCAATCATTTATTCCGCGCATGGACGTGTTCCTCTCACCTTCTTTCAATATTTTTCCCGAGACACCCCGTCTTTGATCATATCTTGCTCTCTTCCTCTTGTCCTTCCATATTCTCTATCTCTCTTCCCAACCCCCCGCTGATCGGATAGCCTACACGGTGAATGTAATATTTCTCTCCTTTTGAACGCGGCGACTTCCTTGCGTTCAACTTTGCGGTTCCAACCGATTACATCCCCCCCCATCTGGTTTGCGAGCGAGGCTGTGACTGGAACTCACTCCAGGAGTTTGGATTTCACACCATGTTCAGCGGTGCACAGATCGACACACAGAAAAATAAGAACATCTGCAATGCTACGTTTCCACCAGAAGTCTCCGTGCACGGACTGGGTTAGGGCTGCGAACATCGTCCACCGGCGCATTGCCGTGGAATGTGTTTCCACTCCCTCCATCCCCCTTCTCCTGTCCTTCGGTCAATTTCTGTCCTCTGTTTCTAGCTGTAACTTTTGCAAAGTTTCATTCGCTCACATCGTTAGCGTTAATAGCAATTATCAAGAAAAAGAGGAGTAATTATGTGGAATCCGGAAATGTATCTCGTCATGTAACTCACTCATTTGGCCCTGTCATTCGTCTCGTCCTCGACAGAGACATTTGTGAGCATGTCCATCATTGGCGGTGTGTGTCACTATCATGTGGAGATAAGACTTATTGATTACTGACAGAACCTCATCTTATCCAATGACCTGCCTGCCCCTCTCCATGTAATTATCACGGATATATGGAAGTCAGCGTGGTGATCGAGTCAAGGCAACCAGGATCCACCTAAAAAAAATCCAGAATGTGGATCAGGCCAGCTCAAATCCAATCCGGTTTGTGGGCCAAACAGTGTCTGAACGAGATGTTAGGTTACACCCTTGCCTGTCTCGCCCACACCGGTCTCGCCCACGCCGTTCTCGCCCACGCCGGTCTCTTGTATTCCCAACGACTCTTCCTTGTTCTCCCGTTATATGACTTTCTCGCTGTAAGCGAGTACACGCATGCGCAGCAAGGCGAGAGGGGGGAACACACGCAGAGCCAGACGGCTCAGGTATCATAACTTCCCCTGTTTCTGAGATCGCATTTTGAACACGACTCTGGTGACGGGTGGAGGGAAAGGCCTGATCTGGGACCAGCGCAGATTCTGACACCCGACAAACACTCCGAGCCCACAGGCCCTGTCAACCTCGGGTCTGCTTTATATCACACCCGCGGGCGTCGCCTGACCCGGCTCCTGTCATCCTTCTGCCGAGCAATTCAAGATGGCCACACTTAGGAAAACCCAGGGAATGGGAACTGGCAGCCGAATGAGGAGTGTGTTGAGTGTGTTGGGTGTGTTGAGTGTGTTGGGTGTGTTGGGTGTGTTGGGTGAGTTGGGTGTGTTGGGTGAGTTGGGTGTGTTGGGTGTGTTGGGTGTGTTGGGTGAGTTGGGTGTGTTGAGTGTGTTGAGTGTGTTGGGTGTGTTGGGTGTGTTGGGTGAGTTGGGTGTGTTGGGTGTGTTGGGTGTGTTGGGTGTGTTGGGTGTGTTGGGTGTGTTGGGTGTGTTGGGTGTGTTGGGTGAGTTGGGTGAGTTGGGTGAGTTAGGTGTGTTGGGTGTGTTGGGTGTGTTGGGTGTGTTGGGTGTGTTGAGTGTGTCGGGTGTGTCGGGTGTGTTGGGTGTGTTGGGTGTGTTTGGCTGTGGAGAGTTTGGATCCGGTGGTGCTTAACGGCCACAGAGGTGCCATGTTGTTCAAAAACAGGAAAAACCTGCAGTGTCCATGGGCTAGTAGCCCGTCTGTCCTTCCTGCTCTCGTCTCTTTCTGTCTCTCCATTTTGTCTTACATTTTCCTCCTCTCTTTCCCTCTCGTCTCTTTCCCTCTCCTCTTTCTCCCTCCTCTCTCCCTCCTCTTTCCCTGCCTCTCACCTCCAATAATTGACCTGTGTGTTCATATGGAATGACTTGAGAAATACATGAACATGGGTGACTGCTGCTAGGACCTGAGCACCACCAGAACCCTCCAGATGGCCGGGTTTAGGGAGAGGGGACATACTGCCTAAGGTGTCTGGTTGAGCAACTGGCTGACTGGCTGGCTACACCCAGAGGCCTGGTAATGGTGGTTGGGGGTCCTGGGGACGGGGGGTCCCTGAGGTAAGCCAGCAGCAGGACGGCTCAGCCGAATCTCTGAGGTCATCTCGTAAACAGCCCCCGGGAGAACACACACATATGGACACACACACACACCGAGCCCCAGTGGTTTTCAGGGTGTGTGTGTTTTAGTGTGTTACGACCTCAGGTTAAAATACTCATCTGCTCCACCAACTCAGAAGACATCTAGTCTACCGCTTGACTTCACACCTAAGCCAAACGGACGCTCAAATAAACACACACACATACACACGTTTGCACACACTAATTCAGTCAACCTGCCACTTGGCCTTTTTTTCTCACTTTCAACAGTAATTGACGACGAGGTGTCGGACCGGCTCAAGTGTGTCCGTGTCTATGAGCGTGTGCATTATATATGCACCCGAGTCTCCGTAAAATCACATGTGCCAAGGTAGAACTTAAAGGAGGCAAAACGTCGCCGCTGACCTTCAGGTTTACAACAGCTGGTGTTGCCAGGGGCTGTTTGTGTGTTGACATGAGTGATGTGTTTCCATGTAGAACAGGGCTGTCCGTCACTGAAGCAGAGATTCCTGCCGGGCTCAGAACACGCTGGAACTCTGGAGCTCTTGATTGTTGTCTCTCTCTCTCGTTGCCCCGGTGACCTCTTGTTGGAGTTCGCCTGACAGACAAAACACAACACCTGGCTGTGCAAGTGTCCATGGTTACCTAGAATCTGGTGACTACAGTCCAGCCACATGTTGTTTCTTTGGAGTAGTTTGATTAATTGCAGCCGTCGTTTGCATTGAATAGAAACACACGCACGCTTTTGCACACACACACACACACACTCGCACTCTTCACACACACACACACACACCTGTGTGCACAAACACAGACACACACGTGTGCGCACGCACAAACACACACACACACACACACACAAATCCGATAGTGATTTCATTAATAATGTTTAAGGTACTCATTTGCTGTCATGCACCTGTGTGATTACATTCTTTTATGTGAGCAGAATTATAACTGAAGGTTAACTTCAAAGAAATCAAAGAAAGTTATCAAAGTTGCGCTAAAACTGGGATGACATTTTTAGAGGAGCCATACCCGGTGCTTTATATTTGGAAACATCCACTGTGCCACTAAGCGCCGTATTTCCAGCCACATACTATAAATGATTCCAACGACTCCGCTGAAACACTGGAGTTCAGCCATCTCTCTTTCTCTCAGTCTACTGCTTGTTGTACGAATGTGATAATCTGCACTAATGTTGTTATAGTAACGCATTACCATATTACCCCATTTAAACCTGCTCCAGTCATTGAACCAAATCACTTTTTAATTAAGAATTTAATTACCAATAATGCAGTGGATCAGCCAGACCCAATTTGGTTCATGCGAGATCTCTGAGAGATCCGATCACTCTTTGTGCCAGCCCAGAAGGACAGATCTGTCACATTTTCCCCTTTTGGATTTGACTTCATTTGTATACACACTGTTTTGTTGTTCGTTTTGAAGCGATCTGAAGCAATTTTCTAGATTAATAAATCTATCCTAATTGAATGGGTATAATATGATGTAACAAGATTACATCTTTTTGATATGGTCTTAATTCGCATACAATCGAATACATTAATAAACATTAAAGAACATTTTATAATATTATTATTTCAATCCTTAAACATTTTTAAATTAGTGTGCTAAAATTCTCAATTTTACTGTGGCAATACTCCGTTTATTTTGTTACTTGATAGAACCATATTTTACCATTAATACCCGGTGGTTGGTTGAAATTGCCAGCCCGTCTTTTCTAATGCTAGGTTGTGACAGTTTTATGCAGATTATGTGACGATTGGACGAATGGGCGGCCTATCGCATAATGGGCAGCGTATTTTCCTAGTGGGACTGATTGCCTAATAGTGTGCATTTGGTTCGCCGTCTAAGGACGTGAAGCCGAGGTCCATGAGAGACCATATCTGGAGTGTTACTGTGGCTTTAGCAGCCCTGCCAGAGTGACTGATAGGTCGGGTCAGAATGACTAGTTGTCCGTCTGATTGGCTGATTCTGACAGATCGCTCACATCACTGCTGATCTTAACCACACACTTAATCTCACTCACACGTCGGTCACCGCCTCCATCCTCTCCCTCCCGTTTCTCCTCTTCCCTCTCTCATCTTCGCCTCCTCCCTCCGTTATCTCCTCCTTTCTTTCACACCCTCCATCCTTCACTGTATCAGTCTCAGTAAACTATAACGGGACTGTAAACCACCAGTTTGAGCCGCCCTTCCTTCCTCTCTCTCCATTCTGCGTTTTCCCCCTTCGTATTATCAGACTGTAGCAAGATATATATGTATATGAATGAGGCAGTCTGCTGTTGTTGTTGTGAGTATACATTCAGTACATCAAGGCCGTAGGTTTGTTTTCAATAGATTACCAGGACAGGGACAGCCCAAGACAGACAACAGCAGGTAGTCTCTTCCAACCCCCCTCCACCCCCCCGCCACAAACTCCCCTGCTTTGTCCTCCGTCCAACATGCTCACGAAGTCTCGATAACAGCGACTCTCTGTGTGGTAAAACTATGAAAATGATGCAGTCAGTCTTTTCATGCTGGAGAATGGCAGCCTGACAGGGCTTAAGAAACACCAGTCCCGTTCTCTCTCTCTCCCTGAGCTTCGTTCGCTCTTGATAGTGTGCTGAGAGAGAAATTCTCTTCTTCTGTTATCAGAAGCCTCTTTCCCAGCTTCGCTTGTGGGGGGGATTCACCTTCCAACTTGCCAAACTGCCTCCCTCAACCCTGTAATCAAGTGGGAGGATTTCTGAGAACTCCCACATGAAAAAAATTGTCAAAAATATCTCTGCAACTTCACATGAAATTAAAAGGAAAGAACATGTAAAACATGTATAGGAAAGTGCATTAGAAAGCCGGATCTCTGGAATCCTTCCAGGAAAATAGGGAAGCCAAGATTCACAAATTAAAATGTCCGCAATTATCTGAAACGCAGCATTTCAAACGGACAGAAAGTTTTTTGGGCTAATAAATATTTTTAAAATACCTCCGGGGGGGACTTGGTGTATTGCTTATTACTCCGGCACACACACACACACAGACACGCACGCACACACACACACGCACACACATTTATTGCTCCTCTGTCTTCCATTAGAAAGTATGTTGTTTTATTTTTGTTCCCAGGATGTTGTCTGTAGATTTGATTAATTTTTGTTGGAAGCCAGCCTTAATGAAGGCCAAAAAACCTCCTTCATTTCTTGTCACACACACACACACACACACGTTCTGTTTTGCTTTGAGTTAGGTCTTTCATCTAATGGATTTGTGGTACTTATCAGTAACAGTGGACACACACCAGACCAGTGGAGTAATCAATTTCCAGACACCCACTACCTCCCTCATAACCCTGCCTCACCCCTGACCCTCCCCCTGTCCCAGTCCCCCATCACCCCTGCGCTTTGTTTCTCCAAATCTGTCCCCTTCCTGGCTCTCTCTGTATAGACACACTCCGGCCCTGTCGCAACACGCACGCACACACTCACGCGAACACACACTAGCGCCGCTCAACACTCCAGAAGGTGGGAGGATTTAAGGATCCCGGCAGATTAAGTGCACAGCTTATCCTTATCTGACCACTGTCTCATGCTTTTTTCCATTTTCTTCCCCTCTCTTCTTCCTCTCTCTCTCTATCCCCGTCCTCCCTCTCTTTAGGTAGCCAAGCTTAACCGGAGCGTGTTGGGCGTAGCCTCCCTCCACCAATCCTCCTGTTTCCACCGGCCCGGTCCGAGCAGCGAGCGCGTGTCTGTGTGTTCATCCGCCGTGGCGGCGAAGCATGCTGGCAGTATGGAGGTGAAGGAACACAGGCCCTACTGCTCGCTGACCAAGAGCCGACGTGACAAGGAGCGACGCTACACGGGTTCGTCCGGCGACAGCGAGGAGTGCGGCGGCGGGGGAGGACCCGGATCCAGGGTGCCAACCCAGAAGTCCTACAGCTCCAGCGAGACACTCAAGGCCTTCGACCACCAGGACTCCTCCCGCCTCCTGTACGGCAGCAGAGTGAAGGAGATGGTTCACCGTCAGCAGGAGGAGTACAGCCAGCAAGGTACAGCGCCCGAGTTTAATATCCCCTACCCGCCCCCTGCCCTGCAAGGCACTACAAATGTACAATTTTGCAACGGGGGCTTCCCTGTCACAAGACAGTGTTGGTGGTTCTGATTGTGGTTAGCGCCTGGTTTTTCCATTTGGTCCCCGCTGCTTGAGCTTGGCGTCACCTAGACCACCGGGGCGATTCCAAACCCTTCAGCAGCCGTTCTCATGTAGTCACAGTCAAACTCTCTCCTCCGTTTACCGTGACTATGCCGCTAGCGGGACCTCGTATCGTGGGTTTATTCTGAGGCGGGGGTACCTGTTTATACTCTGCCTGTGGTCGCCCCTGCCCTCCCCACACACCCCCCCCCCACGGACACGGGCCGGTCAGTCTCTGTTTATACGTCTACCTTGGGTGGGAAAACCCGCCAGTGTTGACTCGTGTCACCGAGGTGAGACGCAAGCTCAAATGTTTACCTCAGATAAGGGATAAGGGCGTATCGGTGCGTCTTTAAGTGCTCACAAGGACCAAGGACGACGGGCCGGTCTAATCATGAACCCATTTCTGTGGATAAGGGTGTTTGTATTTGTACCGGTCAGACGTCATCGTTTAAACACGGGTCAGGCTGCGGTCTCAATCCCAGAGCAGCATAATAACTGATGTCCCTCACATTCCTGGGCTTGGGTTAACCTTAAAGTCTGTGGACTTCTCTGCCAATCAGGAGCTTCATGCTTGGATGGGGGCGTGTCCCTATGTGGATGGGGGCGTGTCCATATGTGGATGGCGCTTGTGTCCCTAGGTGGCCGGGGGGGCGTGTCCGTTGGCTGATAGAGATAGTGATACATAAACATTTGAAGCCCTCTGTGTGAATGAGCAACCATGTTACATAGGGCAGCCGTCCTTTATTTTTACAGATTCGGAACTCTCGCTGGCAAACCCTTAAGTCTGACACTTGGCCACTAGACTTGTTAGTCGTCAGCCTTGGCTAGACAAACATAAGCACTTTGTTTATCTAGCACATAGAAGACTGTTGGCTAGGCACCATATCCGTCTTGCCATCAAATTGCTCACTTTGTACCCTCTTTCAGGGGCTCACAAACAAACAATGCTAACTGAAGGTAGCTAGCACCACTGGTTTCACGTCTCGGTAAAAAGGTGGCGTCACTTTAACTTTCAAGGATTGTGAACGCTTCAGAATTGTGTATTCGTTTGGGAGACATAGCGGGGTTCAGCTTAGGTAAGCAGTGGTTAAAGTTTAAGCTGTGCGTTTTCTAATTATTTTGTTTTCATCAACACACAGGCCGCTGTATAGATCAGGATGTTTTGACCATGTGACACTTGTGAAAAAAACCTTGGCGTGGCTGTGCTCCAACAATATTTCCTAAGTACATTACAGTGGTTATTTGAAGTTCATTAGTAGTTCATAGATTGTTCCTCAGTTCCAATTAACACTTCATAAATATTTGAGAGAAGAAACGTAATTACTTTAATTATCTTATCATGTACATTTTCATTGCCATGCTAATTGTGCGCTCATTTAAAATGAATATAATTTTAATTGAATTGCAGTCACTATCTTAGTTATGTCTGTAATTAACAACAAACTTCTAGGAGTTTTTATTCTTAAATTTAAGATTTTGCCAGACATTATTATTTCGTCCTCAGGTTTACATCAATATTTTATCTATTTAATAAGAATTCTCTTGGACAATTTTTGTAAGATTAACCAATGGTATAAAAGAATAAGGATAATTTTAATGCATCATTTGTGATGATTGATATTGTAAATTACATTTAACAATTGTATTTTTTTATTTGTATTTTTTTATGTATATATAAGTGAATTTGAGCATTTGCCTCTTATTTCGTTGCTTAAATTTACATTTTATTACAATTTTATTATATAATAAATATTATATTTACAATTAACATAACTGCCAAAGTAGTGTATAGCAAAGCACTTTCCATTTTCTCTAAAGCCGAAATAATAACTTGCCATCTAAATGAGCTAAACTAGAACTATATTGACAGAGTCAATGCAAAAAATTATATAAAAATTCCGGCATGAACAAACATCACAGAAATCACTGAAATCTGGTGTGAGTATTTATATGTATAGATATACACACACACACACACACTAGGAAGTTAATAGTCAACTGTAGTTATGGTTGCATATGTGAACCCAGAAATACTGAACCTTTATTACTTTATTTGTCTTGCAAAATATCTGTTCCGCACATAATTTCGATTTTGTATTCATGCTGAGCAAATATTTGAATTTATGTTTTATTGTGTGGGGTAAAATATATTTATATATTCTAAATTAATAGTATTAAAAGGTAGCATTAGCAATAAAACATATTTAATTGGTTCCACTATTATTATGTTATGTTATGTATGGTCGTCTCACTTTTTTATCCAATGAATAAAATGATATTGTGTAGCCCGTGAACATCCAACATAATAGCCTGATGTGGAACGGTTTCTTCATTTGGTTCTGATTATTCCGTAAAGGCGTTGATGGTTGTTGTCGCCGCTTGTGTTGTTGTCGTGGCAGCGGCTCCTTTAAAGGGTTCACGCTTCCAAGGCCTTGAGATATTTATGAAATCATCAACCAGATTGAAAGGTCCTTAACTACCAGTCGGTCTGCCAGAACAGCATAGCACATCAGAGCAGAGAAGTCACCATCTTTTCTTCCATCTGCACCATATTACCATGCAGAAAGCACACACACACACACACACGCATACTCAGATTTTGTGAGCACCATATTCTACGGATCTTATTCTCTTCATGAATTTCAATAAATCCTCTCTAACTTCGGGGTTTCGATGAATAGTTCCCATAGAGATTGAAGCCGCTCTTTGATTTTGCATTTCTAAATGCACTTATTTTCCCTTTACTGGCCTACTAATGAAAATAACAAAAATGTCCTGGCATTGTAAATTGATTAGGGTTGGATTGTTTTGTTGTCGAACGCGAAGGGGTCTTGAATTCCTTTCAGCCAATGTAATCTCACCGCATTAGATATTACTAAAGTACAGCCACATATGAGACCAATCATTATCAACAGCAGCAGTCTCTGCCAATTGTGTATATTTCTTTCTGTCTTTCTCAGACATCCCCCCGCCTCTGATAGGTTGCAGGCTACATTTGCTCAGACAGCCGCGCATTGTAAATTATTGGTGGGGAACTGGGTCCTCGCCAGTCATGGTTGCTATTTCCGACACACTGGCCAACATTTTGCTAACCCGCAAATAATGCTTTTAATGGGCATTTATCGTTGCCTGCTTTTTTGTGTCCCCTTCTGGCCTGGCGTCGTGCCCTCCTCTGTTGATACAGCGGCTAGCCCAGCGGTGCCCTCTTCTGTTGGTAGAGCGTCTAGCCAAGCGGCGTCCTTTTTTGTTAATACAATGGCTAGCTTATCAGTGCCCTCTGTTAATATAGCTGCTAGCCTAGTGGTGCCCTCCTCTGTTAATACAACGGCTAGCCTAGTGGTGCCCACCTCTGTTAATACAACGGCTAGCCTAGTGGTGCCCACCTCTGTTAATACAACGGCTAGCCTAGTGGTGCCCTCCTCTGTTAATACAACGGCTAGCCTAGTGGTGCCCACCTCTGTTAATACAACGGCTAGCCTAGTGGTGCCCACCTCTGTTAATATAGCTGCTAGCATTGTGGTGCCCTCCTGTTAATACAACGGCTAGCCTAGTTGTGCCCTCCTCTGTTAATATAGCTGCTAGCCTAGTGGTGCCCTCCTCTGTTAATACAACGGCTAGCCTAGTGGTGCCCTCCTCTGTTAATACAACGGCTAGCATAGTGGTGCCCACCTCTGTTAATATAGCTGCTAGCATAGTGGTGCCCTCCTCTCTTAATACAACGGCTAGCCTAGTTGTGCCCTCTGTTAATACAACGGCTAGCCTAGTGGTGCCCACCTCTGTTAATATAGCTGCTAGCATTGTGGTGCCCTCCTCTGTAAACACAACGGCTAGCCTAGTGGTGCCCACCTCTGTTAATATAGCTGCTAGCCTAGTGGTGCCCTCCTCTGTTAATATAGCTGCTAGCCTAGTGGTGCCCTCCTCTGTAAATACAACGGCTAGCATAGTGGTGCCCACCTCTGTTAATATAGCTGCTAGCATAGTGGTGCCCTCCTCTGTTAATACAACGGCTAGCCTAGTTGTGCCCTCTGTTAACACAACGGCTAGCCTAGTGGTGCCCACCTCTGTTAATACAGCGGCTAGCCTAGTGGTGCCCTCCTCTGTTAATACAACCGCTAGCCTAGTGGTGCCCACCTCTGTAAATACAACGGCTAGCATAGTGGTGCCCTCCTCTGTAAATACAGCCTAGTTGTGCCCTCTGTTAGCCTAGTGGTGCCTCTGTAAATACAGCCTCTGCCCTCCTCTGCAAATACAACCGCTAGCATAGTGGAGCCCACCTCTGTAAATACAACGGCTAGCATAGCGTTGCCCTCCTCTGTTAATTGAGTTGCTAGTCAAACGGTCCTCTCTTCTGTTGGTAGAGTGGCTAGCCCAGTGGTGCACTCCTTTGTTGTGCGTCGTTTTATTATCACTTCGTTAGCACTCAGCCCTGTAGCCTGTGTCCTCTGAGCAGTATTTGGCCTGTCTTTAGGTTTCAGGCTTCATGGTTTCAATTTCTGTTAGCATGATCGGAACCATGTTTTGGTTCCGTTAACAACTTCTGTGTCAGCCATGAAATGTGTTCTTCCGTGCCTAAACAAAAAAGTCTGTGTCATAGAATGTTGTGTTCCACTATAGCATTAAGCCTATGTGCTCCTTCAAGGTCCCCGTGCTATTTGAGACGTTGTTTTGCGCATGTTACTCTGCAGTATGTTTTGCTTTAAGAAACCACAGTTTCCCTTGGGCTATTTTATTTAGATTTTTGACATGCTCTGTCAGTGAGATGTATCGCCTTTAGCATTATGCCTGCCATTTTAGCATTATGCCCGTCATTTTAGCGTTATGCCTGCCATTTTAGCAGTATGTCTGCCATTTTAGAGTTATTCCTGCCATTTTAGCAGTATGTGTACCATTGTAGCATTATGACTGCCATTTTAGCATTATGCCTGCCATTTTAGCGTTATGCCTGCCATTCTAGCATTATGCCTGCCATTTTAGCGTTATGCCTGCCATTTTAGCGTTAGGCTTGCCATTCTAGCATTATGCCTGCCATTTTAGCGTTATGCCTGCCATTTTA
The DNA here is from genome assembly GCA_029465975.1 of Dallia pectoralis. Classification (NCBI taxonomy): domain Eukaryota; kingdom Metazoa; phylum Chordata; class Actinopteri; order Esociformes; family Umbridae; genus Dallia; species Dallia pectoralis. The sequence continues at coordinate 11,124,032 of CM055742.1, forward strand.
GCGTTATGCTTGCCATTCTAGCATTATGCCTGCCATTTTAGCGTTAAGCGCTATGCTTGCCATTCTAGCGTTATGCCTGCCATTTTAGCAGTTTGTGTACCATTGTAGCGCTATGACTGCCATTTTAGCGTTATGCCTGCCATTTTAGCGTTAGGCTTGCCATTCTAGCATTATGCCTGCCATTTTAGCGCTATGCCTGCCATTTTAGCGTTATGCCTGCCATTCTAGCATTATGCCTGCCATTTTAGCGTTATGTTTGCCATTTTAGCGTTAGGCTTGCCATTCTAGCATTATGCCTGCCATTTTAGCGTTATGCCTGCCATTTTAGCGTTATGCTTGCCATTCTAGCGTTATGCCTGCCATTTTAGCGTTATGCCTGCCATTTTAGCGTTATGCTTGCCATTTTAGCGTTATGCTTGCCATTTTAGTTGTTTGGTCATGCTTTTAATAAGTGCGTTTGGAGTCTCCCTGCCAATAATAACGAGAGGTTTTAGTCTGGGCGTGGGTAATTTATTGTCACAATTGCAGGTTTTGCTTTCATCCAGCATATTTTATAGGACCTGTTTGAGCAAGACAAGGTGCGAGGCTCAAATCTTAAGTGAATCCCAACTCATCTGAAGGGGTGATGCACAATCTTTTCTGGACCAACAAAACACGCATTGCTAAACACTATTGTGTTAACGAATCTGGTCGCGGTGATACTCAGGAGCCAGGATCCCGGGAGTCTTGGGTAACGGAAGCCTAATCCCATGTGGTCACCTGAGAGCCAGCTGAGACCTGATAGTCCCTTTTGTTGGACAGCGCACATCGCTGAATATAGTAACGGCCAGCGCTGTTTACAGAAGCTGTGTTGTCGCCGGGGATTTCAGGTCAGTTGATACCGTGCCCTTCCCCACCCCCCCTTATAAAAAACTCTCCGCCATCAATTTACAGATGTATTTCTCTTTTCTCTCTTGTTCCTTCGGTTCGGCCGGTGAAGGATCTTTTCATTGCTCAACACAGCCAGTCCGAATGCCTCCCCAGATGCTAGCTCGGCCCATTTACCTGTCATCTGTTGTTTTGTTAGCACCTGGGAGATAAATCTCCCCCATTCTCTCGCCACTCGCCATCCAAAATGGCACCCTATTCCCAGAGCCTAGTTATGGTCTGTGGTCAAAAGTAGAGAATAGGGCAGCGTTTGGGAAACCACCTCCTCACTCTCCACTTAACCAGCTAACAAAGCATACCTGATCCAGGGCCTCTCTGGCGTGGGTGGAAGTGTCCACCGGACACTAGACAAAGAGGCCTTTGGCCGTATATCAACCATCCATCTTCCACTGGTCGAATGCGACCGAATGCCGGTCGTAGGTGGGAGCGAGAGGTCTGGCCTTGTGTGGGTGGCCAGTGGTCAGGAAGGGGTTTTATTGGGACAGATGTTCGGTTGGTGACGAGTTTTAGGGATAGTCTGCCACAGTTTGGTTGTTTCAGGTTATTTGTTATAATCCTATATGCTGTAGTGGAAGGCCAGCGAATTGGTTTCACTGGTTACAGAAACACTCTGCTTTTATCATGACTTCACAACCAAAAGACACAGCAAGAGTCACGGCCATGTCTCTGAAAGTCTCTCTCTCTCAAATACTTTATTTCAAATAAAAGATCTCCATCATTGATGTCCTCAACCTTGTTCTCTGTGAACCAGCCTTCTGTCTTGGTTTCCGTACCCTCTCCAAATTCCCAGTATTATCCTGAGGCATTCAAGTGGCACTCGTCGTTTCTCATTGAGGTTCATCGAGTGGTACCAGGGTTTTGGCCAGTAGTCTTGGCGACGGCCATCTCGAGTCCCACTCGCCTTCTCAAAACGTCTCGCCATGTCGGTCCTCAGGGCAGAACTTCAACCTGAGGCAGCTGGGGATCTGCGAGCCGGCCACACGTCGCGGCCTGGCCTTCTGCGCCGAGATGGGCCTACCCCACCGCGGCTACTCGATCGGCGCCGGCTCGGACGCGGACACGGAGAACGACGGCGTGATGTCGCCGGAGCGTGCCATGCGCCTGTGGGGGCGTGGCGTGAAGTCCGGCGGACGCAGCTCGTGCCTGTCCAGCCGGTCCAACTCGGCGCTGACCCTCACCGACACGGAGCACGAGAACAAGTCAGACAGCGAGAACGGTAAGTCTCCACCCCGTCTCTCTGTCCCCGTCTTAATCCTTCGTTTATTCGCAGTCACTCGTGCCACGTTCGTGACGCGAGAACCCTCCCCCCTGGAGGGTAGAGGGGTACCCTTTGGCTCGGAGGGTAGAGGGGTCACAGGGGGCAGAGAAACATAGTTGTCGGAAAGTGATGTTGAATGCAGGTGGATGTCGACTCCCCTGAGGATCGCTTCACTCGACGAGTCGCCTCGATAACTTGGCACTGAGACATTTTGAGAATGGCCGAACGTGCGTGTGTGCGTGCGTTGGCGCGGTGTTATCCCCTACGCTCGGCGAGCACATGTTGCTCGTAGCGACTGCTCCCATTATTTCTGCGGGGGTTCGGCTGCTCTGTTTCCGACGACGAAGGCCAAGGGAGCAAACCCTGTTGAGGACCCTGTCACCTGTTCAATCCCTCTCCTCCCCTCCTCTCTCCGCATCTCCTCCCCTCCTCTCTCCTCATCTCCTCCCCTCCTCTCTCCGCATCTCCTCCCCTCCTCTCTCCTCATCTCCTCGCCTCCTCTCCTGCTCCTATTGCTCAGCTGCCAACCTTTTTTATTACGTTTTCCCCGGAGGCCCCTAAAGCGCAATTAAAGATAGCTTTGTTACTCTCTCGTTTCCCCCCCCTCCCTCTCTCTCTCTCTCCCTCTCTCTCTCTCCCTCTCTCTCTCTCTGCCTGGCCTGGTGTTGTGGGTGTTGGGTCTCTGGCTGAGGTAGCAGACACAATGCTTGATTAGCAGGCCCTGGCGGTTTGAAGTGCAAATGTGATCAGGCTTGAATCGTTACGGGGGGAGGAGGGGGGTGCAGGGTATTGGGTGGCGAAGGGCGGGGTTTGAATGAGAGGTGGAGCGACTCTTCATCAGCCTTTCGCCCATCTAGCGTTGCGGCCCTTTCTCTTCTGCCGAAGCACCCTTAACTTTTTACTTCTCTATTTTCTGGTTCAAAGAGCACCTCAGTTGCATGTGGCATTTCAGTCCTGTTCGGCTCGAACCATAATGCGTTTCAAAAGCCTTTGCTCTCAAATCGCAGGTTGTTCTAACACCAACACATCGTACTCCCGTATATCTCCTTTACGTTCGTGTTCATTCTTGAAGTCTTTTCCTGTGCATATGTGCAAATGGAAATTATTTAAACTCAGCAGGAGTAAGGCAAAAAATGGGACCATATCTGCTGACAACGTTGAATGCGCACCTTTAAAGAGACTTAATTTGACCATTTTAATTAACATAATTAAGGATGTTTCTTTTAGCGGTGTCTCCATGGAAGGCCGTGCATTAGGCCGTCTCCAGACTCTTCTGTTTACAGGTGCCGGGGCTAACCTTTAAAATGACGCTGCTCAAGGACAAATCAAATCCCCCTGGGTTCTGCACTTAAAAGGTTACAATAGAATCACTTTTATTAAGACGCCGTCTTCCTTGGCATAATTAAGAAAAGAAAAAAACAGGAAAGTGCTGAATTTGTGTATTAAATGCCATAACGACGTGGATTCATTCACCGCAGAGTGCAGACATGCTATCCAGGACTATATTAGTCTGGGGCGGTTACCACTGATTTTGTTTAAAGGAAAAGGAACTTCCGCTGGTATTGTGTTGTGTGTGTGTGTGTGTGTGTGTGTGTGTGGACTACACTGTGTGTGTGTGTGTGTGTGTGTGTGTGTGTGGACTGCACTGTGTGTGTGTGTGTGGATGCCTTGGTGTGCATGTCTGTGTGTATAAGCTACTAAAACGTATGAGTGTCATGTTTGAACTGAGGGCCGGCCATTGTTTGAGCTCGCTGTTTATATAGTCTTCTAATGAATGTGCACTTGTCTGGTTAAACTGGGCCACATGTTGTAAGTCTAACCGCTAACCAGTGACGGGTGTCGCCCATCACTATGCAAAGATTACACACAGACACAGCTTAGAGTACATGGCGTTAAACAGAGTTCTGCAGAAAGGTGTGTGTGTGTCTGTGTGTCTGTGTGTGTCTGTGTGGGTCTGTGTGTGTGTCTGTGTGTGTGTGTACTGTCAGATAGTAGATGGCTGTAAAATCCAAGGTTATGAGGCCAAGGATACCCAATTCTAGTCACAATGAACAAACACTCATCAAAACGCTTCCTGTGTCCGTGTTTATGGTGTCACTCAGCCACTGGCTTGGAATAGTGTCCAAGTGATCGACCTTCTGACCTGCCTGATGCTGTCTTTATCCCCCTTGCTCTCTCTCCTTCCTGATGTTGAAGCTAAATCAATCCATTTGTTTTTTAAGCATTACTCTAGCCGGCCCTAAGTTGCGTTACGCACACAGACGCACACACACAGACGCACACACACAGACACACATAGACACGCGCGCTGTAACGCATTACAGTCAGTCTGTGTTTACATGACGCCGCTACCAGGCCTTTTTTACTTGGCCTGACGACCGTCGACAACTTCAAACGTCCCAGGAACAAATTCCATTTGGGATAAAGTCCGGGGTAATCCGGTGCAGTCTGTGACCAACCGCCAGCGAAGGACCTGGGTTTTCCATCCCCTCGCCCGTCTGTCGGTTTCCCCTTCACACTCTCCACTCTGCTCCAGAATAACCACACTCGTCGGACCGGGGTAAATAAAGACCAGGCCTGGACAAAAGAGGACCAAAATGCCCCCCCCCCACTGCCTCGAAGGCTTTCATGGTGTCCCTGGTGACCGTCGCCTGTGTCTGCTGTCTGGAGTTCCTGGTAGAGACCACAAAGGGGAGGGGACACCGGGAGATATCTGACTACCTAGTCGGGGTAGGAAAGGAGAGAGACAAAGAGAAATGCAAACAATGGGAGAGATGGAAGGAAGAAAAGACTTGAGGAACAGAGGAAGAAGCGGAAGGGGAGAGAGAGAGAGAGAGAGATGGACCTGCTTTCGTTTTGTCTTTAATACACACACACACAGACACACACAGACACACACACACACACACACACACACAAATAAACACACACACAAATAAACACACACACACACAAATAAACACACACACACACACAAATGAACACACACACACACACAAATAAACACACACACACACAAATAAACACACACACACACACAAATAAACACACACACACACACACACACAAATAAACACATCTCCCCATCACACTAAAAAACTTGACATCACAGCTCCACCTCCACAGCTCCACCTCCACTCCTCCACAGCTCCACCTCCACAGCTCCACCTCCACAGCTCCACCTCCACTCCTCCACAGCTCCACCTCCACAGCTCCACCTCCACAGCTCCACCTCTCATGCCCCGGTACTCATATTAACATGCACCTGGGTCCGATACCCATGATGCATCCTGATCCTCTGACCAGCTCTCTCCTCCTCAGCCAAACAGTTTCACTTGACAGCAGAGAGGGAAGGAGAGTGTAGGATGGAGGACAAAGGCGACCACTTCACTGTTTGTGATTCCTGATGGAACTTGAGAAGATCATACTCTCCTCTCCACAACCGTCACGCCCACCAATACCCTAGAGTAACCCCCCTCCACACACACATCTCCCCAGAGGGACACTGTATTCCCCAGGGAACAGGCACAGGGTCGGGCATATAAGAGAGGAAGAGAAAAGAGCGGAAGACGAGCCCTGACCACACACACTCTGTGTCACTTCCTGGTCCTGGTCGCAGACTGGCTGAGCGAAGTGACCAATGAAACAGAAAGCTTGTGGTAAAACAAGGCCTCCCGGTTGACACTACAGATGTGTACGGTGTTTTGGGCTTTTGTCACATTGACCATTAGGTACTCAGAAAGTGCATCGACATACAACGCCAAACGCACCCTGTCGGACCTTTCCCACAGTTGTCCTGATAATGGTATTAACACAAACGCAAACACACACACACCTCGACTTTTTACCCCTTTTCCTGTCGACTATAATTGGGGTCTCTAACCTACAAAGATGAGCGGTTTAAAAATGTTCATCGTAGAGGTCTGTGGCTTCCTCTTTAACCAGATTAAGAAAATATGTGTCAACAACAATCTAAATCCTGTGAATATCTTAACCGGCTTAGCTTGGCCTGGTAACGGTCTCAGCAAGTTATCCCCCAGGATCTGAGACGAGCGGAGCTAAACTTTAGCGCTGTGTTCACTGAATGCCACGACCAATGTATTTCGTGGTGTTGGCGTAGCACTCACAGGCCAACCGTAGGAATACACACACACACACAGGCCAACCGTAGGAATACATGGGCGTGGAATGTGGAGGGACAGGGTGGGGGTTTTCGCATTCACACGGACACCAAGAAACGCACACACCCACGCGCGCGGGATTGTTGGAGGCGTGCGCACACGCAGTTTGCATCTGCGCACGTGATCGGTCACAGGCTCAGACTTTTCAGTTCTCTTCAAACTCAATTAAGGGAGGAGAACAACATTGACGTGTGACATCTGTGACTCCCGTTGGCCCTGGTGGCTGGGTTTAAAGACACGCGCTGTTGTAGATATCGTTTTCATTTATATTGTAGACAAACCTCTAATGGATGGACATGGATCTGAATGGATCAAGCTGATTGGTTTTCAACTTAATATCATACTTTTCCCCCCTCATGGATGCATGTGTAATAAAGTCATTGACCCGCCGGGGAACGATCTAATTGGTTTTCAGGTCATTTATATCTGTTTTTCCTCCGCGTGGACTAAGTTCCCGAATTTGACGTGAATCTACCGGGACGCGTCAGATTGGTTCTCGGGTCGTTTCAGTTTTTTCCTCCCGTGTGGACAAACGTCCGATATTGATATTTATCTGCTGGGAGCTGTCTGATCACGCTCACGCGCACACGCAAATGAAGTCACGATCTGGATCACTATATAAACCTGTGTCGGAACCGCCCCTGGGTCACACACACACACACGCCAGGCTCACCTCTGACCTCTACGTGTGTGTGTGTTCCATTATGTGACGGTTAATGACATCTCGGGCGAGTCCCTCTGTAGCCGCGGATGAGTCCGGATGATTACGCCATGCCATTATTCGCACACGCACGGACGATTTACGCATTCATCATATTTCCCAGAGGGTGATGGGAGGGACCCAGCAGACGGCTCGTTTCAATATGGCTTAATCAGTAGTCGAGGAGGCCGTGAGGTCACACACACACACACACTCTCACACACACACACACACACTCTCACACACACACACGAGCGGAAACAGCTGTCGAGTTGAGGGGCGTTATTAGCTATAAAACATGCATCAGGGAGTGTGAGGCTGACCTGGAGCCGAGCTAGAAACTGATGAGAACCCACACGGGGACAGATCAGGAGGTGTGTGTGTGTGTCTCACTGTCTGCCTGTGTACATGAAAGCGTGTAGAGGTGTGTGTGTGTCTCTCACTGTCTGCCTGAGTACATGACAGCGTGTAGAGGTGTGTGTGTGTCTCTCACTGTCTGCCTGAGTACATGACAGCGTGTAGAGGTGTGTGTGTGTCTCTCACTGTCTGCCTGAGTACATGACAGCGTGTAGAGGTGTGTGTGTGTCTCTCACTGTCTGCCTGTGTACATGACAGCGTGTAGAGGTGTGTGTGTGTCTCTCACTGTCTGCCTGTGTACATGACAGCGTGTAGAGGTGTGTGTGTGTCTCTCACTGTCTGCCTGAGTACATGACAGCGTGTAGAGGTGTGTGTGTGTCTCTCACTGTCTGCCTGAGTACATGACAGCGTGTAGAGGTGTGTGTGTGTCTCTCACTGTCTGCCTGAGTACATGACAGCGTGTAGAGGTGTGTGTGTGTCTCTCACTGTCTGCCTGTGTACATGACAGCGTGTAGAGGTGTGTGTGTGTCTCTCACTGTCTGCCTGAGTACATGACAGCGTGTAGAGGTGTGTGTGTGTCTCTCACTGTCTGCCTGTGTACATGACAGCGTGTAGAGGTGTGTGTGTGTCTCTCACTGTCTGCCTGTGTACATGACAGCGTGTAGAGGTGTGTGTGTGTCTCTCACTGTCTGCCTGAGTACATGACAGCGTGTAGAGGTGTGTGTGTGTCTCTCACTGTCTGCCTGTGTACATGACAGCGTGTAGAGGTGTGTGTGTGTCTCTCACTGTCTGCCTGTGTACATGACAGCGTGTAGAGGTGTGTGTGTGTCTCTCACTGTCTGCCTGTGTACATGACAGCGTGTAGAGGTGTGTGTGTGTCTCTCACTGTCTGCCTGTGTACATGACAGCGTGTAGAGGTGTGTGTGTGTCTCTCACTGTCTGCCTGTGTACATGACAGCGTGTAGAGGTGTGTGTGTGTCTCTCACTGTCTGCCTGTGTACATGACAGCGTGTAGAGGTGTGTGTGTGTCTCTCACTGTCTGCCTGAGTACATGACAGCGTGTAGAGGTGTGTGTGTGTCTCTCACTGTCTGCCTGTGTACATGACAGCGTGTAGAGGTGTGTGTGTGTCTCTCACTGTCTGCCTGAGTACATGACAGCGTGTAGAGGTGTGTGTGTGTCTCTCACTGTCTGCCTGTGTACATGACAGCGTGTAGAGGTGTGTGTGTGTCTCTCACTGTCTGCCTGAGTACATGACAGCGTGTAGAGGTGTGTGTGTGTCTCTCACTGTCTGCCTGTGTACATGACAGCGTGTAGAGGTGTGTGTGTGTCTCTCACTGTCTGCCTGTGTACATGACAGCGTGTAGAGGTGTGTGTGTGTCTCTCACTGTCTGCCTGAGTACATGACAGCGTGTAGAGGTGTGTGTGTGTCTCTCACTGTCTGCCTGTGTACATGACAGCGTGTAGAGGTGTGTGTGTGTCTCTCACTGTCTGCCTGTGTACATGACAGCGTGTAGAGGTGTGTGTGTGTCTCTCACTGTCTGCCTGTGTACATGACAGCGTGTAGAGGTGTGTGTGTGTCTCTCACTGTCTGCCTGTGTACATGACAGCGTGTAGAGGTGTGTGTGTGTCTCTCACTGTCTGCCTGTGTACATGACAGCGTGTAGAGGTGTGTGTGTGTCTCTCACTGTCTGCCTGTGTACATGAAAGTGTGTAGAGGTGTGTGTGTGTGTGTTTTTGTGCGCGGGATTTATTTTTTTAAATTGATGGGCTACTTTCTGTGTGTGTGTGTGTGTGTGAGTACATGACAGTGTGTAGACGTGTGTGTTGTTTCCAACGATGGGTTTCTTTCTGTGTGTGTATATGTTTACTTGACAGCGATGTGTTATTTCCAACAATGTTTTTTTTTTCTCTGTGTGTGTACGTTCCAGCGTGTAGACATGTCTGTGTGCGCGTGTGTTATTTTCCTTCGATGGGTTATTCTCTGTGTGTGTGTGTGTGTGTGTGTACCACTGCCCCAGTACACGGCTGATTCCCTGTCACCTATCCATCAGCCTATCAAATGTCAGGAGATTAAAACCAGCCGTGGCCCTGATAGGTGGATCCTGGGAGACGTCTATGTGACACTGCCAGGCCCTGGAGCCACAATAAACGGCCACTTCTGGTTTCATACTGAGCCAACGGCCGCCCGTCCTAAACGACTCCCTTACCCACATTTACGATTCCCCCGCTGGCTGTCTGTTTCTAGAGGCCGTATCACAGGGCCCGCCTCCTGGCCATAACCCCGCCTCCCGACCATAACCCAGCCACTCAGCCTTCACTTTACCAACGTGCCACGGCAACGAGCTCCGAGTCAACGTTGTCCCGTTCCGCGGCGTACATTTAAAATGACCGCCTTTCATCCTCGGGACCGGCTTTAATAGCGCCTCGTTTAAGTGTAAGAGAATGAGAGCACCCTCGCCCATTAACCAGGGGATGTTCCACAGGCAGTCTTCTGATGTTATTAGCTGGCTGGTCTGTTACACTAACAGAACATGGTCGTGTTTAAAGACACGGTGTAATGGGGGACTAATAGAGGGATTGTGGTGGCCTCGGTACCAACGGGCAAAGTAGGATTTGACGTTATTCTCACGGCCCAATAAGATAATGTGTGGCACGTGTGTGTGTGTGTGTCTGTGTGTCTGTGTCTGTGTGTCTGTGTGTGTGTGTCTGTGTGTGTGTCTTTGTCTGTGTGTGTGTGTGTGTGTGTGTGTGTGTGTGTGTGTGTGTGTGTGTGTGTGTGTGTGTGTGTCTGTGTGAGTGTGTGTGTCTGTGTGTGTGTGTGTCTGTGTGAGTGTCTGTGTGTGTGTGTGTGTGTGTGTGTGTGTGTGTGTGTCCGTTCCCCGGGGCGTTTGTGTGACCACCAGAACTACTTGGAATTGGGGATGAATCGTCGGAATTAGTCGACGCGGCCAATTGGCCCTCCAGGATGCTTCGGGCGTTGAGTTTTTGCCCACTGACTGACCCCTTGATTGAGCCTTTTTGGCCGCTCTCGCCTCTGATCCCCCTCGCTCGTTAATGAGAGTGGCCAAGTCCCAGGCTGCGTTCCAAACCACATCACATTCCCTACTTATTGTACTGGTTCTGACCAGAGACCAATGGCCCCGAAAGTGGAAAGTAGCACACTAGATTTAGCATGCAGTACCATCTGGGAGTGAGGGTCTGAGCGGGTGAATAGAAAGAGCATCAAGGGGAGGGAGAGAGGGAGCGAGAGAGAGAGGAGATGACAGAGGGCTGAGGAGAGAGAGAGTGAGAGAGAGACAGGGAGAGAGGGAGAGGGAGAGAGAGAGACATGACAGAGGGATGAGGAGAGAGAGAGAGAGAGAGACATGACAGAGGGAAGAGGAGAGAGAGAGAGAGAGGAGATGACAGAGGGATGAGGAGAGAGAGAGAGACATGACAGAGGGCTGAGGAGAGAGAGAGAGAGACATGACAGAGGGCTGAGGAGAGAGAGAGAGACATGACAGAGGGAAGAGGAGAGAGTTAAGAGACTTAGTGGGCCGCACACAATGGCAGCCATCTGTGGACCGTTGAAGAAGCAAGATATTGGATAGGCGACAAAATGCTGTGTTCACCTCTCCCTTAATCAGTGCTGTGTTGGCGTGAGCCGACTCGTGCCGAAGATGAAAGCAGGGCTGCCGTTATTTGACTTCACGCTTGTCCGTGAGCTGGAACACGACCCGGGAGCCCTTAGTCATTACGGTCCCGAACCCCCTAAAGCGGTTGATTTGGATTCGGATGAGGCGGGTTTTATTCAGGGGTAAGTGCGTTTGCGAGTCTGCGTGTATCACTGTGGGGCGTTTCGGGGCTCCAATCAGGCTGAATTAGACGATCAATCCTCCTGCCAGGCCTCTCCAATCCATCCCAGAGCGTGGAGGTTGTGTTATCTGCCAGGGTTTTTAATTGTGCGTATGCATAAATCAGGCCCTATTCACAATCAGGAGGATGTCCTCCATCACACACACACACACATACACACACACATATACACACACACACACACACACTCACACACACACACACACACACACACACATATACACACACATATATACACACACATATACACACACACACACATACACACACATGTACACACACACACACACACACACACACACACACACACACACACACACACACACATATACACACACACACATATACATACACACACACACACACATACACACACACACACACACACACACACACACACACACACACATACACGCGACTTCTATAATAGAAAGCTCTCAGTTCATTACGTGTTGTCCGTGATTGCATTCTGGCTGGACCTCTCCCGCTCGTCACCACAAGGTTTTGTTATTCATTTTTAATGAACCAAAACACGTCTGTCGCGGATCTCCCCCTCCAACGGGGACCTCGGACGCTGTTACCAGCACCTCCACGTGTCTGACATCACACCCTATCCCCTAAGTGGCTCATTTTCACCAGAGCCCGTTGGAGAATGTAGGGCACCTAATCGAGGGTAGGGCCTCGTTTTTAGGACGCGGCAACACACTCGTTTTTAATCACACATCTTAGCCCGTTTAGACGGGAATTAGCCCGACGGGAGCCGGCGTGCCCGACGACAGGGTGTGCGCTGATCTGTACTCGCGCCCACGTCCAAGTATTAAGAGCAATTGAATTTCATAGGTCAACGGGGAGGTTGGTTTTTAAGACGGTCTGGAGAGATTGGCTCATTTCAATAAGGCTAATGAACGGAGACCGGCGCGCTCTCCGTTACGCACGTGCACGCACGTGCACGCACATCCGGGGGACGCGCTCGAACTGCGCACTTATTGGAGCGACGCCGCTCGGCCCGCGCAGATAAGTGTGAGATATTATATAACGAGATAATGGGCCGATAGGACCTCACGCCAAACGATCCTGTAACTCCATCAGCGCTATTGATCAGGCCACTTGATACCCGGACGGCTTAATTAATTTTTTTACGTGGAACTGGCCCGCACCCAGGCGTCTTCAAACACCCGGGACCCTTTGTCCTCGCAGATGGGTTTCGTATCAACGGCGTTCCTCTCAGATCCACGCCCCGGGCCGGCTAATGTATTTTATATAGAAGTGTCAGGCTCGGCACTCGTCATCTTTACGCCGACTCTGAGATGCCGCGTGTTGAACAGGGACCTTTGCGCAAATGGCGAATAGATTGAAAACAGATATAGAATAAAAGAGCGGTAAATCAATAACGCACGTCTATATGAAGTTCATCTATCAGCCCCTGTCAGCTTGTCTCACCAAGTATTCCCTATTGCAAGGTGTCGGCCACAGACAAATTGTTTTCGGCCATCAATATTCATTTATTTCTTTAAAATAGATATATGTTGTCAGAATAGACTAAAATACTAATATGTACAAATACACAAGTTCAATATTCAGAAAATAAGATGCATTATGTTATTTTGTCTCATGGCATGAAATGATTTCAAATACAATCTCAATTTGGACTGAGGTCAATATGCAAAGTACAAATTATTTATTTATGACTGTTTCTAATTATCTTCTTGTCACCAGACCATGCGCCCGGATAAAATGTGATTTAATCTTGCGTCTCAATCACGAACTTAACACCACCAGTAGAACCGTGTGAATCAGTAGAACGGTGTGAATCAGGAGAATGGTGTGAATCAGTAGAACGGTGTGAATCAGGAGAATGGTGTGAATCAGGAGAACGGTGTGAATCAGTAGAACGGTGTGAATCAGTAGAACGGTGTGAATCAGTAGAACGGTGTGAATCAGGAGAACGGTGTGAATCAGTAGAACGGTGTGAATCAGGAGAACGGTGTGAATCAGTAGAACGGTGTGAATCAGTAGAACGGTGTGAATCAGTAGAACGGTGTGAATCAGGAGAACGGTGTGAATCAGTAGAACGGTGTGAATCAGTAGAACGGTGTGAATCAGTAGAACGGTGTGAATCAGTAGAACGGTGTGAATCAGTAGAACGGTGTGAATCAGTAGAACGGTGTGAATCAGGAGAACGGTGTGAATCAGTAGAACGGTGTGAATCAGGAGAATGGTGTGAATCAGTAGAACGGTGTGAATCAGGAGAATGGTGTGAATCAGTAGAACGGTGTGAATCAGTAGAACGGTGTGAATCAGGAGAATGGTGTGAATCAGTAGAACGGTGTGAATCAGGAGAATGGTGTGAATCAGTAGAACGGTGTGAATCAGGAGAATGGTGTGAATCAGTAGAACGGTGTGAATCAGGAGAATGGTGTGAATCAGGAGAACGGTGTGAATCAGGAGAATGGTGTGAATCAGTAGAACGGTGTGAATCAGGAGAATGGTGTGAATCAGGAGAACGGTGTGAATCAGTAGAACGGTGTGAATCAGGAGAATGGTGTGAATCAGTAGAACGGTGTGAATCAGGAGAACGGTGTGAATCAGTAGAACGGTGTGAATCAGGAGAATGGTGTGAATCAGTAGAACGGTGTGAATCAGGAGAATGGTGTGAATCAGTAGAACGGTGTGAATCAGTAGAACGGTGTGAATCAGTAGAACGGTGTGAATCAGTAGAACGGTGTGAATCAGGAGAATGGTGTGAATCAGTAGAACGGTGTGAATCAGGAGAACGGTGTGAATCAGTAGAACGGTGTGAATCAGGAGAATGGTGTGAATCAGTAGAACGGTGTGAATCAGGAGAATGGTGTGAATCAGTAGAACGGTGTGAATCAGTAGAACGGTGTGAATCAGTAGAACGGTGTGAATCAGGAGAATGGTGTGAATCAGTAGAACGGTGTGAATCAGGAGAACGGTGTGAATCAGTAGAACGGTGTGAATCAGTAGAACGGTGTGAATCAGTAGAACGGTGTGAATCAGTAGAACGGTGTGAATCAGTAGAACGGTGTGAATCAGTAGAACGGTGTGAATCAGTAGAACGGTGTGAATCAGTAGAACGGTGTGAATCAGTAGAACGGTGTGAATCAGGAGAATGGTGTGAATCAGTAGAACGGTGTGAATCAGGAGAATGGTGTGAATCAGTAGAACGGTGTGAATCAGGAGAATGGTGTTCTAAACGGTGGTGTTTAAACAAACTCATCAACATCACAGAACACTCCTTACAACCCTTCAGTCTCTGGTCATATGTTTATTAGTTTAAATAATGGCTGTCAGTGGGGGGGGGGCTTTAACATATTCCAGGCCGCTGTTCTGATCGGGGCTACCAGAGGAAGGATGAAGAAGAGGATGGTAGAGGGGAGGAGAGGAGTGGGTTGAGTGCCTGAGGAGGGGGAAAGGTGGAAGAAGTGGGTGGATTCCTTTCCCCCTGGGTGAGGGTCACGGAGGCTCTTTCCCAGGCCATACCTCCTTCACCATCAGTTCATTTAACCCCTCCTTTCGCTGCTTTGTTTTTCAGGGTATTCGGGTTCATGCACCTCCATACACTCTAGCCCGGCCCTGTTCACACCAGTCCACACCACTTAATAGCCACAGTGCCGTTAGTCCGCTGAGTGGCGCTGGTGTCTCAGAGCGCTGGCCGGGGCTCGGGGAGGGGGAGGGGGGGTACCCGCAGACAGACCTGGCTCCGCTGCACACCACAGGATGCCCGTGACATGTGACAGAACACGACCGGTCACCGCGGAAACGGGCACTGAGGATCGAGTTAAGGGAAACTGTGGAGGCAGAGGAGGAAGATAGAGAGAGAGAGAGAGACAGATTGAGACAGAGAGAACGAGAGAGAGAAATATACGTCAACAGGACGATCGAGGTAACGGACCGAGCGGTGGAGGGAACAGAGACGGTCGGTGGAGGAGAGAGATGGACAGAGCCAGGGAAAACGCGGCAAGATGTAACAAGGCAGCGTGCGAGAGAGGCCAGGGGGTGAGGGCCCGGGAACCCAGAGTCATTTGTGAAGATTACTCGCCCTGTGGGCTCCTGTCAGGGACGTGAGAATGAGCAATGCCAGAGCTCTGGACGTGATGCGGGGTCTGACCCCGGACCTGTGAGGAAGCGCCTCTGGTCCAAATCTGTCTCTGACTCCCAGTCCATCCCTCTTTACGCCCTCGCCATAAATCTGTATGTGCAACTGGAACATGTCGGACGACCACGGGGAACGACTGTCATACCTGGATCCATTAACCTCGGTGAACTGCAAGCCCGTGTGTGTGTGTGTGTGTGTGTGTGTGTGTGTGTGTGACAGAGAGAGAGCGCGAGACAGAGAGAGGCACGTGTGGTAAATGAAGCAGCATCATTCTATTCACTCAATTGACAGCACAGAGACACAAAGCTCCCGGTTAATGGATCTTCCAGTCTGAGTTGTCGCACAAGAGCCGTTGCCCTTCTTGTTCTCTGAAGAAATATTGACAGAATGCGGTTCTGGGGGGAAACACACAAACACGCCGGCCCCACTCCTCCTCCACCGTGGAACATTAACGCCGGGCCACTGGTTCCTGAGGCAGAGGTTCCCGGTTGATTCAAATGAATAGTTGTCAAGGTTACCGAGGTGGCCGGTCGAACGATGACTATCGATCTCCATGGTTGGGTCTCTGGATCACAGTGGCACCGCCGAGGTCCACTGTCGCAGGTCTCCGTCCTGACTAAGTAGCCTTTTAAATTGGCGGCACTCGGATGAACTCTGGCACAGCCGATAAAAGTGGTGTGTCTGCATGTGCCTTTGCGTGTTGTTTCACTTGGGACATGAGAATGCTACCAGGACAGACAGCTTTGTGTGTGTGTGTGTGTGTGTGTGTGCCAACACAAAAAACACACGTACACACAAACGCGCAAAACACACATACACACAAACGCGCGACCACACGTAGGCAGGCACAAACACACACACACACACGCGCATTTTGAGAGTTTGCGAGGCGACTTTTGTTTCAATTTAAAAATCCAAGCAACGTAAAGCAGGAGTCTCTTTCATTTCAATGAGAGCACTATTAAACGAGTAGATGTCGACGAACGCTTATGTATGAATATAGCTGAGAAGGGGTTTCAGGAGGAATAGCAAGTGGTTTCAATTAAACCCTTCAGTCGCATATTAATGCACAGACGTCGTTGTTGAGTCATGAGCCGAGAGCCTAGACAAGTGTGCTTCGTATATATGAGGGCATATTCATACGTTTGGTTAATGTGTTATAGTGTGTGTGTGTGTCTGTGTGTGTGTGTGTGTGCTTCGTATATAGGAGGGCATATGCATACGTTTGTTTAATGTGTTATAATGTGTGTGTGTGTGTGTGTGTGTGTGTGTGCTTCGTATATATGAGGGCATATTGATACGATTGTTTAATGTGTTATAGTGTGTGTGTGTGCTTCGTATATAGGAGGGCATATTCATACGTTTGTTTAATGTGTTATAATGTGTGTGTGTGCTTCGTATATAGGAGGGCATATGCATACGTTTGTTTAATGTGTTATAGTGTGTGTGTGTGTGTGTGTGTGTGTGTGCGCTTCGTATATATGAGGGCATATGCATACGTTTGTTTAATGTGTTATAATGTGTGTATGTGTGTGTGCTTCGTATATATGAGGGCATATTGATACGATTGTTTAATGTGTTATAGTGTGTGTGTGTGATTCGTATATAGGAGGGCATATTCATACGTTTGTTTAATGCGTTATAATGTGTGTGTGCTTCGTATATATGAGGGCATATTGATAAGTTTGGTTAATGTCTCATAATGTGTGTGTGCTTCATATATATGAGGGCATATGTTTGTTTAATGTGTTATTGGGGTAATGGGGTATTAGTGGTTAGGGTTATACTGGGGTATTAGTGGTTAGGGTTATACTGGGGTATTAGTGGTTAGGGTTATACTGGGGTATTAGTGGTTAGGGTTATAATGGGGTATTAGTGGTTAGGGTTATAATGGGGTATTAGTGGTTAGGGTTATAATGGGGTATTAGTGGTTAGGGTTATAATGGGGTATTAGTGGTTAGGGTTATAATGGGGTATTAGTGGTTAGGGTTATAATGGAGTATTAGTGGTTAGGGTTATAATGGGGTATTAGTGGTTAGGGTTATACTGGAGTATTAGTGGTTAGGGTTATAATGGGGTATTAGTGGTTAGGGTTATAATGGGGTATTAGTGGTTAGGGTTATACTGGGGTATTAGTGGTTAGGGTTATAATGGGGTATTAGTGGTTAGGGTTATACTGGAGTATTAGTGGTTAGGGTTATACTGGAGTATTAGTGGTTAGGGTTATAATGGGGTATTAGTGGTTAGGGTTATAATGGGGTATTAGTGGTTAGGGTTATAATGGGGTATTAGTGGTTAGGGTTATAATGGGGTATTAGTGGTTAGGGTTATAATGGGGTATTAGTGGTTAGGGTTATAATGGGGTATTAGTGGTTAGGGTTATAATGGGGTATTAGTGGTTAGGGTTATACTGGGGTATTAGTGGTTAGGGTTATAATGGGGTATTAGTGGTTAGGGTTATAATGGGGTATTAGTGGTTAGGGTTATAATGGAGTATTAGTGGTTAGGGTTATAATGGGGTATTAGTGGTTAGGGTTATAATGGGGTATTAGTGGTTATACTGGAGTATTAGTGGTTAGGGTTATAATGGGGTATTAGTGGTTAGGGTTATAATGGGGTATTAGTGGTTAGGGTTATAATGGGGTATTAGGGGTTAGGGTTATAATGGGGTATTAGTGGTTAGGGTTATAATGGGGTATTAGTGGTTAGGGTTATAATGGGGTATTAGTGGTTAGGGTTATAATGGGGTATTAGTGGTTAGGGTTATAATGGAGTATTAGTGGTTAGGGTTATAATGGGGTATTAGTGGTTAGGGTTATAATGGGGTATTAGTGGTTATACTGGAGTATTAGTGGTTAGGGTTATAATGGGGTATTAGTGGTTAGGGTTATAATGGGGTATTAGTGGTTAGGGTTATACTGGGGTATTAGTGGTTAGGGTTATAATGGGGTATTAGTGGTTAGGGTTATAATGGGGTATTAGTGGTTAGGGTTATAATGGGGTATTAGTGGTTAGGGTTATAATGGGGTATTAGTGGTTAGGGTTATAATGGGGTATTAGTGGTTAGGGTTATACTGGGGTATTAGTGGTTAGGGTTTTAATGGGGTATTAGTGGTTAGGGTTATAATGGGGTATTAGTGGTTAGGGTTATAATGGGGTATTAGTGGTTAGGGTTATAATGGGGTATTAGTGGTTAGGGTTATAATGGGGTATTAGTGGTTAGGGTTATAATGGGGTATTAGTGGTTAGGGTTATAATGGGGTATTAGTGGTTAGGGTTATAATGGGGTATTAGGGGTTAGGGTTATAATGGGGTATTAGTGGTTAGGGTTATAATGGGGTATTAGTGGTTAGGGTTATACTGGGGTATTAGTGGTTAGGGTTATAATGGGGTATTAGTGGTTAGGGTTATAATGGGGTATTAGTGGTTAGGGTTATAATGGGGTATTAGTGGTCAGGGTTATAATGGGGTATTAGTGGTTAGGGTTATACTGGGGTATTAGTGGTTAGGGTTATAATGGGGTATTAGTGGTTAGGGTTTTAATGGGGTATTGTGGGTTATAATGGGGTTACTTTCTGTGATTGGCTGTTGGGGGGTGGGGAGGTTGCATCTGTGGGTACCAGTCAGGCAGTTCTGGGGTTGCCATGGTAAATACTTTAAGGGTGGCTCGTATCACTGCCCAGGTCAGGCCTGCTGTCATCTAATCACACCACTAATCTTGTTAGTCTATGGA
Source organism: Dallia pectoralis (assembly GCA_029465975.1). Taxonomy (NCBI): domain Eukaryota; kingdom Metazoa; phylum Chordata; class Actinopteri; order Esociformes; family Umbridae; genus Dallia; species Dallia pectoralis. The sequence goes on from CM055742.1 coordinate 11,143,164, forward strand.
TTAGTTACTGCAATGCCACAATTCACAAACACACACACACATATATACACACACAGCCTACACTAAATAAATAAGAAGTTATACTTACTAATTCATGTTGCTAACATATGGGGTTACTAACAGAGCAACTGACGGCTGCAAGCATCAAACAAGTAATTGAAAGAAAGACACTGAGGTTTGTAATTACTACAGGTTTTTTCCTACTTCCACATCACCCAGATCCATGTCAGACACGCAAACACACAATTACCAAAGAGGATTTGCCGAGGGCTCAATCTGACAGATGTTCCTCTTAAAACAGGCCGAGTCATCATAACATCATCAACCCTGGCTGAGCCTTTTTTAATGGGCCACGGAAACGGCCGACCGACCAAAGAGCAGTTCCCTCCCGAGGCCTTCTGACTGAAAGCTGTTCCCGTCGCAAAAAACAGGTTTCTTCTTAAAATCTGTCAGTTCGCCGAGAAGGACGAACAGACGTTCGCGTTGCCTACACGAATGTCGCCACGGCACTTGGGTTTTTGGCAGCGCAGATGAACATCATATGGAGACAGCTGAACGTGCGATTCGTCCGTGCCTCGACTACGAACGGCTGGTTGGCGCCCGGCGCTAATATTTCTGTGAGTAAGAGTCCTGGGCAGGGAGCCTGCGCTAACAGAAAAACGTGTCAGCGAGCTCTCAGGCAATCTGTGTCTCTTCGCTCCGGCAACCTGGTCACAAACCGCCGGTTAACAGCGTCAGTTTCTAGTCCTCTGACATGTCCCCTCTAACCGTGTATTTAGCCGTTCGGTTGTTAACAACCGGCGTAGTTGACGACTCAGGGTGGAGGGAAGTCGTCTGAGTTGGCAAGAAACAGTGTGTTTATATGTATTAGAAATGTAAACAACAGCCCACGGCGACCAATCATCGACATGAAAGACCTGAATTATGCAAACGATGCTCGTTTTTCCCCCGCCGGGTAACTAAAAGGTCTCCACGTCGAACGACGAGGTGAGGAGAGAGGTTGGAAGACGCTTTCATGAAGTTTGGATTAGAGGGGAGTATCGAGTTTTAGGGGTGTTAAATTTGGATTGGTGGCATTCGGCAGAAGTAGGAGCTTCTGTAGCGGCGGTGTTGGCAGCTCAATTGGTACTTGTTGATATATATTCGGTGGAACGGAGACAGTGCCTGGAGCAAAAGAAACAAGTATACAAGTATGGGATCAGAAGTGCAGGAGAACAGTGCAGATGTCTTCAAGCGGGCGACACACTAAGATAGCCTAGAGTCAATAGAGGGGCACTGCTCTGGTCTGCTGTAGTGCCACGGGGAACTGGGTTGGGAAATGTTCCTGATGTCCCCTGCGTTCAGACAACTTGCAATGCACTTGTGAACACACACACACACACGCGCACATAATGTACACCTACACACGTTCATCTCTCTCCAGGGTTGTGTGTGTGTGGGTGGAGCAGGTTGTTGGAGGTGAGAGGTGCTGGTTTGTGCAGAAGGTGGAGAGGCGGCTGTGTCACGTCCTCCGGCAGATAGATGTGCCCGGGCACTCACACCAAGCACAGGATCTGTCTCCCACTCGCTCTGTCCTCTTCTCTCAGCATGACGTGATCAGTTAAAAGCTTTAGAGCCACTAGCTGTCCGTTTCTGCTGCTGTGGAACGATTCAATCCAATGGCCTTCGCGCCCCTGTGAGAAGAGATACATAGCGACCATGTCACTGAACTTCATCCGCCATCACACATTGCGACCATGTCACAAACAACCTCATCCACCCAACACACAGATACTGTGTCAGTAAACCTCATCCACCCAACACACAGATACTGTGTCAGTAAACCTCATCCACCCAACACACAGATACTGTGTGACTAAACCTCATCCACCCAACACACAGATACTGTGTCAGTAAACCTCATCCACCCAACACACAGATACTGTGTGACTAAACCTCATCCACCCAACACACAGATACTGTGTGACTAAACCTCATCCACCCAACACACAGATACTGTGTCAGTAAACCTCATCCACCCAACACACAGATACTGTGTGACTAAACCTCATCCACCCAACACACAGATACTGTGTAACTAAACCTCATCCACCCAACACACAGATTCTGTGTGACTAAACCTCATCCACCCAACACACAGATACTGTGTGACTAAACCTCATCCACCCAACACACAGATACTGTGTCAGTAAACCTCATCCACCCAACACACAGATTCTGTGTCAGTAAACCTCATCCACCCAACACACAGATTCTGTGTGACTAAACCTCATCCACCCAACACACAGATACTGTGTGAGTAAACCTCATCCACCCAACACACAGATTCTGTGTCAGTAAACCTCATCCACCCAACACACAGATTCTGTGTCAGTAAACCTCATCCACCCAACACACAGATACTGTGTCAGTAAACCTCATCCACCCAACACACAGATACTGTGTGAGTAAACCTCATCCACCCAACACACAGATTCTGTGTCAGTAAACCTCATCCACCCAACACACAGATTCTGTGTCAGTAAACCTCATCCACCCAACACACAGATTCTGTGTCAGTAAACCTCATCCACCCAACACACAGATTCTGTGTGAGTAAACCTCATCCACCCAACACACAGATTCTGTGTCAGTAAACCTCATCCACCCAACACACAGATTCTGTGTCAGTAAACCTCATCCACCCAACACACAGATTCTGTGTCAGTAAACCTCATCCACCCAACACACAGATACTGTGTGAGTAAACCTCATCCACCCAACACACAGATTCTGTGTCAGTAAACCTCATCCACCCAACACACAGATTCTGTGTCAGTAAACCTCATCCACCCAACACACAGATTCTGTGTCAGTAAACCTCATCCACCCAACACACAGATTCTGTGTCATCATCCACCCAACACACAGATTCTGTGTCAGTAAACCTCATCCACCCAACACACAGATTCTGTGTCAGTAAACCTCATCCACCCAACACACAGATTCTGTGTCAGTAAACCTCATCCACCCAACACACAGATTCTGTGTCAGTAAACCTCATCCACCCAACACACAGATTCTGTGTCAGTAAACCTCATCCACCCAACACACAGATACTGTGTCAGTAAACCTCATCCACCCAACACACAGATACTGTGTCAGTAAACCTCATCCACCCAACACACATATACTGTATGACTAAACCTCATCCACCCAACACACAGATTCTGTGTCAGTAAACCTCATCCACCCAACACACAGATTATGTGTCAGTAAGTTAGACAGTGAAAGGAGAATGTTCTAGATACCTGTGGTTTGGCTGCCCTGCATCTCACTTCTTCGTTTCCTTATTTGATTGTCCTGGGCTCTTCCGGAGTTCATATGACACAGTTAAAGCTACAGTCAGCTCCCCCCCCTGCCCCCCTCGTTATGTTAACAGGTCCCATACCATGTAGGTTTGTTTGATGGAGCGGGCGGTGGGTTTAAAAGAGACTACCCCCAGGGGCCAGCCAGTACCGCAGAGTTTAGTGGAAACGAGAGAAGGAGAGTAGGAGCACCAAAGCCCTCATATATTGTACAGCTTCTGCTTTCATCTGGTTGGCAGTTGGCAGCCCAGTGTTACATGTGTTCACGCATACGTGTGTGTGTTAGTGTGTGTGTGTGTGTGTGTGTGTGTGTGTGTGTGTGTGTGTTAGGGTGTGTGTGTTAGGGTGTGTGTGTTAGGGTGTGTGTGTTAGGGTGTGTGTGTTAGGGTGTGTGTTTGTGTGCGTGTGTGTGTGGGTGTGTGTATTAGGGTGTGTGTGTTAGGGTGTGTGTTTGTGTGCGTGTGTGTGTGTGTGTTAGGGTGTGTGTGTGAGGGTGTGTGTGTGTGTGTGTTAGGGTGTGTGTGTTAGGGTGTGTGTGTTAGGGTGTGTGTGTTAGGGTGTGTGTTTGTGTGCGTGTGTGTTAGGGTGTGTGTGTTAGGGTGTGTGTTTGTGTGCGTGTGTGTGTTACGGTGTGTGTGTTAGGGTGTGTGGGTGTGTGTGTGTGTGTTAGGGTGTGTGTGTGTGTGTTAGGGTGTGTGTGTTAGGGTGTGTGTGTGTGTGTTAGGGTGTGTGTGTTAGGGTGTGTGTGCGTGTGTGTGGGTGTGTGTGTTACGGTGTGTGTGTTACGGTGTGTGTGTTAGGGTGTGTGTGTTAGGGTGTGTGTTTGTGTGCGTGTGTGTGTGTGGGTGTGTGTGTTATGGTGTTTGCGTGTGTGTCGTGGCAGTTTGTTCTCTAGGTGGACCCACACTGGCTCTGGATACGGGACAGTGCCAGGAAAGCTCATTTTACCCAGTAAACGCCAGCGGAGAGACTTGTGAAGTTCAGGGCCCGTCTCCTTACTGGATCAATCAGGGGGGCGATGAGCCCGAGGAAGGAGTTCTCTCGTTTTACAAACACTCTCCTTTTGATTCTCTCTCTCTGTCTGTTTGACTCTGTGGCTTTTTGTTTGTGTGTGTGTGTGTTGCACTCTCTCGGTATGTCTCTCTATCTCTGTGTCTCTCTCTCTGTGTGTCTCTTGATCTTTCCCTGGCTTCCACTATCTTTTTGTGCCACTGCCTCCCAAGATGGATTTATCTAAATGTAAGTGCCATGAGTGAGAGAAGGATGACACGGACACACACACACACACACACTTACACATTTTTGTGTTTGCGTGCCACATTGGGAGATGGCGTTTCGACTGAAAGCAACTACTCAAGCACACTTCCACCTGGGAGTGTGCTTGAGTTTCTCTGTCTCTCCATCCTGTCAGAAATGTTTCGTTTTTTAACACAACAAATGTCATGAGGCTTGAGTGGAGTGGCGGATTGATTTTGTAACGAGGGCACGAGAACAGGGGGTGAGGAGGACAGAGGAGGGCTAACGCCTGGGAACGGAGTCCCTGGGATTATCTTGATTATCCGGGTTCTCAGCTCACTCTAATATCAGTGTTCTAGCGGTCCAAACTCCAGGGAACATGACCAGGGTCTCCCGCGGTGGTGATGATGGGGGCTTAGTTACGGACGGAGCCGTACCGGTGAAATCCAGGGGACTTAGCGACACCAAACGGTGCCATGAGCTGCCTGCCATTCCGTGTCACAACACCGGAAAGTTGCGTCCTGTTTAATATTTCCCCCGGCGGATCCTTGTGCCTTTTCTTCCTTTTGCCGTCGCCTGGCCCGTGTTGTCCGTTGTGATCCGTTAGGTGTTCTCCTGTTCTCGGTGGCGTTTGCCAGACACGTAGAGTCGTTAGTGGTTAGGGGCAGTTTGAGGGGTTCTGTAACCATACCCAGCTGGCACTGCCAACAGCCACCAGGACCCTAATGGAAACAATATGTGTTCCTAACACTCTGGCCCTGGTATTGTCTTTCCAATGTGTGTGTGTGTGTGTGTGTTTGCGCGCGTGTGTGTGTGTGTTTGCGCGCGTGTGTGTGTGTGTGAGTCTCTGCATGTGTGTGTTATTTGCTTTCTGCAGTATTCAGGTTGACAGTTCGCCCTTATGTTGAATACATTTATCCTGGTATGTTAATCTATTCTGTCCAATTTAGTTCCTCTCTGTAGGTTTTGACAGTGTGTGTGTGTGTGTGTGTCTGTGTTTATGTCCCGAAACAGTGTGCGTGTGTGTGTCTGGTTGTGTAAGCGTTGCATATATCTACATAAATGGTGATTACCACTACTGTACAGCGCCATGAGTGTGTGTGTGTGCGTGTGTGAGAGTTTGTGTACGTTTTCTCTCTCTGTGTATGTGGCTGTGTGTGTGTGTGTGTATTTGGTTGTGTGTGTATACGTGTGTGTGTGTGTGTGTGTGTGTGTGTGTGTGTTTGTGGCTGTGTGTGCACACACTTTGCAATATACATATACCATCACAAGTCTAGGGTCCCTTCCATAGAGCAAATACTTTACTGTATGGACACAAAGTATCAGACCCGGTTCATCCATGGATGAGGTTAAACCTGAGTCATCCATGGATTAGGTTAAACCTGAGTCATCCCTGGATAAGGTTAAACCTGAGTCATCCCTGGATAAGGTTAAACCTGAGTCATCCCTGGATAAGGTTACACCTGAGTCATCCCTGGATAAGGTTAAACCTGAGTCATCCCTGGATAAGGTTAAACCTGAGTCATCCCTGGATAAGGTTAAACCTGAGTCATCCCTGGATAAGGTTAAACCTGAGTCATCCCTGGATAAGGTTAAACCTGAGTCATCTCTGGATAAGGTTAAACCTGAGTCATCTCTGGATAAGGTTAAACCTGAGTCATCTCTGGATAAGGGTTAAACCTGAGTCATCCCTGGATAAGGTTTAACCTGAGTCATCCATGGATAAGGGTTAAACCTGAGTCATCCCTGGATAAGGTTTAACCTGAGTCATCCATGGATAAGGGTTAAACCTGAGTCATCCCCGGATGAGGTTAAACCTGAGTCATCCCCGGATGAGGTTAAACCTGAGTCATCCCCGGATAAGGTTAAACCTGAGTCATCCCCGGATGAGGTTAAACCTGAGTCATCCCCGGATGAGGTTAAACCTGAGTCATCCCCGGATGAGGTTAAACCTGAGTCATCCCCGGATGAGGTTAAACCTGAGTCATCCCTGGATGAGGTTAAACCTGAGTCATCCCCGGATGAGGTTAAACCTGAGTCATCCCCGGATGAGGTTAAACCTGAGTCATCCCCGGATGAGGTTAAACCTGAGTCATCCCCGGATGAGGTTAAACCTGAGTCATCCCCGGATGAGGTTAAACCTGAGTCATCCCCGGATGAGGTTAAACCTGAGTCATCATCCCCGGATGAGGTTAAACCTGAGTCATCCCCGGATGAGGTTAAACCTGAGTCATCCCCGGATGAGGTTAAACCTGAGTCATCCCCGGATGAGGTTAAACCTGAGTCATCCCCGGATGAGGTTAAACCTGAGTCATCCCCGGATGAGGTTAAACCTGAGTCATCCCCGGATGAGGTTAAACCTGAGTCATCCCCGGATGAGGTTAAACCTGAGTCATCCCCGGATGAGGTTAAACCTGAGTCATCCCCGGATGAGGTTAAACCTGAGTCATCCCTGAGTCATCCCCGGATGAGGTTAAACCTGAGTCATCCCCCGGATGAGGTTAAACCTGAGTCATCCCCGGATGAGGTTAAACCTGAGTCATCCCCGGATGAGGTTAAACCTGAGTCATCCCCGGATGAGGTTAAACCTGAGTCATCCCCGGATGAGGTTAAACCTGAGTCATCCCCGGATGAGGTTAAACCTGAGTCATCCCCGGATGAGGTTAAACCTGAGTCATCCCCGGATGAGGTTAAACCTGAGTCATCCCCGGATGAGGGTTAAACCTGAGTCATCCCCGGATGAGGGTTAAACCTGAGTCATCCCCGGATGAGGTTAAACCTGAGTCATCCCCGGATGAGGTTAAACCTGAGTCATCCCCGGATGAGGTTAAACCTGAGTCATCCCCGGATGAGGGTTAAACCTGAGTCATCCCCGGATGAGGGTTAAACCTGAGGGTTAAACCTGAGTCATCCCCGGATGAGGGTTAAACCTGTGTCATGTGGTTGTGTGTGTATGTGGTTGTGTGTGTATGTGTTTTGTGTGTGTATGTGGTTTTGTGTGTGTGTGGTTGTGTGTGTATGTGGTTGTGTGTGTATGTGGTTGTGTGTGTATGTGGTTGTGTGTGTATGTGTTTGTGTGTGTGTATGTGGTTGTGTGTGTTAGTCAGGGTGTGTGTGTATGTCGTTGTGTGTGTGTGGTTGTGTGTGTTAGTCAGGGTGCGTTTGTAATCTGGCTCGGGTGTCTGCGTCTTTATTAGTGACTTATAGTGTTAAAATGCTTCAGCAACATCACCTGGTTTGTTGCTTAAAAGCTGAATTATATTTTAATTAGTGTGTGTGTGTGAGTGTGTGTGCACCTTCTGTTGCTACTTCAACACACAGTATATTGTTCTCTGTGTGAAGGAGATTTCACATCTGTGTGTGTGTGTTGCCTTTAGCTATGACCTTGGGTATAGTCGCGGTGTTTGAAATGTTGTCTCCCTCTCTCTTTGATAACACACACACACACACAAGTTATCTCACAGACAACCACAAAGTATCTACTGCGTGCCAAATAACTAATACAAAGTACACACACACACAGACACACAATGGGTTTCTCCCCTCCTTTCTCTGTCGTGTTCTTACCCAGCTTGGGAGTTTGATCTCATCGGTAGTGGCAATATGAAGTGTGTTTGTGACGTGGGGGGGGGGTGGACTGGGGATGTGCCTGCCGTGTACACAGGACATTTTTGTGGCGCTCCAACAATCTGCGTTCTTTCTCATTTCACAATGGGTTTTTCTCGGTTCAGAGTGAGCGAGCTGGAAAGGAGAGGAGAAAGAGAGAAAGAAAGAGGGGGAGGGACAAAGGCAGGAGGATATGAGAAAGAGAGAACGCAAGGAAAGGAGAGCGGTGTGCCCATCAAAGCTCCCGCGATGACAGACATTTTCGGTAATTCGCAATGAGAAGTTTCCTCGCGCTGTCAGTGCAAATCAAAGGGCCTGCAGTTTCGCTCAGAAAATCATTCGATATTTCTCGGCGAAATCAAGACGGCAGCGCTGAGTGCTCCGTGGCCCGGTTGTGCGGGCAAACTGAACGGAGTGCAGGGAGAAAAACCGGGGGCAAAGCAAAATACCTCAAAGACACGGGAGTCGGTTATTATAACAAGTTTCCGTTTTCTGTTAGCGAGGTGTTGGAACCGGCAGGGAGTGAGATTAAAACCCTTAACCTCCTGGCCTGAAACCTGCGACTCCATCGACTGCTGGAACGACATAGCTGATATGCAGCACTTATAAAACACAGCCCCACTACATACAGAGTGCCCTTCTGGGTATTTGACCAGGATGTCGTTGGTTTTGGTCCCCCACTCTCTCTCTCGAGGCCTCGAATGCGTGACAATTTGCACAGTCGCCTAATATCACAGAGCTCTGCTGGACGTCTCGAAAAGTCATGCTGCTGGATGGTTGGACTCTCTGAACTGGTCAGTGGTTGGACTCTCTGAACTGGTCAGTGGTTGGACTCTCTGAACTGGTCAGTGGTTGGACTCTGAACTGGTCAGTAGTTGGACTCTGAACTGGTCAGTAGTTGGACTCTCTGAACTGGTCAGTGGTTGGACTCTGAACTGGTCAGTGGTTGGACTCTGAACTGGTCAGTGGTTGGACTCTGAACTGGTCAGTGGTTGGACTCTGAACTGGTCAGTGGTTGGACTCTGAACTGGTCAGTGGTTGGACTCTGAACTGGTCAGTGGTTGGACTCTGAACTGGTCAGTGGTTGGACTCTGAACTGGTCAGTGGTTGGACTCTCTGAACTGGTCAGTGGTTGGACTCTCTGAACTGGTCAGTGGTTGGACGGGGTACACCGAAGCATCTGCTGAATGTGACATGCTCTGAGGTCTCGCCCTCGCTCCCGTTCCCCACTTTCAGATGGTCTTCAGCTAGGTCCACCATGTTAACCATACTCTACTGCCACGGGTAGTATGCTCTGGGGGTTTTTAGCACATGTAAACGTATTGCTGTGCTATACATTGAATTGAAAATTTGCATATGTGTTTGTTTGTTTGATAATGTTGTGGACACAGCATCAATTGGGGAAAATAACTTGAAAATATAGTGTAGGTGAATATAGCTTCCTATTCATAAATGCTGGTGTATGTACAGTGGAGTATTGGCAGACTGAACATGCCTGTGTGTATGAGTGTGTGTGTGTGTGTGTGTGTGTAAACAAGTGCTAGCTGTCATGTTTTCCTGTTGCTGTGTATAGGGAATGTAAAGCGCTGTATTATTTATTGCACTTTTGCGGTCACCACTGGTCTAGTGTCGGCTGGTTTCACGTTGACAACTTCATATTTCTGGTCAGCCTGCCAATTTAATTCACCCCACATGTTCCATTGATTTGTGCACATAACAGAAAGAAATCAAACTCACCTGTGTGTGTGTGTGTGTGTGTGTTCGCATGTTTTTGTTTTTGAGCCCACTGCCCAGCCAGTCTCTTTCATTTTTGTAATTTCGAGCGTTTGCCGTTTTGAATTACCCTCGACAGCCATAGGAGCAGAAATGCATTTATTTTTCTCAATCTGCACAGTGGCCAGGCAATCGTGCTTAAACTCACAGACACACACAGTCAGACGCACCATTTCTCTGTTGTCCTCCAACTGTAAGGGCTGCTTCACATCTGATCTGGGTCCAGTATTGAACAGCGGGCTAAACGTATTCGTGCCAGGTCAGACACTTCCTCCCATCGTT
>CM055742.1:11158407-11195907 GCA_029465975.1 Dallia pectoralis
TTTTCCCTTTTCCCAATTTCTCTCTGTTCGTTGTTAATGTCTCTCTGTCATTCTTTCCGTCTGTATTTCTCTGCTCCTCCCTCTCTCTCCCTCTCTCTCCCTCTCTCTCCCTCTCTCCCTCTCTCCCTGTCTCTCTCTCGATCTCTCTCCCTCTCACTCTCTCCCTCTCTCCCTCTCTCCCTCTCTCCCTCTCTCTCTCTCTCTTTCCCTTTCTCTCTCTCCTTTTCTATTTCTCATTGTCTCTCTTTGGTGATTCACTCTCCTTGGTGACATTTTGTTTTGAAGGCAGATCTCTGAGTTGTCAATCAAGGACTAGGTCTGAGGAAGATTTATCAGGATGTGATTGTTACTCTACTGGCTGATAAGTGTGTGTGTGTGTGTGTGTGTGTGTGTGTGTGTGTGTGTGTGTGTGTGTGTGTGTGTGTGTGTGTGTGTGTGTGTGTGTGTGTGTGTGTGTGTGTGTGTGTGTGTCGGCGTTTTGGTGCGTCCTGTGAAATCACCTGCTGTCTGGCTAGTAGCGGGCGGGGGCCCGGTAATGATGGTCCCCGCGACGGGAGCTTAGCTTCTCTAAGAGGACCGTAAAACAGCGGGGACCCCTGATTATCATGAATGGACCGGTCCACCTCAGCCGGCCCCCTTCACAATCATGATGATTGTTGTTATTTAGGAGCCCAGACGGGGGGGAGGCGGAGACTGCGGCGTGGCCCGTGGAAAATATTTCTGACAAGGACTCGCCATAATCCAGCGGGAGCAGGACGTTCAGCCGAGCAGAAGGTTATCAGGAGAGAATTCCCCGGTTTTCCACGGGAGGGGAGCAGGGTTATTTTAGGGCATTTCTCTTTTCTGATTGTCCCCGTCCCGTGGCTTCCCCCATTCTGTTAGCGCCACCCTCTCGTTCCCTTTCCCAGTGTCTCAGGGGGTCCGTGGCCCCTCACGGCAGGACGCCCATAGACCCATTGAATGCTGAGGCTTTACTCTGGACCTTTTTCACCTGCTTTTGCCCCACTCACACACACTCACACACACATTCATACACTCACACACACACACACACACACACATTCATACACTCACACACACTCACACACACACATTCATACACTCACACACACACACACATTCATACACTCACACACACACACACACACACACACACATTCATACACTCACACACACTCACACACACACATTCATACACTCACACACACACACACATTCATACACTCACACACACACACACATTCATACACTCACACACACTCACACACACATTCACACACACTCACACACACATTCATACACTCACACACACATTCATACACTCACACACACTCACACACACACACACACACATACATACACACACACACACACACATTCATACACTCACACACACTCACACACACACATTCATACACTCACACACACTCACACACACACACACACATTCATACACTCACACACACTCACTCACACACACTCACACACTCATTCATACACTCTCACACACACACACTTAAAAACTCACACACACACAATTGAGGCATGCGACACACACCCTCACACACACCCACAAACACTCACAAACTCACACACACAATTGAGTCAGGCGACACACACACACACACCCACACACACACACACGCACACTCACACAAACACTCACAAACTCACACACACAATTGAGTCAGGCGACACACACACACACACTCCCACACTCACACAAACATTCACCTACTCACACACAATTTAGTCAGGTGACACACACACACACGCACACACACACACACACACGCACACTAACACACACAAACACGCACTAACACACACTAGTACACACAGGGGGTCACCCTGTGGAGTTTGAGCGATAGCAGCAGCTGTAACTCAGGAGGTGTGAACCCCGCGGCTCCCCTATCTCCCCCCTATCTCCCTCGGTCGGCCTCCCACGGGCCCCTGTGACGGCTGCTATTGTGAGTGGCCCTGTGGGGCCCCGGCTCGCCGCTGGAGAGTAGACGGCGGGGGAACAGAGGAAATAGATGCCGCCTCACGCAGACAAGCCCCCATTACCTCAGCGAGGGACAGCGCGCGCAGACAGACATCGGGGCGAGTCGCGGACGGTTGCCGGGCCCCTGAACGGGGACTTGTTTTCCCGCTCTCTGTGTCGCGTGTCCCCCCCCCAGGAGCAGTCCCGGTGAACGGCGTGCCGTCGTGCCAGTCCGCTACAGGTTGGTTACAATAGGGGGTGACATCACTATATCGCCCGGACGGCAGACTGCTGTTGCTGCGTTACTGTGCAGGAAAAACCCAGCGGATGATCAATTTCTACCCAGAGTGCTCGGGGAACGGGCACGGAGTCTCACGCACGCACGTGCACACACACACACACACTCCCCTTAAGGATAAGGATATCGACCGTACGATATCTCTATGCCCTTCCCGCGCCCATGTAGAGGAATTATTAGGATGATTTATTTAACAGGGGAGAGGGGGAGTGGGGGGCACATGGGGGAGTGTGGGGGGAAAGGGGGGCACATGGAGGGAGTGGGGGGAGAGATTACTCCCCAGAACAACTACCCCTGCAGGAAGACTGTAAAGCCATATGGCGAGGAGACAGTGGATGGCTGCTCTTCACTCCACTAGCACAGCCACAGACTTTACCAGGAAAACTGTGTGTGTGTTTGTGTGTCTGTGTCTGTGTGTGTGTGTGTGTGTGTCTGTGTGTGTGTGATGATGATGATGATGCCGTAGGCGCCAGCAAAACGCGGCAGATTGACTTGTTGTTGTGCTAGCTAACTGCGTAGCATATATACGCCTGGACAGAATCAAATCAATGCGAAGAGATAAGCCGGTTGTATATGTATGTTTTGTGCTGTCGGCTGCACTGGTGCTTCAGCCGTGCTGAATGTTATCGCACGGTTCCATTAACCAGTGGTTAAACGACCAACGTCCTGGCGTGATTTCCAGTTAATGGTGTTTCGCTCGAAGATATGAATAATCTATTAAGAGACGTGAAACCGATTGCTCCGTGTTCGCGATATCACAAGCGGCTAGCCCGAGCTACGCTTATATTTCATATTTTCACTCGGTTCGTTCTCCCAAGTTACACCGGGAGTGGGCGAATCCAATAACCGGATGGCCACCCTTCACCTGTAACCTCTCCTAGTCAGGCAAACGTACAGGTGGTTCTTCCTGACAGCCAGCCCCTCCAGAGCCTCTGCTAGCTCTTAAGATTCCCCAGTTACTCCAGGGCACCTCTAGTCTCCAACGTTTGCTCTGGTGGAATAAGGCGAGGGCTGGGTTAACACTGACTCATGTTTTCTGCACCTCTCCGTTAGCACTGCTGTTAGCACCTGCCCCGCTAATCCACTGCGCCTCCCTCCCCGCTGTAAATCACTAACCGTCGACGTTTCCTGTGCAAATCCCGTGTGCAAGTCCTATTTGCAATGGAATTATGCGGCGTGTGGGATATGGGGTGTGTGTGTGTGTGTTTTTCCCTTCCAGTGCAAGAAGAGAAATTAATTCAATTGGACGTCTGTAATGCTTTGACTTCTGCTAAATGTGCACCTGACATTTTTCAATTAACTCACCGTTCACTCTCCCGTCCCTCTTTTCCCCTCGCTCTCCTGTGACTGCCGCCTGGGTTCCTGTGCTGCATGCTGGGTAACAGGTAAGTCCCACGATGCCTGTTCTTTTCCGGCATGCCTTTTCTTAGGACGCCGTCGCTGCTGGCGAATCGCTTCCAGTTGACGGACGGCGAGTGCCGGGGATCGGGGACAAGTGAATTTGTCCCCCTTTGACTCCGGGGCGACAAAGTCGTTCCAATTCACACCTACGCGTCTGGGTACCTCAGGAAACACACGGTTGAATCTGGCCACTGTGTCTCCATCCAACTGCCAGGACCCTGAAGGAGAAATTATAATGTTTTATTCATATTGTACCATATTAAGAGTCGCTCGGCACATTAAATCTTCGACAGTGACCTCTATGGGCCTGGCTGAAATCAATAGCCCATTATCCTGGGTTTGGGCTGCTTTTCATATGGCGCTGTAATATTGTAATATTTATGACCCGACTTCCTATCATAAATCAACATGTTTAGCGAAGTGCGGAGTGTTGTAAGTCGAGGGGTGTGTGAGGTGAGGTGAGGTGAGGTGGTAGGTGTGTGTGAGTGTGTGTGTGCGTGTCTTTTTGCGGTTCGGACGTTGTGTTTCTTATCTATCTTTAAGCTTTCTGATTAAGAAAAAGCAAAAAGCTCTATGGGCTAGGTTTGCTCTATGTGGTCTATGTGGTCTACAGGCTCTATGTGGTCTATTTGTTCTCTGGGCTCCATGTGCTCTATTGGCTCTATTGGCTCTGTGATTCTGAATTAGCACATTACATAGAGAATAGGGTGCCATTTGTACCAATCTCTCTTCTCGCCTGCCCTTGGCTCGATTTATGTCTCAACAGCTCAGCTATCACAGCACAGCGCTACTGAAATGACCCCGACTCATCTCAGGGCTCTATATGCCAGGGTATTTGTGTGTTGGTTTTAGCATTCCTCAGTTCCAGTTCAGCCCCAGTCACTGGTGTGGGATGTGTCCAGTCAGAGGTCACTCTGATGCTGAATGAATCCGTGGCCTCATCCTGACCTCCTGACCCCTGGCCACACGTCCTACCAGGACTACCGCTTACACGCACACACACACACATATTTTGTCTATCCCATGATGACCAGACGCCCAGTCTGTTTCCATTACAAAGCGTGTGTGTGTGTTGGTTTTTTCATACGGTTGAGCACCACGGTGTTGGGATGTTTTCGTGGGGGAGTGTGTTTGCCCAGCGGTGTTGATGTGTCGACGGCGGTGCCTCAAAGCCCAGGCAGGAGGGGGTGTCCTGCTGATGTCAGCCAGGTCTCTGCAAACACCAGCCACTGGCGACCTGCGGGGAGAGAAGGCCCGCCACACGGGAACACACACCTGTTGCTATCAGACCCTAGAGAGAGAGAGAGAGAACTCACACACACACACTGTGTGAGAGAAATCACACACACACACACACACACACTGTGTGAGAGAAATCACACACACACACTGTGTGAGAGAAATCACACACACACACACAACCACACACACACACACACACACACTGTGTGAGAGAAATCACACACACACACACAAACACACACAGACACACTGTGTGAGAGAAATCACACACACACACTGTGTGAGAGAAAACACACACACACACCCTCACACACACACACACAGACACACTGTGTGAGTGAAATCACACACACACACGCCTTATCAGCTGTCAATCACTCCCCGAGCCACAGAGGTGACACAGAGGTAACATACCACACCACGTCCCTCTTCCTCTCATCTTCATCAGTGTCTTCATCAGTGTCTCTTCACTGCCAGTGTTTGTTTAAGGGTTGGGTCAGTGCAGAGAGACAGCTGGCCGGGATCCTAAATTAAAGGGTAAATACTGTGTTAGTAAATGTTAATCTGCGGATTAGAAGACTTTCGTATCGATGGTAAGTTATAAATTATAAATCATTAGTGGACTAATTCTTAATGATAATGACCTAATTAAAACACTAATTATAATGATCTAGGATATAAACCAGACTAATGTGATTACGTTAGTAAACTAATTCTTAATAATAATGACCTAATTAAAACACTAATTATAATGATCTAGGATATAAACCAGACTAATGTGATTACGTTAGTAAACTAATTCTTACTAATAATGACCTAATTAAAACACTAATTATAATGATCTAGGACAGGGGTGGGCAAACTAAGGCCCGCGGGCCGAATCCGGCCCTTGAGGCAATTCCATCAGGCCGAAGGTATTAAAACAGTTTTGAGAGGAATTACAAAATAACTTTGCTGTCCAATTGTAATGTTTCTGAATCTGAATTAAAGTTATTTAGATATAACAAACCTCCAGTATATATGTTATGTGTATACATTTTAATTATTGCCCTTTTCTGGCCCAAAAATCATTTAGTATGAACAAATTACATAACAAATGTGGCCCTTCATATAATTTCAACGTGCTGATGTGGCCCCTGAGCTGAAATATTTTCCCTCCCCTGATCTAGGATATAAACCAGACTAATGTGATTATGTTAGTGGAATAATTCTTAATGATAATGACCTAATTAAAACTGTAATTATTATGATCTAGGATATAAACCAGACTAATGTGATTACGTTAGTAAACTAATTCTTAATAATAATGACCTAATTAAAACACTAATTATAATGATCTAGGATATAAACCAGACTAATGTGATAACTTTAGTAAACTAATTCTTAATGATAATGACCTAATTAAAACTCTAATTATAATGATCTAGGATATAAACCAGACTAATGTGATTACGTTAGTAAACTAATTCTTAATGATAATGACCTAATTAAAACTGTAATTATTATGATCTAGGATATAAACCAGACTAATGTGATTACGTTAGTAAACTAATTCTTAATAATAATGACCTAATTAAAACTCTAATTATAATGATCTAGGATATAAACCAGACTAATGTGATAACTTTAGTAAACTAATTCTTAATGATAATGACCTAATTAAAACTGTAATTATTATGATCTAGGATATAAACCAGACAAATGTGATTACGTTACTAAATTAATTCTTAATTATAATGACCTAATTATGGATGGATGATCCAGCTGCTAATGTAAAGTGTGTGTTTGCTCTGGATGGACGATCCAGCTGCTAATGTAAAGTGTGTGTTTGCTCTGGATGGACGATCCAGCTGCTAATGTAAAGTGTGTGTTTGCTGTGGATGGACGATCCAGCTGCTAATGCAAAGTGTGTGTTTGCTCTGGATGGACGATCCAGCTGCTAATGTAAAGTGTGTGTTTGCTCTGGATGGACGATCCAGCTGCTAATGTAAAGTGTGTGTTTGCTCTGGATGGACGATCAAGCTGCTAATGTAAAGTGTGTGTTTGCTCTGGATGGACGATCCAGCTGCTAATGTAAAGTGTGTGTTTGCTGTGGATGGACGATCCAGCTGCTAATGCAAAGTGTGTGTTTGCTCTGGATGGACGATCCAGCTGCTAATGTAAAGTGTGTGTTTGCTCTGGATGGACGATCCAGCTGCTAATGTAAAGTGTGTGTTTGCTCTGGATGGACGATCCAGCTGCTAATGTAAAGTGTGTGTTTGCTGTGGATGGATGATCCAGCTGCTAATGTAAAGTGTGTGTTTGCTGTGGATGGACGATCCAGCTGCTAATGTAAAGTGTGTGTTTGCTGTGGATGGACGATCCAGCTGCTAATGTAAAGTGTGTGTTTGCTGTGGATGGACGATCCAGCTGCTAATGTAAAGTGTGTGTTTGCTGTGGATGGACGATCCAGCTGCTAATGTAAAGTGTGTGTTTGCTGTGGATGGACGATCCAGCTGCTAATGTAAAGTGTGTGTTTGCTGTGGATGGACGATCCAGCTGCTAATGTAAAGTGTGTGTTTGCTGTGGATGGACGATCCAGCTGCTAATGTAAAGTGTGTGTTTGCTGTGGATGGACGATCCAGCTGCTAATGTAAAGTGTGTGTTTGTGTATGATAGTGACGGAGCAGTCTAAGCTGGATATCTCTCCCAGTCATCAGTAGATTATTTATTCTGTCGGGTCCAGTAGATTTACAACCCAATGAGCCTGTCTGGGCCGGGATAATACAACGGCTATCACTGGTACTGATAAACACACTTAGCAGTGAATTGTGTCTCCCCCAAACACACACACACACACAAACCCACACGGACAGGCACGTGCACGATGAACAACCCCACACACACACCTGGGCCACACACACATACACAAATGTGCTCGTGCAAACACACACACACGTACTCACCCAAACACACACACACACACACAGAGACACACATAGACGCACCGTCTGGATTTTACAATTACTGTACTATCAGCCTTTCCCTCAAGAACAGCTTTGTGTTTTCCTTGAAGCCTCGTCCTCTACTGAAGGGACATGTGATATGCACGTGAGTGGATGAGTCTGTTCTGTACCAGTAGGCCTGTGTGGGGTTTTATTGGGTTACTGTCTCATGTCATGTGTGAAAAAGTCACGTACACTCACGATCTGTGAGCCAGCCGCGTTGGTGCCCGAGACTCGCATTTCTGTGGGTGTTTACGTCCGTGTGTGTGTGTCTGTGTGTGTGTGTGTGTGTGTGTGTGTGTGTGTGTGTCGTGGGGAAAAGAGGTAGATTAAATTGAACCCACTAAAAACCCAGTCATGAATTAAACATGGAGACAATGGGCAGTTATATTCCAGAATGTTATATACAGTGTTTTGTTAGGCGGTTCGTGTTGAGGCTGTAATTACTGGATTGATTAAAGAAACAATTGAAAATACACTCTGTCTTATTCCCGGACAGGCGTGCTTCCTCTGTCTCGATTCATCTGTTTATTGTTAATGAATGCTCGGTGTTAGGTTATTCATTTGCCGTGTGTGTGTTTGGGGAAAACAGTTTAGCTGGATTTGGAATAATTATTTTGAATAATATATAAGCATAAATCTATCTTACAATATATCTATCTATTTTTCGATCTATATAAATAAATAGACAATTGTGTAAAACCCCACACTGTGAACACGTACACTTCCATTCATCCAACAAGAAATACAAACAGTGTATTGTCACACCTTAAAGCGCACGCACGCGCACACACACACTCTCACACACACTCTCTCTCACACACACACACACACACACACACACACATACACTCTCACACACACACACACATATGCTCTCACACAGCGTGTCGAAGGCGTGTGGATTCTCAGCGAGGAGCCGGCAGACGTTCCCGACTCGGTGTTTACGCTCGCCAAGACGCTCTCTCCGTCCATCTCCCTCCATAGCAACATGAGCAGTTGTTTAAAAACAGTCACACATCGGGGTGTGAAATATGCTGATTGCCCGTGTAACGAGCTTCTTTTCCAAAAGGCCTTAGTCAGTTTCAGCCAATGCTGCAGGGCCGAGGCTGGCCGGATGTCTGGAACACGATCACATTTATTTTCAGCTAGTCTTGTGTGGCTGCGTGCGTGCTCCCTGCACGCGTGTCTGTTTGCTTGCCTGCGTTTACCGGCCTGTGTGTCTTTCCATAATATTAACACTATAGGGAGCGGGTCTATTCATTCACTTCCCCTATCCCTCCTTTGTCTTCACCGCTCTACGAGGCGAGCTCATAGCACACTTTCACACAGCCGCCCTGAGGGGATGTAATGATTGCGTACACGAACGGTATGAATTAAGTGTAGCTATGCACCAAACTGGCCCCCGCAAGATCTTCAGGCCCCTGTCAGAAATGCACACTGATAAGAAAGGGGACCACGCAGAAGGCAAACACGCAGAAATGAAGGAAACTGCTCTCCTTTTGTTTCACATTATTTATGTCCTGACCTTTGACCCCTGTGAAGCAATAGAATAATAACAATGTTCCTGGTTCGGACTAAGGGAGGTTTTACGTATAACACGCTTTAAAGCCGTTGGGTTTGTCGAGCAAACATGCTGCTCAGGATATAGATATGGACGGGGGCACGGGAGAAGCTGCATCTAGTTATCCAGAGTGACGTACAGTGAGTTAATGTATCCTAATGCAGACAACCATACGTTCAAGTGATAGGGAAATGTGTTATACTAAGTAGAATAAGTATTGTTGGTGTTAGAAAATTGTAAAAATGATTTATACATCGGTGTGTGTGTGTTTGGGGCATTTTTGTGAACAGTATGGTGCTTGTAAGATTTGTTGTTTCTAATAAGTAGCGGTACATTTATATTATTATTATGTATTACTGGTAAAGAACATAGTTGGAGGGATTTGAAGGGGAGTGTGGCTGACCGTGTGTGAGGGAAATCTGTGTATGTCAGGAAAATCTGTGTGTGTGAGGGAAATCTGTGTGTGTGAGGGAAATCTGTGTGTGTGAGGGAAATCTGTGTGTGTGAGGGAAATCTGTGTGTGTGAGGGAAATCTGTGTGTGTGAGGGAAATCTGTGTGTGTGAGGGAAATCTGTGTGTGTGAGGGAAATCTGAGGGTGTGTGTGAGGGAAATCTGTGTATGAGGGAAATCTGTGTGTGTGAGGGAAATCTGTGTGTGTGAGGGAAATCTGTGTGTGTGAGGGAAATCTGTGTGTGTGAGGGAAATCTGTGTGTGTGAGGGAAATCTGTGTGTGTGGGAAATCTGTGTGTGTGAGGAAAATCTGTGTGTGTGAGGAAAATCTGTGTGTGTGATGAAAATCTGTGTGTGTGAGGGAAATCTGTGTGTGTGTGGGAAATCTGTGTGTGTGAGGGAAATCTGTGTGTGTGAGGGAAATCTGTGTGTGTGTGGGAAATCTGAAATCTGTGTGAGGGAAATCTGTGTGTGTGAGGAAATCTGTGTGTGTGAGGGAAATCTGTGTGTGAGGGAAATCTGTGTGTGTGAGGGAAATCTGTGTGTGTGAGGGAAATCTGTGTGTGTGAGGGAAATCTGTGTGTGTGAGGGAAATCTGTGTGTGTGAGGGAAATCTGTGTGTGTGAGGGAAATCTGTGTGTGTGAGGGAAATCTGTGTGTGTGAGGGAAATCTGTGTGTGTGAGGGAAATCTGTGTGTGTGAGGGAAATCTGTGTGTGTGAGGGAAATCTGTGTGTGTGAGGGAAATATGTGTGTGTGAGGGAAATATGTGTGTGTGAGGGAAATGTGTGTGTGAAATCTGTGTGTGTGGGAAATGTGTGTGTGTGAGGGAAATGTGTGTGTGTGAGGGAAATGTGTGTGTGTGAGGGAAATGTGTGTGTGTGAGGGAAATATGTGTGTGTGAGGGAAATGTGTGTGTGAGGGAAATCTGTGTATGAAGGAAATGTGTGTATGAGGGCAATCTGTGTGTGTGTGAGTGAAATCTGTGTGAGTGTAATTATTTATTAATTACGAGTGTATTATGTATGTGAGTGTATTCTGTGTGGGAGTGTATTCTGTGTGTGAGTGTATTCTGTGTGTGAGTGTATTCTGTGTGTGAGTGTAATTATTAATTAATTATGAGTGTATTATGTGCGTGAGTGTTTTATGTGCGTGAGTGTTTTATGTGCGTGAGTGTATTCTGTGTGGGAGTGTATTCTGTGTGTGAGTGTATTCTGTGTGTGAGTGTATTCTGTGTGTGAGTGTAATTATTAATTAATTATGAGTGTATTATGTGCGTGAGTGTTTTATGTGCGTGAGTGTTTTATGTGCGTGAGTGTATTCTGTGTGTGAGTGTATTTTGTGTGTGAGTGTATTCTGCATATGAGTGTATTGTGTGTATGAGTGTATTCTGCGTATGAGTGTATTGCGTGTGTGTGAGTGTCTTTTGTGTGTGAGTGTGTTGTGTGTGTGAGTGGCTTTTGTGTGTGAGTGTGTTGTGTGTGTGAATGTATTTTGTTTATGAGTGTATTTTGTGTATGATTTTATTATGTGTGTAGGCGTTTGTGAATTCTGCACTGAAATATAATTGGTGCTGACGTTATTACAATAACAGTCATACAGCTGTGGTTTCCGCACGGGCAGCAGTTTTACAAACTCTCATTTTGTTGTAAAATGTTACAAGAGTGTACACAAGGTCCGACTCCAAATTAAAAATTAACTCAGGTTCCCTCTTGGCATGACATCTAAGACAAATCTTTTTTATTATTTAAATGATTATATATGTTCTCAGTCTCAGTTTTTTGGGGGGCTAACTATTTGTTGACACCAATCGATGTTAATTCCCTTGTTTTGCCCATGCTAGGGTGTTCCTGGAATAACACAATAAAGGAAGATGTATCCGAGAGAGCACACGTGTGTGTGTGTGTGTGTGTGTGTGTGTGTGTGTGTGTGTGTGTGTGTGTGTGTGTGTGTGTGTGTGTGTGTGTGTGTGTGTGTGTGTGTGTGTGTGTGTGTGTGTGTGTGTGTGTGTGTGTTGTGTGTGTGTGTGTGTGTGTGTGTGTTGTGTGTGTGTGTGTGTGTGTTTGTGTGTGTGTATATGTTGTGGTTTGCTGCGCGTGCGCGTGCGCGTGCGCGAATGCGTGCGCGTGCGCGTGCGCGTGCGCGTGCGCGTGCGCGTGCGCGTGCGCGTGCGTGTTTTTCTAATTTGTGTGTGTTTCTTTTGTCTATGTATATTTTGGGGTATATGTTGTGGTTTGCTTGTGGGGAATGTTTTTGTGTGTGTGTCTGTGCGCGCGCCCGCGCACCGCGTATAAAAGGGACAACTCCAAATGGGTAAAACAGAGATGCTCATCCTTCCTCCCCCAGCCCCTTCCCTCTCTCTCTCTCCACCTATTGTGGGTGTGAACAGACAGGGGCTCAGCCAATTGGCCGCCTCCCTTCCATTTTTCACCGCTAAGCCCCTCCCCTCTCCTTCAAACGAGAGCCCTGCTCCAAAAGAGTGCCTCAAACTTGAAGAGAGAGGGAAAGAGAGAGAGGGAGAGAGAATATTCCGCTTTGAACCGGCAGACAGCGGCAGCGACAACTAAGCGAGTGCGGAGCCGCCAGCAGCCAGCAGGATGCGCATTTAACCACACACTGCCCAGCAGCCTAAGGAGAAGACGAGAGCGAAAAACAGGGGATGAATTTTTTCTCCGCACTCTCTACCTCACTCCTTCCTCTCGAGTTAACAAGTTGAGCTTGATGCCCCCGCTGGATGTGTCTTGCAGTGTGGCGAGAGGGATTGTTCTGTGAGAGTGGAGCCTCTCTGCTCTGGGTGCGCGTCTTGGAGAGAGCGAGAGACTGCCGAGAGAGAGACTGCCGAGAGAGAGACTGCCGAGAGAGAGACTGCTGGGAGACTGCCGAGAGAGAGAGTGAGCTTTGGAGGCATCCAAGGCAAGTGTATTTTGGAGACGCAGAGAGGGGAACAAAAGGGCACGGTGTGTATCCAGCAGCTCCATGCCTCTGTGATCAGGTAGTGAGACCAGCCAGGAGGCTCTACATGCGCGGATCCCTTTAAACATTTGGGGGAAGGACCAGCTGCACGATCTCTCAATACAAGGTAACGGCGCAAACCTGATGATTATTGTTCCGCGGTGTCACGGCTGATTGCGTTTTGGGGGTTTCAATGAACCCCAGTATGTATAAATGTGCGCGTGCCCGCTCTGTGCTCCCAATGCTGTGCGCGCTCATTTGCTGTCAGTTATACGGTCTGTTTGTATTATACTAATAGCACATTTGGTGTGGTGGCATCTCCCCGTCGTTGTATTATCTGGGTACCTCGAATTAAGGGACCCGAGTCACGTTTCTCTCCCCCTCTAAATGTGACTTTGAGAGTTGATTGGCGATAGAGGGGGGGTAGCCAAACGCTCACCCCCCAAACACAGCTCCATATCGGAGCAGGGTTGCGCTCACACGCACACCAGCCTCAGATGTTCTGGATTACACCAGCAATAGTTGCTCCAAGCCCAGTTCCATTTTCTCTCTGTGGTCAGAACTTCCACTCTCTCCAAGTCCTCCCAGGGGTTGCCGAGGCTTTTTGGGCTTAATATATCTGTGCACAGATCATTTCGATATCAAAGCCTCTGAAATGTTTAGTGCATTTGTGTGAACATTTTCATGTATTTTCTATTGATGTGAGGCCGACTTATTTGTATTTATTCAACGCGTGTTGTTCAAGTTTTGGAAACGGGCTTATGAACAGTGTTTTGTGTAACACATGTTATAATTTCATATTTTTCGGAGAGAATATAGAATTTAACAGTGCGGCAGAATTAGAACAAGCTTTGAAAATATGTTTTTTTCCGTGTGTGTGTGTGTTACAGTTTCAATTAGCCAGTTATATTTCCCCTGTCCCGTCTTTGAATAAAGGCATGCTATAACAAGGAACTGACCTATGGAAATGCCGGAATAAAATAATGCATCGCAAACGTAGTGGAGATGGCCACATCTTATAATATAATTTAACAATAGATAGACAGTTTAGATGAAGGCAACCTCCGTTGAGAACATGCACGGTTTCAGTATTTGACCGTCGGTGTATTATTACAGGACTCTTATAAGAACCACCTTCACCGGGTTCCAGAAGGAAACACGCACATTTGTGCACGCATATGCAGTCTCCCCGGGGAACCTGGTTCTTTCATATTACAATTAAAACAATGGAGACTAAGGTGTACTGGAGCGCTACCACAATGTGTTCGCCCATGCGTTAAAGACGGGCTGAAATTCCACCAGTCACTGACTCCCACTCTGAGGAACCTGCGGTGTCTCCTTATGTCAAACATGTTCTCCAATTGTCGAGAACCCGAAAACCCAGAAATTGCGAATCGGGGCCTCTGACTCCAATCTATTTAAGACCTGAGTCTCAAAGCCGCTGACCCAAGAGGCTATGCATTTGTGTGTGTGTGTGTGTGTGTGTGTGTGTAGCACGGTCACCATATTCCCTATTATTGTCCTGGCCTAAAGTAGCTCACTATCTAGAGAATAGTGCCATTTGGGACACTATGAGAAATATGCTGTCAAGAATTACAGAGGAGGCCCAAGCCATGTGCGTAGGTGTTTAATGTCCCCTTTCATTCAGCTGCTGTTTCTGCATGGTTCCACTTTAGCTCTTATATTAAGCCCTGGCTTGATTTACGGACTGGGGCCCCGTTCTTTGATTCCGCCCCCTAAATTGATTTTGGAAGGGAAATAATGTTAGACATTGAGAGAAAAATAAAATAGGAGGAAATAGCCCACTGAACAGAAAACCTGTCTGCCCCCCCTCTCTCTCGTTTTCTCTCTTTTTCTTTTCACAAATGGAAACGGATCGCCTAGCAACGGGCCCTGGCAGTGCTTGGTGTGTTAGTGTATGTGTTTGTTACTCTGTGTGTGTGTGTGTGTGTGTATGTGTTTGTTACTCTGTGTGTGTGTGTGTATGTGTTTGTTACTCTGTGTGTGTGTGTGTATATGTGTTTGTTACTCTGTGTGTGTATATGTGTTTGTTACACTGTGTGTGTGTGTGTGTTTGTTACTCTGTGTGTGTGTATGTGTTTGTTACACTGTGTGTGTGTATGTTAGTCTGTGTGTGTGTGTGTGTATGTTAGTCTGTGTTTGTTTGTGTGTGTGTGTGTGTGTTTGTTACTGTGTGTGTGTGTGTGTGTGTGTATGTGTTTGTTACTGTGTGTGTGTGTGTGTGTATGTGTTTGTTAGTCTGTGTGTGTGTGTGATATATATACTGCTGTTGTGTGCATTAATATGGCTTATGGACTACATTAAAATGAGGCTATTACTCAAAGCAGAAAAGTTTAAATTACATTTGATGCGCTCTCGTGATATTTCTCGCATTCAGGGTCCTGTGAAATAGGCCAGGTCCTATTTTCGTTTTCGTACATCTAATTGTTTTATTGTCTGCGTTTCTCACGCCGAACAGCCATTTGTCGTGGTGTAACTTACCCCGAGGTTTTCCCAACTCCGTTTCAAGATGGCTGAGGGTTTAGACGGCACTGCCTCTGCTCATTGTTCATTTATAGGGGGAAATGGGAAAACATCCGGCGGCGTAGCTCCCGAGCATCTCCATCCTCGGCTAAAGGAATTCGGGGTAAAACCTGTGTTGACGTTGGCGTCTGGCGAAAAAAACCCGAGAACAGTGTGTCGCCTACAGGGATCCTGCAGTACGTTGCATCATGATTAGCATAACGCGTAGTGATTGGAGAACCGCGTTCTGGGGAAAGTTGGGAGACGAGAGAGGGATGAGAACAGACTACGGCATCTGCTATTCTTTCAGTGTGATAGACACGAAAGAGGGCCATGAAGAGTGAAGTATGTGGTACCTCCATCCATCTTTACGTCTCCATTTTCTCTCTCGCCCCCCCCCCTCTCTCTCTCCATCTCCCTGTGATTAAAGTTAATATCTCTCCATCCGTCCTTTCGAACCGTCATTAGATATCGAGGCTCTGGTAAAGAGATTTAGAGATTTGCTTTTCTCTAGAGAACGCTGTGCATGGAGTGATTTACGCAGCAATGAGGCAGGCGTGTGACAGAGAGTTGTGACAGTGCCTGTGTGTGTGTGCAGGTTTGTGTGTGTGTGTGTGTGTGTGTGTGTACTATCTGCTGTTGAGGAATGAGGTGTGTGTGACTTGGGCCTTATCTGGATACTTGTCCAGATGGCTATGATCAGAGCTTGAGATGGACTTCTCTCTCTTCCCCCTCCTTCTCTCTTTTCTTTCTTTCTACCCTTCCCTTCTGTTTTTCTCCCGACAGGGCCTGTTTCTTCCATCTATAGATGTCTCTGTCTTTTCTTTCACTCGTCCCTTTTCCATCTCTCCATCTCTGCCTCAACCTTTACTCCTTTCGCCATATAACCACATTTGACCCGTCCACCTAGACTTCTATGGGCTACACTGAACCCTTCTGATAGCAACATACAGTACTCACGAAAGCCAATCGATTGGGTTTATTTTCTCATCACAGCCCCCACCCCCTCATCCTAATCTCCAGTCTGGCTCCAGAGAAGGCTTTGAGAAGGTGGCCCGTTTTATAAGGTGCGTTTGGCCCCCTGAAAAGGGCCACGCTGCTTCCAAAATATTAATTGTAATTGTTTGGCACGTCCCCAAGTCAGCTAGCTGCAGACTGGCCTGTTAACAGGGGAGTTGCGGGAAGTGTCGGCAAGAGACATTTTTTTAACCAAAAACACTGTGCTGTAGAGGGTGTGCAAACTCCGGGAGAATACTTTTTGTCAGAGTTTTGACAGAATAAATAAATTAGATTTTTTTGTGTGCCAAATTGAGTCGTGTTACCCATATTATTATTATAACCATAGTGTTAGCTGCGGTCATAGGCAGAGCAATTCATCAAAAAAATTGATGTACGGGTTTTTTTTAAGTGGAATTTTAGATTAAATAGATTTTCACAATAATATTATTACTTTCTAAAAAAAAAAAATCATAGCATTTATAGAGACCTCGGTCAATTAAAATATTTACATTTTTAAAACGTAGTGTAATAAAATGAAATAAAAATAAGAAATATTTTATACTTTAACAACTGGTTCACTCATATAAATAGGTGTAAAAAACAATTTTATTTTTCAATTTTCCATTGCTAATGAAGGGTCAGTGCAATGAATTATAGTGATATACATAAAGACAATTTATATAAATGATTATCAACATCTTATTCCTTACACAATCAGTCTTAAATAAGCACATACTAATAGTATGTGTGTTTGATTGCCATATTGTCTAGCTCTAAACAACACACACACACACACACACACACTCACACACACACACACACACACACACACACTAGCCGTTGGCAGAGAACCCTGAGTCCGCACATTGCTGAGGTAATTACTACCTTTACAATATTTTCTGTTGCAGAATCAATGTATAGTAAACCAATTTTATGTTTACTTATTATCTATTTTTTTATTTGAAATGTAAGTAAAAAGTGTTTTTTCGCCTTTACATGAAATACACACTTCTTCTGGTTTAATCAGGGCTTCTCGCGGGGCCGTAGGTTTGTGTGTGTGTGTGTGTGTGTGTTGATCTTCTGCAGGTTTGTGTGTGTGTTGATCTTCTGTGTGTTTTTTAGTTTTTCTATCTCCTGATGGAGGCGGTCAAAGGTTGTCCAGGTTTGCTGGGCTCCACAGGGAGCGGTGACAGAGTGACCGTTCTTACTCTACCTAGCTCGGAGACAATAACAGAAGCTCCTGTTGAGGTGAGGAGCCAGGCTAAGCAGGGCCCATACATCATGTCCGGGAGACGGCGTCACAGGAGGGGGCCACTGGAAAATGGCCATAGCCTGTGCATTCACACAATAGCTCCGCTGTCCCGGACCAGTTGTTTAACAGTGTGCATCTGGCGTCAGGTCATTGTGTTCACTGCGATCTCGCGGGCAAAGCAGATCCTAGGTCAGCACTACCATCCCGAGGTGAATTTATCTTTATAACTCGGGGAATTGCATTGGGCTGTTTTTCTTCTTCTTAAAGCCAACATCTGTGTGATGTCAAGCACAATTTTGCAGCTGATGCAGTCCGCTGGACGCGGGCCATAGTTTGGAGGTAACCATTTGGAGAGACGCAGGTTAATGTCGGTAGTTTTATCAGTAAATTTATCAGATTACAATCGGAACAATACAACTATTAATTAGATTTATTTAATACTAATTATTATTGTATTATTTTAATGAAACGTTAGATATTATAATACTAATTATTATATATGTAATATTAACTGCTATTATTCCATGAATAATACATATTATATTTTTACAATATTATTAATAACATTATTACTACAAACCATTTGAAAACAATTTCTTATAATGTTTTTTTTATTATTCAATGATTTGAAAACAATTAACGATTCAAGAACTGAATTTCTGCAACTGTAATATTTTATTATTATAATATCTAATTTAATGTACAATGTTCATTATGTTATAGGACAGAGATGACTTAATAAGTCAAAACAAAACAATTCCCATGGCAAGATTTCAAGATTATTTTTTTAAATGTTTTATAAGAGATTTCATTCAAGTCTATTTTGCCGCTTGGGTGAAGAGAATTGTTTGATAGCATATTTTCTTTAGTTCTGTATATTTATCAGATGTCCGATGCTAATATTCAATTTGGAATGACTAACGAATTCAACAGGAGCCCAGTGCAGATCGTTGCTGGGACATAGTAGCATGTGATAGCCGGCCTGGCTGCCTACAGGTTGGGTCTTAGCGCTAGGCTAAATGCTAATCGCTACGTTGTCTGACTTGACTGCGTGACAGTGGTCGGCCTATAGGCACATACACCCTGGGTTTCTATAGACCTGTATTAAATAGCATGTCTTTGTTTGTCCTTTCAGTGGCTCGTCCGGCTAGTGGTTATTGGAGTTGACAATAGAAGTCCTTGTCAGCGGCATTGGTCCCTGTTGGTCTGGTTCTGTGATGGAACTCGATTACTGGGTAGACCTATAACTCTCGACTCGACCTCGATGGCACAACAGAAAGGCCACACACACACACACGCACACACACACGCACACACACACGCACACACACACACACACACACACACACACACACTCTACGCAGACAGTAGCCAGGTCCAACTCTCCCATTCCCAGTTTCTCCAAGGCAGCACCTGTCAGGCCTCGCTCTGTCTCAGCGAGAGGAAAAGTGGAAAATAAAGGCTCCATTCAATGGTTCACAGCCCGAGACGTCCGCATTTATAATAGAAGAGACCTATTTCAAAGGGTGTGTGTGTGTGTACGTGTGCGTGTGCGCGCGCGTGCGCGTGTGCGCGTGTGGGGTTGTTACATGTGAATGAGGAATGGGACAGAGTAAAGGTAACCGGATTACATAGAAATGTAATCCACTAGACAGGGCCTCTGCTATCTAACAGATAGTTGACTCCACACCTCTATAGTCTGCGTTAAATCCACCCATTACTTATGGATAATCTAGATATGTGATGCATAGAGAATGTCCTCAACCCACTAGAGACCAGGTATCCCTTTTAACACAACCGTTAAGGTGTTCCCATGCAATTATAAACAGACAAATCAATGTAATTTAAGCAAGAAATGTTTTCTCATTCCATGATTAGCATTCAGGCTTCAAACCGGCCCGTTTATAAATACACCCAGTGTGCCCTGAAGAATTAACGGACCTCACACCCGCAAGAGACGTCTACATTTCTGGCATCACAACATTTTCTATTTTATCTCTAAAACATTTTGTCAGGTAGTGGTCATTCATGACCTTATATATATATATATATTATATATATATATATATATATATACGATGATGTTTCCCCTTATCTGTCAACATGGGGAACGTCTGAGAACACAGAAATGACTTTGGTTGAAACAATTGCTACAGGCCTGAAAATACCCATCTTTATTGTTGGAATAATTGGTAAGAAGTATAAATAAACTAACTGTATGAAGAACCAATCATATTGGATTTATTTAATACATCGGAGGTTGCAGAATTAGCGCTGTTTAAGTCCAAACCTCAAATGAACGCGTAAAAACCCAATACAAATCCAGGATCCAATTGTAGTCTGTTCAATTAGCTCGACCGTCACTGTGACCGTTTTGCTTTTCCTCACAATTCTCGGGAGAAGGGAGTATCAGCTCCCTAAACACCACTTGTGATCAGCACCCTACACAGCACTTGTGATCAGCACCCTACACAACACTTGTGATCAGCACCCTACACAACACTTGTGATCAGCACCCTACACAACACTTGTGATCAGCACCCTACACAGCACTTGTGATCAGCACCCTACACAACACTTGTGATCAGCACCCTACACAACACTTGTGATCAGCACTCTACACAACACTTGTGATCAGCACTCTACACAGCACTTGTGATCAGCTCCCTACACACCACTTGTGATCAGCACCCTACATACACTTGTGATCACCCACACACCCTGATCAGCACCACATAATGTGATCAGCACCCTACACACCACTTGTGATCAGCACTCTACACAGCACTTGTGATCAGCACCCTACACACCACTTGTGATCAGCACCCTACATAATGTGATCAGCACCCTACACACCACTTGTGATCAGCACCCTACACAATGTGATCAGCACCCTACATAATGTGATCAGCACCCTACACACCACTTGTGATCAGCACCCTACATAATGTGATCAGCACCCTACACACCACTTGTGATCAGCACCCTACACACCACTTGTGATCAGCACCCTACACACCACTTGTGATCAGCACCCTACATAATGTGATCAGCACCCTACACACCACTTGTGATCAGCACCCTACACACCACTTGTGATCAGCACCCTACACACCACTTGTGATCAGCACCCTACATAATGTGATCAGCACCCTACACACCACTTGTGATCAGCACCCTACATAATGTGATCAGCACCCTACACACCACTTGTGATCAGCACCCTACATAATGTGATCAGCACCCTACACACCACTTGTGATCACTTAAAGTGCCTGTGTCTTTAATGTCTTCAATGTCAGTCCTCTGTAACTGTCCTACTCCACTGAGCTCTGTACTCCCTTTGACAGATATAACGGTAGAGGTCACGCCCAGTGGCCTGGAAGTGTGTGTGTGTGCTAGTAGCACACATTAGTGTGTGTGTGTATGTTTGTGTGTGTGCTAGTAGCACACAGCCTTCATCTACGACGAATTGGTGGACGTGTGTGTGCGTGTGTGTGCGTGTGTTGTTTTCGGGTGTGTGCACGGCACGTTTGTCAGGGATGGACATTGCTCATGTAGGCTTGCGTCTGCGCATTAGTGTGTGTGTGCGTGTATAAGCTTGTGTGCGCGTGTGTGTGCCCACTCGCATCTCCTTGCGTTGGAATTTGTCCCCGCTGTGAGCTAGAGACCTGCTCCGCCCAGAGGGTGTGTAGCTGGGAGAAAAGACCTTTCTCCAGTGTCCCAGTCCCTCCCACAGTAAAACCATGGCCCTCTATTGTTTCCGCTCGGCTTGTCAATCCCTCCCAGATTAGGGTTTTCATACACACACACACACACACGCACACATCATCCTCTCGGAGGCTAGCTGGCTGTCCCGTCAATGATTTGAAGAGAACCGCTCCACCTCCAAACCCCCTCTGGTGTCTTTTATTGCAGCCCTGATAAACACTTTACCAGACTTGCATCTCTCTCTCCTTCTGCCTTCTGTGTCATCCCTGTTTTCTTCTTTTTTCACTCCCACACTGAATTCAATTTTAAAGGCTTTATTGGCACGGTAAACATTTATTTACAGTGCCCAAGCAAGTGGAAAATAAGAAAGATGAAATATGAATAATGAATAGTAAGACGTCTAAGCATTCATTACACCCGCACGCAGACGCGCACGCAGACGCGCACGCAGACGCGCACGCAGACGCGCACGCAGACGCGCGCGCAGACACGCACGCAGACACGCACGCAGACACGCACGCAGACACGCACGCAGACACGCACGCAGACACGCACGCAGACACGCACGCAGACACGCACGCAGACACGCACGCAGACACGCACGCAGACACGCACGCAGACACGCACGCAGACACGCACGCAGACACGCACGCAGACACGCACGCAGACACGCACGCCGACGCGCAGACGCGCACGCCGACGCGCACGCCCGACGCGCACGCAGACGCGCACGCCCAGACGCGCACGCGACGCGCACGCCGACGCAGACGCGCACGCAGACGCGCACACGCGCGCAGACACGCACGCAGACACGCAGACAGACACGCAGACAGACACGCAGACAGACACGCAGACAGACACGCAGACAGACACGCAGACAGACACGCAGACAGACACGCAGACAGACACGCAGACAGACACGCAGACAGACACGCAGACAGACACGCAGACAGACACACGCACAGACACGCAGACAGACACACGCACAGACACGCACACAGACACACGCACAGACACACGCACAGACACACAGACACACGCACAGACACGCAGACAGACACACGCACAGACACGCAGACATGCACACGCACAGACACGCAGACATGCACACGCACAGACACGCAGACATGCACACGCACAGACACGCAGACATGCACACGCACAGACACGCAGACATGCACACGCACAGACACACACACAGACAGACACGCAGACAGACACGCAGACAGAACATGCACACAGACAGACAGACAGACACGCACGCAGACACACACACAGACACACACGCAGACAGACACGCACGCAGACAGACACGAGCACAGACAGACAGACACGCAGACATGCACGCACACATTACAAACGTATAGGCACTTCAAATGTCAGCTATGGACAATGGTGTCACAATATGGTAACAGTTAACGTATGAGTCTCTGACCCGGGTGAATTTGGGTGAGGGGGAGAGAGATAGCAGGAACCCCCCACTCATCCACCCACCCCCACCACCCCCCCCCCTCTTTTGTCAGGCCCTGTCAGATGCACAGTAAGGTCGTGACCTTTTAAGGGCCTGGGGCTCGCCTTACAGGATAGGGCAACCTGAGCTAGCTAGGTGTAAGGATGTGCCATGTCTGTGTCCGTTCCAGCTCCACCACGTGGTTGGTAGTAAATGTTATCCACATGCAGTACCGGTCGGGTCTGGACTCACTCACTCAGTCAAAAGAGTAGGAAAGTGTGTCCAAATGCTTTGACTGGTACTGTACGTTGTGTCTTACTGTCCTTCCCTAACCGCAGCTCCAAGACTCTGACCCCTGACCCGCTTTGGGGTGGGAATAGGCCTGGCAGTTAGAGCATCTGAGCAGTGACCGAACTGTCGCTAGGTCGAATCCCCAAACCAACCAAGGAAAAACAAGCACATCTGTCATGCCGTCCCCGTACGAGGCAGTTAACCGTAATTGCTCCCAGGTCATTGCTGTAAATCACTGTGGATCGGGGCGTCTGCGAAATGACTGAAATGTAAACTCACATTTGTTCCTGTGGTCTGGGGCCCCGGAGACACGGCCACTGGACCACATGTACTGCTGCAGCGTTGGTTCCCATCTCACCGACCACCCGATCAGTGAAAACCCGGCTCGTTCACTGTTTACCTGTCTATTAAAGCGGACAATGGCTGGAAACAAAATATGTCACATGTTTCAAAGCTGTTCCCGTTTTACTTACCTCAAAACAAAAATAAGCAAACCTTTCCACTGAGCTTAAAACAGTGTGATTGCTTGTTCTTCGTGTTACTTTTCTTGCTGGGATTTTGGATACACACTGGTGTAATAAAACAAGCGTGCACACGTGCACACACACACACACACACACACACACACACACACACTGAGAAGAGAGCCCATTCGTTTGACAGGGACATAGGATTCGGAGACGGTTGGATGTAGATCAGTGTCAGTTTGTTGTTGTGGTTAAGCGTTTTATGATGAGCTGGACGGGCCGGCCGGTGTGTTTAACCGGTGCCAGTTGTCACCAGGGTGGTGGAGACACAGGGGGTCGGCTACACAGGGGGTCGGCTACACAGCGTCTACACCAACAGTTGGCTGACCGTTCATTGTTTCCCCAGTCACATACTCAGCTGCCCGAGGCCACGTGGCCCCATGCGGTACGTAATGTATACGTCCTTGGGTGGAGGTGAAAAAAGCCTCACCACTTCACGTCATCCAGTCGCACTAAACTCAATTACTGATGGTCATCCCCCCCCAGTGTGTCGTTACCGTATGACTCAATACACCCCCCCGCACCCCCCTCCGTCACTCCGGGCCTTTCTCTCCTCCTTTTTTATGTCCACTTCTCTCCCTCTGTCGACTCTGTTTCCTCTCTCGATTCAATTTCTCTCTCGTACACGGACACACTCAGACGGCGCGTCACTGATATGCTCACTAAGGGGGAAATAGCTGAGTTTGTTGTCCGTGTAAAAAGCGCTCTAAGGTACAACTGCTCTGACATTTACTCTGCAGTTTGTTTGTTTGCGGGCCTGAACACAAAGCTCCATACTAATCAGCCATGTCTGCTCAGAGCGACGGATACAGTTCACTAACATGGCAACATATCGCTGCTTTTATCTCTCTTCCTTTCTCCGTTTCACCTTCTCTCTTTCTCTCTCACTTTCTCTCATTGTCTTTTTCTCGCTCTACCTCTTGCCCTCTGTCTTGTCCTTTTCTTTTTCTCTCTCTCTCTTTCTTTACTTCTTTCTTTTTATCTCTCTCTCTCTCTCTCTCTCGCTAGCAGTCTACCCATAAAAACAACAGAGAAATGTCAGCCTCTAATTGAAGACATGCTTTAAAAATCACATGTAAGAGAGCCGGTCCCTCGCTCCAGTGTGTTTGAGATGCAGACCCAGGCGTGGAGGCCGTTCCCTTATGTGACCAGTAACACGTTCAGCGGGAACATGCGCGTGCCAAGAGTGGGCCGCCACCTGTGCTAACGCTAATCTTATTGATCTCCACAGCATATATAGCATTATTATATTACAGCATTATACAGCAAAGCGCTACATATTAAAGCGCCACAGATGTGCGCTGGACAATGGAATGCGGTAACGGCAACGCAGACGTGCTTGTCCCTGTTAGATACGGCGGAGCTGACGGAACGCCCTGGGTCCAGGCTCTTATGCAGCATGTGGCACACACACACACACACACACACACACCATTCCATCATTGGCATTCCAGTCTCTACCCCAAAAGCTCTTCTCTTCACACAGTAGACCCCTTCTCCGTGTTTGCCCCCCCTCTCTTTCGCTCTCCCCTCTCTCTCCCTCTCTCTCCCCTCTCTCTCTCTCTCTCTCTCCCTCTCTTTCTCTCTCCTACAGAAGCCCACTCTCTAATTCTTCTCACACAGCCCCCTTAATTACCTTGGGCGTAATTAGCCACAAGAACAACCAAGTATTTGTATTTAAATAGCGTCTAATTCCCGGCGTTGTTCTTAATAGGCCGTTAAAGGGAGGTTTAAAGTAAATGTAGGCTTTGTTTAATGTGTAATTGCCACTTTGAGTAGATAAATAACAACTTCACTCAGAGTGGGTTTTCTAAATAAGCGTTTATTTACATCAGAAGGCTATTCGGCTAGATTATATCATGTACCGGTGTGTATATATATATATATATATATCAAACTTATATATCACTTTATAGAATTAAAGGTTGTAACCTGGCCATTGATACGTCATTTACTTATTAGTTCTGCGTTCAGTAGATAAAGTTTTAATTGCTGTAGTTGATATGACTTGATAAGTCGCTATGCAGCCCGTTATGAATACAGAGACTCTGAGAGGACAAATAATTAGCAGCTAATCAACCGACTCTCAGTAATCGACCGCAAGTGTGCGAACATATTGCCTGTGTTCAGAATTCACGTAGAGGCCTGTGGGAGAGAAAAAGGCATTTGCACAAAGTGGACAATAGCATTTGTATTACGTTGAATCTGAAATGTGATTAGGGCCGTTACTGCGTCAGCATGGGATGAAGGTCCGGCTGACCAAGCACACATCACGACTGGTTTTTCACAGAGTGTGCGAAACACAAACACACGAAGGCTAAACACACGCGCACACATAAACACACTGGGTGATGAGTTAAGGTTTAAGGACAGTGTCTGCGGGCTAAGATTGTATGCATAAAGAGTCCACTGGCAACGGATGAGCTTCCTCTAGTTCAGCCTGATACCTCATCCACTGTTCTCAGTCGTAGGTCATGTGACTCTATCTACAGAACACAGATTTATGGATGACTTGATACATCATCCACAGTTCTCAGTCACAGGTCACGTGACTCTATTTACAGAACACAGATTTATGGATGACTTGATACCTCATCCACTGTTCTCAGTCACAGGTCACGTGACTCAATTTACAGAACACAGATTTATGGATGACTTGATACCTCATCCACAGTTCTCAGTCACAGGTCACGTGACTCTATCTACAGAACACAGATTTATGGATGACTTGATACCTCATCCACAGTTCTCAGTCACAGGTCACGTGACTCTATCTACAGAACACAGATTTATGGATGACTTGATACCTCATCCACAGTTCTCAGTCACAGGTCACGTGACTCTATCTACAGAACACAGATTTATGGATGACTTGATACCTCATCCACAGTTCTCAGTCACAGGTCACGTGACTCTATCTACAGAACACAGATTTATGGATGACTTGATACCTCATCCACAGTTCTCAGTCACAGGTCACGTGACTCTATCTACAGAACACAGATTTATGGATGACTTGATACCTCATCCACAGTTCTCAGTCACAGGTCACGTGACTCTATCTACAGAACACAGATTTATGGATGACTTGATACCTCATCCACAGTTCTCAGTCACAGGTCACGTGACTCTATCTACAGAACACAGATTTATGGATGACTTGATACCTCATCCACAGTTCTCAGTCACAGGTCACGTGACTCTATCTACAGAACACAGATTTATGGATGACTTGATACCTCATCCACAGTTCTCAGTCACAGGTCACGTGACTCTATCTACAGAACACAGATTTATGGATGACTTGGATGTGATGTGTCCAGAATGCGTAGATACAGATACACAAGGCTTGTGGCTTAGACCGGATCTGTTCCACAAACACTACTGAGGACCTCATACCGTTCTCATATCAATTCCCGAATCAATGGCCTTTTAAAATGTCGGGTATTAATATTCTCAACATTTAGGCTGATGCGGAGATTATTATCAACATTTGTTATCGGGAGTATTAATTGAAAATCACATCGTCCGACTAAACACCATTGACCTAAGACAAAGCCCAGTTTGTGTGTATTCTATCTATTTCCCTGTGTCTGCGGGTGTCACAGACCGGTGAGGTCACGATGTCCCATGGGGGATCTGGACAGATTGAGTTGACGTCCCCACTGGTCCCTCATGAACAGCAGATGTGTTGATATGCCAAGCTCCCATCTAGCCTCAAAACAGAATAAACAATTTAATCAAAAGCAATTAACTTCCCATTATAAATTTGACTGCATCGGCTGAATTTGTGGTTTCATCCTCCAGACCTGCCAGCACTAGAGTCTGGCGGAACAGTCGCCGGGCAGAATTGACTGTATCTTTTGCCATCTGGGCTGTCTGGGGAATTTAACACTTGCCAAATGACCCCCTCTGTACTTTACGGCTTAGAGCACAGCGATGTACATCTTTAATGTAGCACACTCCACCGAGATGGCATTTGGGACACGGATCCTGAGTTACCGACATTAGATTGTTGTTTATTCACTTTACCTCCGCCAGGTTACAGGACCCCAGCTGCAGTCATATTTAATAAGAAATAACTACGGCCTGCTTTGTTAAAACCAGACATAAGTGACACAGAGTGAAATGAAAAAGGCCATTATTTATGAATTTAGGATGAATGAGGACTGTGTGTTTATATATATATATATATTTTATTAGAATTTTCCATCTGGTTTTATGATCTTGTTGGGGTCCGCCAGATCTTGAGGTCCGTCTCTATGGAGGACTTTCTGTTCTCCTAGGCAACACGCCATGCATGTTTAGCACGCCGCAGGTTCTGGCGACATGTACGACACGTTCGAGGGACATGCCAGGTGTACTAGGGCCAATAGGAGGCCCTTTTGAACGTGAGAGCGCTACATGCCCACACAAGACGTGTCAAATATGAGCAAATATGATTCATAGGAGCCTCATGTGACGTGTCATATATAGCGCTTTAGTGCCTACGTTTAGCACACGGCTAGCTTATTGGCTAAGTGCGCGTTAACCATGTCCACGTTAAATAACACATTTGGCGGAAATGTGGATAAATGGCCGGAAGGCACTCGCAGGTCTTCAAATTGCTGTGAAGGAAAAATGGCTTTGTGACCTACATCTCCATTTGTGTTATATCTTAATGTGCGGCGTTTACCTGCAGTCAGCGAATTGACGGCTAACAAGGCCGTAGGACGATGAGTCACCGCACCACAGTGTTCTGCGTGGCCGCCGCTAAATGTGTGCGTTAGCGTAGAGCGTCTATTAATTATTTTTAAAAGTGTGTGTGTGTGTCTGTGTGCGCCGGAAAAACCAACCGTCGTTATGGTAAGCATTACGAGGACAGAAGGCCTAGTAAAACAGCAGGTTAGCGTGCGCCGACAATTTACGACAGGATGCAACGGTATGCTCTGCAGGGTTTACAATGCAAATTGTCAATGTAGCCTTGGCTAGCATGTGGCGTTGTTGTACTGCTCATTGTGAGCGACGGCAGCTAATTAATTCATGCTAAATGGATGGGTCACTCTGGTGAGTTTCTTGTTAACCGAGCGTTAGCCGTCCTGCCTCACTGTCCATCCGCAGGCGAGTTACTCGGCCGGAAGAGCGAGTTTGAGCTATGGTTGCCATATGCTAGGTAGAAGGGCAGACACAGATAGCCATTCATCCAGTGGGGTCGCTTCTTCTCAGCCCCTCCTTGTACAGTTCAATCTGAGCTTTTGTTTGCTAAGACGGGCGGTTCGGGCGTAGGCAGATCAAAGTACTTGTTGACATCACAGCGAGCCCGTCTCCAAACAGCGTCGGCAGGGGGTTCCACGCAATGTACGAACGCGGGTCCTCGCCTTGCCAGGTAACGACAGAGGCGGGACAGACAAAAGACGTCTCCATTGAGTTCAGAACAGACAGGACGGGAGAAATGGCCTGATCGTGGTGGAGAGATACCGATGACAGGATAAAGGAATGGGACGGAGCGAGCAGGTGTGAGGAGATGTCTCCTATAGGTGATGTTTGATGTCCTGCCCCAGGGTTCTGTTGCTCCTATAGAATACAGAATAATCCCCACACACCCCACGATGCTGCTTTCATCCTATTCCCAGCCAGTGAGATATCTGGGAGCATTCACACACACACACACAATCAGGGTTTATGGAAGCTGTAGTATGAAGAATAGGTCTTGTTTTTCTTCTTCATATGTCGACGTGCCGCAGTAGCAAAGCAGGGGGAATGGAGAAATGGACAGAAATATGGAGAATGAGAAAGAGAGAGAGGAGATGAAGAGCGGAGAGGGAGAGAGAGGGGGTGATTCTGCGGCTCAGGTTAATATTAATCCCACAATTAGTGTAACAGAGAAGTGGACCATGAATGCCTGACCAGATTAGACTCATAGAGAGAGACCGGAGACCGTTGTACACTACACATAGAGAGAGAGACCGGAGACCGTTGGACACTACACATAGAGAGAGAGACCGGAGACCGTTGTACACTACACATAGAGAGAGACCGGAGACCGTTGGACACTACACATAGAGAGAGAGACCAGAGACCGTTGGACACTACACATAGAGAGAGACCGGAGACCGTTGGACACTACACATAGAGAGAGAGACCGGAGACCGTTGGACACTACACATAGAGAGAGAGACCGGAGACCGTTGTACACTACACATAGAGAGAGACCGGAGACCGTTGGACACTACACATAGAGAGAGAGACCAGAGACCGTTGTACACTACACATATAGAGAGAGACCAGAGACCGTTGGACACTACACATAGAGAGAGAGACCGGAGACCGTTGTACACTACACATAGAGAGAGAGACCGGAGACCGCTGTACACTACACATATAGAGAGAGAGACCAGAGACCGTTGGACACTACACATAGAGAGAGAGACCGGAGATTGTTGTACACTACACATGAGACCGCTGTACACTACACATATAGAGAGAGAGACCAGAGACCGTTGGACACTACACATAGAGAGAGACCGGAGATTGTTGTACACTACACATAGAGAGAGAGACCGGAGACCGCTGTACACTACACATATAGAGAGAGACCGGAGACCGTTGGACACTACACATAGAGAGAGAGACCGGAGACCATTGTACACTACACATAGAGAGAGAGACCGGAGACCGCTGTACACTACACATATAGAGAGAGACCGGAGACCGTTGGACACTACACATAGAGAGAGAGACCAGAGACCGTTGGACACTACACATAGAGAGAGACCGGAGACCGTTGGACACTACACATAGAGAGAGAGACCAGAGACCGTTGTACACTACACATATAGAGAGAGACCAGAGACCGTTGGACACTACACATAGAGAGAGAGACCGGAGACCGTTGTACACTACACATAGAGAGAGAGACCGGAGACCGCTGTACACTACACATATAGAGAGAGAGACCAGAGACCGTTGGACACTACACATAGAGAGAGAGACCGGAGACCGTTGTACACTACACATAGAGAGAGAGACCGGAGACCGCTGTACACTACACATATAGAGAGAGACCGGAGACCGTTGGACACTACACATAGAGAGAGAGACCGGAGACCGTTGGACACTACACATAGAGAGAGACCAGAGACCGTTGGACACTACACATAGAGAGAGACCGGAGACCGTTGGACACTACACATAGAGAGAGAGACCGGAGACCATTGTACACTATACATATAGAGAGAGACCAGAGACCGTTGTACACTACACATATAGAGAGAGAGACCAGAGACCGTTGTACACTACACACATAGAGAGAGAGACCAGAGACCGTTGGACACTACACATATAGAGAGAGACCAGAGACCGTTGTACACTACACATAGAGAGAGACCAGAGACCGTTGTACACTACACATATAGAGAGAGAGACCAGAGACCGTTGTACACTACACATATAGAGAGAGACCAGAGACCGTTGTACACTACACTTTATATCCCTCTTGTCTATCTCTGTTCTCTCTCATTTCTCACTCTCTCGTTACATGTCACACAGTGTCCACTTTTGCTGTCCGCTCTTCTCTCCCCACCTCCCCCACTCCCTTTCTTGCTCTCTCCCTCTCTATCCACTTCTCTCGCAGTCTCATGCCTTTCTTCTTTCCGTTTACCCGCTCCCAGACGTTCACTCGGCGGTGGAGCCAAAAGCTCGTCCTTACCGACTCTCTCACGCAGACCTTCAGTCGGCGCTGCGTCATCCTATGGGAACCGTCCGGTTTCTCGGAGCTCTACACCGAGTCCATTTGGACCTCAGCTAGTGATGAAGTGTAGATAACCTTTGTCCCCTGTGTCCACCGGTGGAAGAGTTCGGATGAAACCTCAGTGAATAATACATCCAGATACATCTCAGAATGGGAAACTAGTATTATATGTGCATTTAACTCTACAGACAGCTCTTTAATCCCCTCTGGTGAGAAACCACGACTTTCTCACGCACACACAGAAACACACACATAAACACACTCCTGACTGTAAACCTTAAACCTACCCAGCTGCATTAATTACTCTAGGGTTTATACATTTGGTTGGAGATGAACTTCCCTGGGTTTAGCTAAATGGTTGGCAGTGGATGGAAGTTGAGTCGGGGCCATGTTGTGATGTGTGTGTGTTGTGATGTGTGTGAGTGTGTGTTGTGATGCATGTGTGTGTGTGTGTTGTGATGTGTGTGTGCGTTGTGATGTGAGTGTTGCGATGTGTGTGTGTGCGCGCTACCAACTGTTGGAGTGTCACTGGCGTCAGCGGGTTAACTTGAACTACAACCTTGTCACTTCTCTGTGTGACAGACGTTCTACTGGCCTTCATTCTCTGTGACTGACGGCACGCACTTTGTCCACACACACACACACACATTCTCTCTCTCAGCATGTCTCTGTATTGGCCGTCCTGGCTCGTAGGACACAGGAATGCCTGACACAACGGTCCACACAGAACCCTCTGTGTACCCCGGGAATTCCTGCGCTAGTTCCCTTTTAATTGGAGACATTTTTGAAGGGCGTCAGTTTGGTAGCCGACACACAAGAAAATAAATATGTTAATCTGCCCGTCATCAATCATTGGCTGGCGCGGAGGAGAAGGCGCTATGCCCGACCCCCTGATGACAGTTGACCTCTGACCCAGCACGGTGTGATGAGCTCTTACAGTGCACGGGGAGTCAATGTTTCAGAGGTAAATACCATCCGTCTGTGTGTCTGTATATTCATCTCTCTCTCTTCGTCGCTCCGTCTCTCTCTCCGCCTTTCCGTCTCTCTCTCTCTCTCCCCGTCTCTCTCTCTCTCCGTCTCTCTCTCTCTTTGTCTCTCTCTCTGTCTCTCTCTCTCCTTCTCTCCGCCCATTCCGTTTCCAAGCCCCTTCATTCCCATCAGTTCCATTAGTAGATCAGAAGATTCGGTCATAGGATGCGGGAATGGGGACCACATAGGAGACCGCGCGTAGTGTTACGGGTTCTTAAAGTGCGTTTGCCATCAAAACCAAGAGTCTCGTCCTGAGCGGTTCTCTACGATGCCGTCTACCCTGGTCCCTGAGAGTCACCCTGGATCTATGAGGAGCGGTTCCGAAGCACT
Source organism: Dallia pectoralis (assembly GCA_029465975.1). Classification (NCBI taxonomy): domain Eukaryota; kingdom Metazoa; phylum Chordata; class Actinopteri; order Esociformes; family Umbridae; genus Dallia; species Dallia pectoralis. Next base: position 11,191,124 of record CM055742.1, read on the forward strand.
GGGTGTCGTCTGGGTTCAGCGTGAATCTCACAGAGGGGCGTAAGACGAGCAGCGGAGAGGAGGGGAGTAGAGAGAGAGAGAGAGAGGGAGAAAGAGAGAGAGAGAGGGAGAGAAGAAGGGAGAGAGACAGAGGCGTCTTGTCTTTCCATTAACATGTTAATATTTAATTTTAATTACCCGCCTGTTAGAAGGATTTACTTTATTTTTTCAAAATTAAAACACTTTACGGACCATCGGCAAGGTCAAAAAACGGAAAGCCCAAAGAGAAAACAGACAGTAGTGTAGAGTCTCATCTGGATCACTTATACAAAAGGTTCTGTTGTCTGGCTAGATGAGCTGAGCAGAACACTGGGGGTACATTTAAAGGTCCGCACTCACTCCGTCTGAGGTTCTGGTGAGCGTACACGCTAATGTTTAGAAGCAAAACACGTTAACGGTACCTGTTTACCTGTCACAGGTGGACACCGTCTGTATAGATGTGGGGACACACTCGTAACACAAGGATGCTCTTAATGTAGCTATCACACACACACACACAGACAAATAGACGGGTGCTCCAATTCCCGGCAGACGCGACACGACAGGAGTGCCAGCGCTGCCGTTTGAGCGGGTGACCCAATTGGTCGGCAAACTAGAGCAGTCTGCGCTAGCACAAATGGCCTCCTGTCAAATGGACAGCATGCATTCAGACACGGGTGTTATATAAATGAATTGGAGCACACACACACACACACACATCGTACAAGCCACCACGCAGCAGCCTGTTAGGATGATTGTACTGATTGTGTTTCTGCCAGCAAGTGGGATGTGCCCGTGTTAAGGCTGGTTTGGGCTTGTTTGAGATGGACAGACTATATACCTGGTGTATAACATCAGACTAGACTATATACCTGGTGTATAACATCAGACTAGACTATATACCTGGTGTATAACATCAGACTAGACTATATACCTGGTGTATAACATCAGACTAGACTATATACCTGGTGTATAACATCAGACTAGACTATATACCTGGTGTATAACATCAGACTAGACTATATACCTGGTGTATAACATCAGACTAGACTATATACCTGGTGTATAACAGCAGACTAGACTATATACCTGGTGTATAACATCAGACTAGACTATATACCTGGTGTATAACAGCAGACTAGACTATATACCTGGTGTATAACATCAGACTAGACTATATACCTGGTGTATAACATCAGACTAGACTATATACCTGGTGTATAACATCAGACTAGACTATATACCTGGTGTATAACAGCAGACTAGACTATATACCTGGTGTATAACATCAGACTAGACTATATACCTGGTGTATAACATCAGACTAGACTATATACCTGGTGTATAACAGCAGACTAGACTATATACCTGGTGTATAACATCAGACTAGACTATATACCTGGTGTATAACAGCAGACTAGACTATATACCTGGTGTATAACATCAGACTAGACTATATACCTGGTGTATAACATCAGACTAGACTATATACCTGGTGTATAACAGCAGACTAGACTATATACCTGGTGTATAACAGCAGACTAGACTATATACCTGGTGTATAACAGCAGACTAGACTATATACCTGGTGTATAACAGCAGACTAGACTATATACCTGGTGTATAACAGCAGACTAGACTATATACATGGTGTATAACAGCAGACTAGACTATATACCTGGTGTATAACATCAGACTAGACTATATACCTGGTGTATAACAGCAGACTAGACTATATACCTGGTGTATAACATCAGACTAGACTATATACCTGGTGTATAACATCAGACTAGACTATATACCTGGTGTATAACAGCAGACTAGACTATATACCTGGTGTATAACATCAGACTAGACTATATACCTGGTGTATAACATCAGACTAGACTATATACCTGGTGTATAACAGCAGACTAGACTATATACCTGGTGTATAACAGCAGACTAGACTATATACCTGGTGTATAACAGCAGACTAGACTATATACCTGGTGTATAACAGCAGACTAGACTATATACCTGGTGTATAACAGCAGACTAGACTATATACCTGGTGTATAACAGCAGACTAGACTATATACCTGGTGTATAACATCAGACTAGACTATATACCTGGTGTATAACAGCAGACTAGACTATATACCTGGTGTATAACAGCAGACTAGACTATATACCTGGTGTATAACATCAGACTAGACTATATACCTGGTGTATAACATCAGACTAGACTATATACCTGGTGTATAACATCAGACTAGACTATATACCTGGTGTATAACAGCAGACTAGACTATATACCTGGTGTATAACAGCAGACTAGACTATATACCTGGTGTATAACAGCAGACTAGACTATATACCTGGTGTATAACAGCAGACTAGACTATATACCTGGTGTATAACAGCAGACTAGACTATATACCTGGTGTATAACAGCAGACTAGACTATATACCTGGTGTATAACAGCAGACTAGACTATATACCTGGTGTATAACAGCAGAGCAGACTATACATTGCTTTACTGGGTGATTGATTACAGGAAGCAGGAAGGGATCCTTTACTGGGTGATCTAAAACAGCCGAAAGACAAATGCGAACGGCCGGCCATGATGTGTTTTTTCAGAACGCGCCAAGGTCAAGGTAACAGCTGACATTCCATCAAGCCCGTTTATGTCGCCGTGTATCGCGGACATCTTAGCGCAGCCATTGCAATGTCTCGGCAACAGAGCATGTGGCAGCGTGCGGCGCTCTCTGAAATGGTCACTTGGTCCAGCGTTCGTATCTGTGAGTCCCGGTGACTCGTCATCCCGTCGTTTCGCCACGTTTGACTCTGACCCGTCAGACTGACACCTTTTAGCCTAGCTCAATTTGCCCTGTCTGTTAGCGACTGGCACCCATATGTCAGATCCTGCCCACTTCTATCTGCCTTCGCAATGTACTGGGAAAAAATTTGCACCCACACACACACACACACACACGCTTGGGGACTTTCTGACGTTGATGTGTAATTACCATTAGTTTAAGCTTCCAGAGGACTCCATGGGCATTATGCACTTCAATTAAAGAGTAAACGCAAATGAACATGTGTTATTGTACGTTGTGCGTGTGCGTTTTGTGTGTGTGTGTGTCTGTGTGTGACTATCCCCCTAACTAAATGTGTATAAAAGCAGCATTGGACTGGTCTCTTGGTCCCCTACCAGTCAGTGTCGGGTGATAAATCACTGGCTCTTCTGCTGATGCTACTGCAGTGGTCTGTGGATGACGCCCACATTCTCACCCATTCAATCTCTCTCTCTCTCACTCCCTCTCTCTCTCCCTCTCTCTCTCTCTGTCTCCTACTCCCTCTCTCTCTCTATATCTATGTCTCTTTTTCTCTCTCTCCGTGTCTCTCTCTCTCTCTTTCTTTCTGTCCTCTGCAGACTGGGCAGGGTGATCATTTACATACACCAGAGACAGGAAAATAAGGGAGGTGGTGGTGGTGGGGGGGTCCTGCTCCCTGCTTAACTTAGCCAGCCCTAATAATGAGGGCCCTGTCACTAAGAGAAGGGAGAGAGGGAGGGACCAAGATATTGAGGGAGGTATAGAACTGTGCTGACCCCATTTGATACCCATGGCCTCTCCATCAGGACTCAGGTGCACACTCATTAGCCCAGGACACGCAGGAACCATCAGATACACACACACACACACACACAAACACACACACACACGTGACAAATACTGGTAACTGACCCATTTCCCTCATCATTAGCGTTTGTGTGTGTGTGTGTGTGTGTGTGTGCATGTGTCTGTCCAGGCACTGCTATTTTCCACCAGTTGGTCCTTTGTCCTCTTTCGAGCCCTCTGCCTTAAATAGGCTGTTAACACACATACCCACCTATGTGACAGACACACACACACACCCGTCTGGACCTCACCATATACGCATATAGACACACACACACACACACACACACGTATCTCTGATGGAACCTGACTGGCACGAGGCCACGTCACACCTCGTTTAACCCACAGCACTCAGCACGGGGACAGTGACACACACAAACAACTTCATACTCGTTGGAATTGGTGGTGAAAATAGCATCATAATCTGAGACAGTAATACACGTGCATCCCAGATTATCAGTGTCCTCCCTGCTTAACTCCTCCCCAGGGCAGGAACAAGCTTCCAGCTCGGGGATTAATCTCCAATCATAGATGGCAAATGGCAGCATTAATTTACTTAGGGGCCGGTCACGTTTCCACTTAATTAAATTGAAAGGGCAAGTGTTACATCTTTTTTTTTGGTGTTCTTCTCGTTTGGTTTGGAAATTAATTTGCGCCGGCACTTTAAGAAGCACACACTCCAGCCACTATTAATTAATGACTTGGTATGGCACGTTTCTGACTGGGCGTTTTATTCGTATATATCGCTCGTGCTCGTGCGGCGTTCTAATTGAAACACAGAAATGTTTGACCTGTATTTGTGTTGTTATCGGTGAGAACCATCACACCCCATCACACCCCCCTTCCCCCAGACATTCTGTTCAAAAGCCACCAATGTACTTGTTTTGGAACTAAAAGAGCAGTGACTTCCATCGAGTTGTCATTAGTGCTTAGGGACAATGGCATCTCTTTAGGGAACCTCACTGGGCCAAATCCAGGTCAACCAGTCAAATGGGCAGCCTCGGACACACACACACACACACACACACACACACACACACACACACACAGCAATGTTCAGAGATCAGAATGCCTGTAGGCATTAACAATCATTCAAGTGC
>CM055742.1:11200907-11243407 GCA_029465975.1 Dallia pectoralis
GGGGGAGTGCCAACTCCCGCAGAGGACAGAGGGAGGGAACCATGACAGTACCCCCTCCCCCACGACCGCCACTGGGCGGTCAAGCCGCCCCCGGTCTCCGCCGATCATAGTCCTGAACCAGACCGGGAAGTAGACTCAGTGACGGGGAGGAGGTGGGGAGGGAAGGAGGCGACAATGAGTCACAGGCTACGGGGCAGGACAGATAGAACTGGTCTCGGGCAGGGCAGAGAGAACTGGTCTTGGGCAGGGCAGAACTAAGCGACCCCAGAAGCCCCCAGGGAGAGGACAGATCACGGAACGGGTTTAGAGGGCGTACCGGTGATGACGGGTCAGGAAGCCGGACTGGCTGAGGGGGAGCGGAGGCCCGGACAGGCGGATGCGGGTCAGGCGGCCGGACGGGCGTAGGCGGAGCAGAGGCTCGTACGGGCGGAAGAGGGTCAGGAGGCCGTACGGGCGGAAGAGGGTCAGGAGGCCGGCCCGGAGGAAGCGGGTCAGGAGGCCGGCCCGGAGGAAGCGGGTCAGGAGGCCGGCCCGGAGGAAGCGGGTCAGGAGGCCGACCCGGAGGGCACGGGTCAGGAGGCCGCGCCGGAGGGCACGGGTCAGGAGGCCGCGCCGGAGGGCACGGGTCAGGAGGCCGCGCCGGAGGACACGGGTCAGGTGGCCGCGCCGGAGGACACGGGTCAGGTGGCCGCGCCGGAGGACACGGGTCGGGTGGCCGCGCCGGAGGACACGGGTCTGGTGGCCGCGCCGGAGGACAGGGAATAGTCTTAGCCCCGGGAACATGCTTAGGCAGGGTGACGGCCTCGAGGACAAGACGGGGCTCGGGCTGGGGGACGGACACTGGCTCGGGCTGGGGGACGGACACTGGCTCGGGCTGGGGACGGACACTGGCTCGGGCTGGGGGACGGACACTGGCTGGACGGGAGTGAGCTCAGGGACGGGAGTGAGCTCAGGGACGGGAGTGAGCTCAGGGACGGGGAGTGAGCTCAGGGACGGAGTGAGCTCAGGGGACGGGAGTGAGCTCAGGGACGGGAGTGAGCTCAGGGACGGGAGTGAGCTCAGGGGACGGGAGTGAGCTCAGGGACGGGAGTGAGCTCAGGGACGGGAGTGAGCTCAGGGACGGGAGGACTGGGGCAGGCTCAGAGGGGACTGGGGCAGGCTCAGAGGGGACTGGGGCAGGCTCAGAGGGGACTGGGGCAGGCTCAGAGGGGACTGGGGCAGGCTCAGAGGGGACTGGGGCAGGCTCAGAGGGGACTGGGGCAGGCTCAGAGGGGACTGGGGCAGGCTCAGAGGGGACTGGGGCAGGCTCAGAGGGGACTGGGGCAGGCTCAGAGGGGACTGGGGCAGGCTCAGAGGGGACTGGGGCAGGCTCAGAGGGGACTGGGACAGGCTCAGAGGGGACTGGGACAGGCTCAGAGGGGACTGGGACAGGCTCAGAGGGGACTGGGACAGGCTCAGAGGGGACTGGGACAGGCTCAGAGGGGACTGGGACAGGCTCAGAGGGGACTGGGACAGGCTCAGAGGGGACTGGGGCAGGCTCAGAGGGGACTGGGGCAGGCTCAGAGGGGACTGGGGCAGGCTCAGAGGGGACTGGGACAGGCTCAGAGGGGACTGGGACAGGCTCAGAGGGGACTTGGACTGGCTCCGAAACAGGGACCTGGAGGAGGTGTGGTGCCCGGCAGAACAACCGTGGCAATAGGTAGTCCAGAGCCGGACGAGAAAGCTCCCCCTTGTAATCCTTCCATGCGAAGAACTCGCTGTAACACCTCTCTTCCTCCTCCTCGTCAACTCCTGTCTCCTTCATCCAGACCATTAAGTCAATGAGGACCTCCCAGTCCTTCCGTAGTGCCTCGTCTATGGCCAGGAGTGCCTGAGAGGGAACTGGTGTGGTGGACTGAACGGAGACCGATCTCTGGGCCAGGGATTGGACGCCATCTCAAACTGCTGGGCGGGAGCCATCTTCAGCTGCGGGGCGGCAGCCATCTTCAGCTGCGGGGCGGCAGCCATCTTCAGCTGCGGGCGGCAGCCATCTTCAGCTGCGGGGCGGCAGCCATCTTCAGCTGCGGGGCGGCAGCCATCTTCAGCTGCGGGGCGGCAGCCTTCTTCAGCTGCGGGGCGGCAGCCTTCTTCAGCTGCGGGGCGGCAGCCTTCTTCAGCTGCGGGGCGGCAGCCATCTTCAGCTGCGGGGCGGCAGCCATCTTCAGCTGCGGGGCGGCAGCCATCTTCAGCTGCGGGCGGCAGCCTTCTTCAGCTGCGGGCGGCAGCCTTCTTCAGCTGCGGGGCGGCAGCCTTCTTCAGCTGCGGGGCGGCAGCCTTCTTCAGCTGCGGGGCGGCAGCCTTCTTCAGCTGCGGGCGGCAGCCTTCTTCAGCTGCGGGCGGCAGCCTTCTTCAGCTGCGGGGCGGCAGCCCTTCTTAGCTGCGGGGAGTTGATGATCGAACAACTGGAGGCAACGCGGATGCCAGCCGGAGGATGTAGGAATCCCAGCCATATTTCTCCTCCGGGTACTCCTCCTCCGACTCAGAATATGACACCACTTCTAGTAGTATAGGCTCAGTCCTAATGGCCCGTTAACATGCAGCACCACAGTATTATGACCACAGGCTAACAGTATTCCCCCGTTAAGTCTGTCTGTGAATCCTTAAGATTTGGGCCCCGTCAAGAGAGACCGTGGTTAAAGGAGCGAAACAGGAGAGCATGGAAATGTTGCCCTTTAAGAATTGATTTGGGCTTGGGGGGGGGTTGAGATATGGCTGGAGCGGCGACGCGATCAATAGCTCACCGAAAAAGTTTCAAAAGAGTCTTAAAGTGTATCTTTGTTTACGTTTCTGACACGTTTTGACACTCAGGGAGTGTTTCGCTAGCCGGGCTCTCCGAGGCTCATTCCTCTCACGCTTCGACGTTTTTATGATCTGTGAAATGTTCCCCAGACACACACACACACACACACACAACAAGCTGTGGGCTGATTGTAGTCCCTGACTAACTGGGCATATGCTTGTATCCTGAGTGAGTTACATTGCTCTCTACTGGCCCCTGCAACAACACTGTCTGCAGCATCTGGACTGCCGTGCCGAGAGCGACCCAGTCTCACCCCGCTTTGGCAGCGCTGGGATTCTTGTACTACGCTGCTGATCTCCCAGTCGGCCTGAGCCCCCTCCGTTCTCATCAGCGCCGCGGTGATTGACAGATACGAGGTGGGCGGGACTTGCGACCCACTTCTCTCCGCCACCTCTGTCTCGCCGCCGTCGCCGTTGATTGATTGGTTGAGAGGTCGCCGCCGACACCGAGTCCGGCTCAGCCGCTCACCTCGGCTCTAAGCACCGGCGTGGGCGTGTCTCCGGCGTGGGCGTGTCTCCGTCACCTAAACCTGTGGCCGGCTGTTCATTGACAGGAGGGTCTGTTCAACGTCTGCTAAAGCCATTGAGTGGCCGGAGGTTCTGCAAGAGGAATTATGACCACTGGATTAGTTTACTAGGAGCTCTTTGAATGGCTGATGTGGTCCACAAAGAGCAGAAGAGATCATTCAAGTCCAGCCTCACTTTGTTTATCTGTTAACCAGCCCAATGACACGCACACACACACACAGACACACACACACACACCAGCTCAGCTCAACATAGCCTGTGCCAATCGAAGTGGTACAGATGATAGCTTATGGGAGAAAGCCCAGTGTCCATTAAGTGCCAGCGCAGCGTGTGTGTGTGTGTGTGTGTGTGGGAGTGTGTGTGTGGGAGTGAGTGTGTGTGTGTGAGCCTGGTTTCACAAAGGATCTATTGCCATCATCTTAGCAGCTTTTTGAGCCAAGAGGTTTTGTTCTTGGCCACAGACGGAGACTAGCCGTTCTACGAATATCTAATTGACATGCAAGCTTATTTAAACGACACTGTTTGCGCGCGTGCATGTGTGTGTGTGTGTGTGTGTGTGTGTGTGAATGGGGAGAAGGGAGAGACACAGTACATGAATGATGGTTCTTCCTGAGCGATTGTAATTTGTTGAGGGAACGTGTTCTCATTTCCCTAAACCCAGTCGTGTGTTTACTTGTGTCTCTAGACATTTGAGCGTCTGAATTACTTAATCGGGCTCTTTGATGTACTGCCCGCCTCAGCAGCACTTGGATCTGTTGGTTCTGCAGAGAGCCGGATATGGCCATGTGTTCTCCGTGCATGAAGTGTCGGCCTCATCGTACGATAGAGAGTGGGCGGAACGCAGCGCCGCGTACAGATGCACTATTTGTATGGACAGAGTGGTCCACTGTGTCGAGATGGCGGGGCGCTTTCCTCTCCTCGGCTTGGCCCAGGCTCACATCAAATGCAACTGAGGAGTCATGCTGGGTCTCCACACTGGCCTGGACTAGCATTAGCATTTCTGTTCCTCCCCTGGCCCCATTCCCAGTATGTATTGCCGCATATCATCTCTCTGCTTTTCACCTCGAATACCCCCAGAAAATAGTGATTATCTCTGACGCCTTAAGTGCTGTTGTGGTTCAGTTGGGAGAGGCTTTGGTGTTACTTTTGCATTTCAAAGATGGCCTGGCCTGCAGGAACGTGTTGTCTTGGCATTTCTTTCACCATGACAACCTTTACAGAGAGTGAGGAAGACAGTGTAACCTAGTGATAGACGAGTGAAAAAAGTGTGAGAGAGAGGAGAAGAAAGATAAAAGGGTTTTTGTGTGGCCATGTGTTTTTGAACCAAGGTCAAAGGTCAACCGTTTCATAAGAACCCAATCAGTACCCCCTCAGTTCTGCTGTCTTGGCTTCTCCTTGGTTACGTTTACTCAGCCGTGACCTTAAAGCACCTGGACCTCTGTGCTGAAACCTACTATGGTTTAACCAATAGCTCTTTTATTTGGTCCAAACTTATGTATCCAGCACTAGAGGTTTATAAACTCTATTCATTCAAATTAATAGTGACAGGACGACGTGTGTGCATGCGTGTGTGTGTGTGTGTGTTAGGGCTGAACGATATTCGGTTTTAACACCGACATCGGGATGTGCGCATGCGCGATAGTCACATCGTCGGAACATGCGATGTGTAAAAGGGTAGCACCCATAAATGTATTAAAAGAACAGTAGCACCATGAATGTATTAAGAGAACTGGATACAGTGTTCGTCCGGAAGCCCCGTACATTCCAATGAGAGGCTCAAAAGCGCATAAAGCCAACATGGAGCTTGGATCTTGCGTGTTGACTGGCCCATGACGTCATGATGGACATGTGCACTATCAATAATTTGTTTGTGTTGTCGTAGCAACCGATAGCAACATGCGCGTTCCGGAGCTTCTCTCTCGTGTCTCTTAAATCCACGATCACGTAGCGAACTCATGAACTCACCGTTTCATTGTCTCAAATATTCACTAACATTCAACGATATGTTTTCGTTGTTCCTGATCGTTTATGCTTAGCTAAATAAACGATGGATGTATTTAGACAACCAAGTGGTCGGGAGATGTCATTGTTATGTATAATAATAATTAATATTATACATAAACGGCTACAAAAATGAGGATGTTGACCATAAACAGGTACTTTGCCTGGAGTGTTATAAAGTTGTGGCCTCAAAACAAGGAAACTCCACCAATTTGTCTGATCACTTAAAACGGCACCACAACGTAACAATAACGTAAATCATATCGCAAAAGATATGTTGCCATTAAACACTGTCACCAAAGAGGGATTTAAGAAAATGGTCCAATGTTATACCATCCCGCACATATTAGAGCTGTATGGAAAATGCAGATCTAAGATTGAAGCAGAGCTGTCACACGTGGAATACTATGCAGCTACAAAAAACGTATGGTCCAGCAGGACAACAGAGCCCTACATGAGTCTGACGGTACGGTCTGATGGAATGGTAATTATTGACTTTAGCCTGGATTGATGGCTCGCAATATCGCAATATATATCGTTGGGGGGAAAAATATCGCAATGTAATTTTTTTCCAATATCGTGCAGCCCTACTGTGTGTGCGTGTGTGCGTGTGGGTGGGTGTGTGTGTGTGCATGCGTTGGTGGGTGTGTGTGCACGCTTCCCTTTGCAATCGAGACCAGAGAACATTAAGATCCGGCTTCAATCATGAATCATTTGAAATTGAATCGCTTGCTCGGAGGCGCCCTGCGATGCATCGTTTGGATCACAAAGACACACACACACACACACACACACACACACACACACACGGATCATAATGGTGGAATTGTATATAGTTGTGCACTTCCGGCTGACATTATCATCCACATGGTGAAGTCATCTCCAAAACCAATTAGCACCATCCATCTTGATGTAGACCTTCACATGAGGCAGTGAGCATTACTGCATTAAGACAATGTGTGTGTGTTTGTGTTTGTGCGTGTGACTGATTGTGTTTATGCGCGCAGGCGTGTGTGTGTGTGTGTGTGTAACTGATTGTGTTTATGCGCACAGGCGCGTGTGTGTGTTTATGTGCGCAGGCACATGTGTGTGTGTGTTTGTGTGTGTGTGTGTGCGTGATTGTGTTTATGCGCACAGGCACGTGTGTGCGTGTGTGTGTTTATGTGCACAGGCATGTGTCTGAGTGCGCGTGTGTGTGTGTGCTGCGTTTTTTTTTATGTGTCTGCGTGTTGATTGATCGATCTAAAGGTCCATCCCACCCAATAGCAGAAATGTTATTCCCAAGCACTGGGTGTTGTGATATAGCGCCTGTGTGTTGCGTTTTCTCATTTTCAAGCAGTTCATGGTTGATGAATCCTCCCTCCCAACTTGTCATTATATCCCATTAGGTTCCATAGCCGCGGGTTTCTCCAGAATGTTATCTTAGCCTAGCAGAACCGATGGGCCTGGTTCCCTACGCCACCTCAGGCTTTCGCGTCGCTGATGATGATTGGCCAATTTAACTTGTAGCCTCCGGAGACGGCGGTCCGTTGATCGTTGCGATTCGCAGGGGACGGGGGGGCGGGGAAATGCCGTTCAGTCACTCGCAATCATGCACGCGACGCGCTACAGGTGGTAAACACAGGTGTTAACGCACGCCGAATTAGTCAGGCGGATTTATCTCATTGTCGTTAGTGGTTTATGACGAAAGAGAGCGTTCGTTTGTGGAGGTTTAGCCCACCTACCGTTTCTCTGACTTTCTCCTTCCTCGTTCTCGAACAAATGAAGGAGTGAGAGGGAAAGAAAAGAGGGTGAAAGTAAAGGGGCCCCGGCTGTCAGCGTTCCAACTGTGTAAAACACAAACACACAACGGCTACCTTGTGTTCAACCCACATTCCTTATTACACGTGTGCATGCGTGTGTGTGTTTCTAGCTAGCGTGCTCCCACCTGGCGACGTCAACTTTACAAGTAGATCTGCCTGTGTGTTCAGGACCCCTGGCGATCCCACCGCAGCACGAGAGACGGCGAAAGATTAACATCTCAAGCGCCACCAACTGTTCCCAACAGCTCTCGTATAAATACAGCCTCCGTGTAAGTTGGTTCTCCTCGGCTATATTTAGCGTAGCTTCAACGGCGAGCGCGTTGACTGATTGCTGGCTCAGCCGCAGGCCTGTTTACAGCTAGCCGCGATGCTAACCGGGGTGCGAGAACCCAACGTGAGTGATATGAACGGTGTTTGTGATATGTCATCCCAGTGCAGTTTAGAACAACCACAGACGCCGCACCGAGATAAAGTCTTCGGGAACATGCAACACAATATTGTACGCCGAAGCCGCCTCCGGAAATAGCGAAAATGTAATGTGTCCGAACAAAATGAAAGCTTTCATCAAATTAAAGACCGGTGGTTAGTAACGAACACAAAAACAGCAAATCGCTCGATATTTTGTTTGACTAATGATCCGGGGCTTAGGCACATTTTCCGCGGTGCTGCACGTTTGCGAAGAGCTCCCGGTTTGTACAGAGGCGGCCGTCTAAAGCTGACCCTTTAACAGGTTAATCCGTGTTCCCTCCTCAGGGTCCCCGGTTTATCATAAGGCTTTGTCACAGATTGACCGGTACGGTGACTCGGCGTTATCCCTAATGGTAATGGTCCCTCCTGCTGTACAGGAATATACCAGACGGATCGTCCCGGGTGTTTTATAGCTCTCGGTTTAATAAGCCCTCGCCGCGGGAAGGTTCCAGAAATGCCCTCAGACAAATAGACGGTGGCCTCTAGTCCTATTCGTGGTCTCTCTGTCTCTCCCTCTCTGTATCTCTCCCTCTCCTTCCCCCGCTTCTTTCTCTCCACTCTCTTCTTCCCTTTCTCTTATCTGTCTTTGAATCCCACTCAGTTTTTGTCCGAGTGTGAATTAGCGGCATCCGTCGGGGGTGTCCGGGCGTGGCTCTGCTCTTGTCTGGTCTTTGTCCTCTGCTGTGTGTCATTGTCCTCTCGCTGGATCTTAAAGGGGGTGGGCGGGGGGCTGTGGGGGGTCAGTGCTGTGGGTTTAACGAGGCGTGACGCGGCCCTTTGCCAGTCAGGTCCCATCACAGACACATGCTAATTAGGATCACAGCAGTGACCTCTACAGAACCCTGATAGAAGACGCACACACACACACATCACCACGCACGCACACTCGCACACGCACACTCGCCGCACACGCACGCACACTCGCAAACAAGTGTCACTGTTCCATTACTGCGGACATATGCATGGCTCTGATGTGCTCAGGCTTACGACAACACACATCAGACACACACACACACACACATCACACACACATACATCAGTCACACACATCACACACACACATCAGACACACATCACACACACACACACACACATCACACACACATACATCAGTCACACACATCACACACACACATCAGACACACATCACACACACACACATCACACACATCACACACACATACATCAGTCACACACATCACACACACACATCAGACACACATCACACACACACACATCACACACACACATCACACACACATACCACACACACATACATCAGTCACACACATCACACACACACATCAGACACACATCACACACACACACACACACACACATCACACACACATACCACACACACATACATCAGTCACACACATCACACACACACATCAGACACACATCACACACACACACACATCACACACACACATCACACACATATACATCAGTCACACACATCACACACACACATCAGACACACACACACACATCAGACAAGCTCATTATTTTATCGTGCACTTAATAGAAACAAATGACTTTCTCTGAAGGTCCTGACCCTTGATCTCTGGGGTTCGGATCTTTCTCCACGCTCTGTCTTGTTTTTCCTATCTTTCCGGGGTTCTCTTTCTCTGTCATTATTTGCACTGTGTGAAGGTCAGATAAAGCTGTCCTCAGTCTCCCAAGAGCAAACAGAATTATTCCATTTATCAAAGTTACCATTAGATCAAAGATGGCCGCCTCTGTTCGTGTTGCCTTTTTTGAATCCTTGCAACTGCCTCAAACCCGCCCCCCTTTTCCTTTCCTTATCTCCTCAGTCTCGATGTGTGTTCATCGTCATCTCCGTCTGTCCTCTCTACCTTCTCCTTCCCTCACGTCTCTCAGGTGAAAGGAAGCGGCTGTAATTACACCTCTAGTAGGGCCGTGGAAGGTCATGCGTGTGTGTGTTTGTATGTGTGTAACTTGTGAAAGGTTGCAGGCATATGAGTGTGTCCTTCAGGGTGTGTGTGTGTGTGTGTGTGTGTGTGTGTGTGTGTGTGTGTGTGTGTGTGTGTGTGTGTGTGTGTGTGTGTGTGTGTGTGTGTGCTAGAGCACACTATTGTAAACAATTCCACTGCCTATTTCTTTCATATATTTCTACTACTTATACTGTTTGAACACTGTTACAATGTACAAAGCAACTAATATAGCTGTGGAAATTATTTCATCCTATTGAATCTTTTGTGTGTGCGATGTTTACCTGACATTTCAGATTTACATTTAATTAAGTCTTTTGACTTGTGTTATTTATTCTATCGTTCTCAATTCAGGCGTGCTTGGGAAGTGTCGACCAATGTGTCTTTTTGAATTGAAATGCTCCTGTAAGACAAAACGAGCGTGATTGAGCGGCCGAGACGGACAGAGAGAGACATTTGCCCGGAGTCGCTTGGAAAAAGTAGACGCTGATTGGTTTTGACCCGGTGTCAGGAGGAAGAAGCTTCACTCAAACCGGTGTGAAGAAGCTTCCAGAAGCAAAAATCAATGGCCGACAAACACTGTGATGTTTGGTGCCTTCCAGACATACTGACATCTAATAATCATTACCTTTCAATCAACTTATTGAACGTGTCGCTTCTGTAAGAGGAAAAACACAGTAATATAGACATGTATATTACCACAACCATCATATAGACATATATATTACCACAACCATCATATAGACATATTACCACAACCATCATGTAGACATGTATATTACCACAACCATCATATAGACATATATATTACTACAACCATCATATAGACATAGATATTACCACAACCATCATATAGACATATATATTACCACAACCATCATATAGACATACCACAACCATCATATAAATATATTACCATCATATAGACAACCATCATATAGACATATATATTACTACAACCATCATATAGACATATATATTACCACAACCATCATATAAACATGTATATTACCACAACCATCATATAGACATATATATTACCACAACCATCATATAAATAGACATGTATATTACCACAACCATCATATAGACATATATATTACCACAACCATCATATAGACATATATATTACCACAACCATCATATAGACATATATATTACCACAACCATCATATAGACATATATATTACCACAACCATCATATAGACATATATATTACCACCATATATATATAGACATATATATTACCACAACCATCATATAGACATATATATTACCACAGCCATCATATAGACATATATTACCACAACCATCATATAGACATATATATTACCACAGCCATCATATAGACATATATATTACCACAACCATCATATAGACATATATATTACCACAGCCATCATATAGACATATATATTACCACAACCATCATATAGACATATATATTACCACAACCATCATATAGACATATATATTACCACAACCATCATATAGACATATATATTACCACAGCCATCATATAGACATATATATTACCACAACCATCATATAGACATATATATTACCACAACCATCATATATATATTACACACCATCATATAGACATATATATTACCACAACCATCATATAGACATATATTACCACAACCATCATATAGACATATATATTACCACAACCATCATATAGACATATATATTACCACAGCCATCATATAGACATATATATTACTACAACCATCATATAGACATATATATTACCACAACCATCATATAGACATATATATTACTACCACCATCATATAGACATATATATTACCACAACCATCATATAAATAGACATGTATATTACCACAACCATCATATAGACATATATTACATATAGACATATATATTACAACCATCATATAGACATATATATTACCACAACCATCATATAGACATGTATATTACTACAACCATCATATAGACATATATATTACCACAACCGTCATATAGACATATGTATTACCACAACCGTCATATGGACATATATATTACCACAACCGTCATATAGACATAGATATTACCACAGCCATCATATATATATAATATTCCTTTAAACTTTTGATGACCACACAATGTGATAATGTGTTTTAAGGACAGATATACTGAAACAATCGTACTAAAGTGGATCCAAACGACAGCTCCAAACGACAGCTCCGATCACCGTTCTTTACTCTTTTCTCATGGCCATCACCCGTGGAATTGTTGTTATTGGGTCGGACGACTCTTATTGTGTGTGTTTGTGGTCTGTGTTGTTGATTAGTTAGCGGGCAGTGATGGTCATTGCTAATGTGAGACCGGGAGAAGGGACAGAGCTAGCCACAGGCTGAGGGAACATGCTGGAAAATGGAAAAAATATCCCAGAGAACAGCTACATGTCGCCAAATAGGCTGGATTGTCCTCTAAGTGCCGTCTCTCTATTTCTGTATTGCTCTCACACACACACACACACACACAATTCTCCTTGGGTCGATCTACACTTATTAATTTCCTTCTTCTCTTCATTGACCCATAGGCGCTGCCGACACACACACACACACACACACACACACACACAGCGGCTGTCTCGGCCGAAAGCGAGTACATGAGGAACTACAGGGGCCAGATCTTACCCATCATGCACCTGTGAACCTTCCCAGCATGCCCGCATGGAGCCAGACACCAAGGCTGACAGGAAGAAATGCTCCAACTGTAGCCTGTAGAGAGAGACACACTCGCACACACACACACACACACACACCCACTAGCTCACACACACACACACACACACACTGCAGAGATGGAGATTCACTCTCTACTAGTCTATTAGTCCCATTTCCTTTCATCAGTCCTTCTAGCATTTAAAGATCTTTTTCCATCTATCCCAATCTATATCCTCCTCTCTCTATTGCCTCTTCCTCTTTAGCTCCTCCTCTCTCTCGCACACTCCTCTCTCACTCCTCGCTCACTCTACTACAACTCTTCTTTCTCTCTGTTTATCTATTTCTCTGTCCACTACTTTTCATTTACTAATAATTAAGAGAGTGATTGTTTGAGACTATCATCGCAGACATTGACTACAGTCGATATACACACACAAACGCAAACGTCCTTAATCACACAGACACGCACACACACAGATTGATCTCAAAATGGCTGTTCTGTGTAGAGCCAGGTACCAGCTACTGTTTTTCTGAACGTCTGTGTTTTGTTTCGCTGGTGGAACACACAGGCATGTATAGACTGTTTTCCATTGGCTGGCGGAGGCTGTACTGATACATACAGCACTGATACATACAGCAGCACTGATACATACAGCAGCACTGATACATACAGCACCACTGATACATACAGCACCACTGATACATACAGCACCACTGATACATACAGCACCACTGATACATACAGCACCACTGATACATACAGCACCACTGATACATACAGCACCACTGATACATACAGCACCACTGATTCATACAGCACCACTGATACATACAGCACCACTGATACATACAGCACCACTGATTCATACAGCACCACTGATACATACAGCACCACTGATACATACAGCACCACTGATACATACAGCACCACTGATACATACAGCACCACTGATACATACAGCACCACTGATACATACAGCACCACTGATACATACAGCACCACTGATACATACAGCACCACTGATACATACAGCACAGATACATACCACTGATACATACAGCACCACTGATACATACAGCACCACTGCACCATACATACAGCACCACTGATACATACAGCACCACTGATACATACAGCACCACTGATACATACAGCACCACTGATACATACAGCACCACTGATACATACAGCACCACTGATACACAGACCACTGATACACAGCACCACTGATACATACAGCACCACTGATACATACAGCACCACTGATACATACAGCACCACTGATACATACAGCACCACTGATACATACAGCACCACTGATACATACAGCACCACTGATACATACAGCACCACTGATACATACAGCACCACTGATACATACAGCACCACTGATACATACAGCACCACTGATACATACAGCACCACTGATACATACAGCACCACTGATACATACAGCACCACTGATACATACAGCACCACATACAGCATACATACAGCACCACTGATACATACAGCAGCACTGATACACCACCACTGATACATACAGCAGCACTGATACACACCACTGATACATACAGCACCACTGATACATACAGCACCACTGATACATACAGCACAACTGATACATACAGCACCACTGATACAGCACCACATACAGCACCACTGATACATACAGCACCACTGATACATACAGCACCACTGATACATACAGCACCACTGATACATACAGCACCTGATACATACAGCACCACTGATACATACAGCACCACTGATACATACAGCACCACTGATACATACAGCACCACTGATACATACAGCACCACTGATACATACAGCACCACTGATACATACAGCACCACTGATACATACAGCACCACTGATACATACAGCACCACTGATACATACAGCACCACTGATACATACAGCACCACTGATACATACAGCACCACTGATACATACAGCACCACTGATACATACAGCACCACTGATACATACAGCACCACTGATACATACAGCAGCACTGATACATACAGCACCACTGATACATACAGCACCACTGATACAGTATAGAACTGGGGGCTCGTCCGAGCCGTTCAAATAGCAGCTGTACGGAGCCTCTAAGCCCTGGCTTCTGTTCACCAGGAAACACACAAGGAACTTACCATTCATCACTAGCACTACACTCAGGCTGTGATTTCCCTCTGTCCCGTTCCCCTCCGGCTGAAGTGGAGGTTTTGTACAGATGAACGCATGTGTGTTTGTAAGGATGTGTAGGTAGCATGAACGATGTATGGAAAAATCAGTGGGTGAATGTGGGATGATGGACGAAAATGTGTGTTGGATGGATGTGTGTTTCTATGGATGGCTAATGGGTTAATAAATGTGTAGTTGGATGGATGTGTGTTTCTATGGATGGCTAATGGGTTAATAAATGTGTAGTTGGATGGATGTGTGTTTCTATGGATGGCTAATGGGTTAATAAATGTGTAGTTGGATGGATGTGTGTTTCTATGGATGGCTAATGGGTTAATAAATGTGTAGTTGGATGGATGTGTGTTTCTATGGATGGCTAATGGGTTTATAAATGTGTAGTTGGATGGATGTGTGTTTCTATGGATGGCTAAATGGTTAATAAATGTGTAGTTGGATGGATGTGTGTTTCTATGGATGGCTAATGGGTTAATAAATGTGTAGTTGGATGGATGTGTGTTTCTATGGATGGCTAATGGGTTAATAAATGTGTAGTTGGATGGATGTGTGTTTCTGGGTTAATAAATGGATGGCTAATGGGTTAATAAATGTGTAGTTGGATGGATGTGTGTTTCTATGGATGGCTAATGGGTTAATAAATGTGTAGTTGGATGGATGTGTGTTTCTATGGATGGCTAATGGGTTAATAAATGTGTAGTTGGATGGATGTGTGTTTCTATGGATGGCTAATGGGTTAATAAATGTGTAGTTGGATGGATGTGTGTTTCTATGGATGGCTAATGGGTTAATAAATGTGTAGTTGGATGGATGTGTGTTTCTATGGATGGCTAATGGGTTAATAAATGTGTAGTTGGATGGATGTGTGTTTCTATGGATGGCTAATGGGTTAATAAATGTGTAGTTGGATGGATGTGTGTTTCTATGGATGGCTAATGGGTTAATAAATAAATGTGTGTAGTTGGGTTAATAAATGGAGTTGGATGATGTGTTTCTATGGATGGCTAATGGGTTAATAAATGTGTAGTTGGATGGATGTGTGTTTCTATGGATGGCTAATGGGTTAATAAATGTGTAGTTGGATGGATGTGTGTTTCTATGGATGGCTAATGGGTTAATAAATGTGTAGTTGGATGGATGTGTGTTTCTATGGATGGCTAATGGGTTAATAAATGTGTAGTTGGATGGATGTGTGTTTCTATGGATGGCTAATGGGTTAATAAATGTGTAGTTGGATGGATGTGTGTTTCTATGGATGGCTAATGGGTTAATAAATGTGTAGTTGGATGGATGTGTGTTTCTATGGATGGCTAATGGGTTAATAAATGTGTAGTTGGATGGATGTGTGTTTCTATGGATGGCTAATGGGTTAATAAATGTGTAGTTGGATGGATGTGTGTTTCTATGGATGGCTAATGGGTTAATAAATGTGTAGTTGGATGGATGTGTGTTTCTATGGATGGCTAATGGGTTAATAAATGTGTAGTTGGATGGATGTGTGTTTCTATGGATGGCTAATGGGTTAATAAATGTGTAGTTGGATGGATGTGTGTTTCTATGGATGGCTAATGGGTTAATAAATGTGTAGTTGGATGGATGTGTGTTTCTATGGATGGCTAATGGGTTAATAAATGTGTAGTTGGATGGATGTGTGTTTCTATGGATGGCTAATGGGTTAATAAATGTGTAGTTGGATGGATGTGTGTTTCTATGGATGGCTAATGGGTTAATAAATGTGTAGTTGGATGGATGTGTGTTTCTATGGATGGCTAATGGGTTAATAAATGTGTAGTTGGATGGATGTGTGTTTCTATGGATGGCTAATGGGTTAATAAATGTGTAGTTGGATGGATGTGTGTTTCTATGGATGGCTAATGGGTTAATAAATGTGTAGTTGGATGGATGTGTGTTTCTATGGATGGCTAATGGGTTAATAAATGTGTAGTTGGATGGATGTGTGTTTCTATGGATGGCTAATGGGTTAATAAATGTGTAGTTGGATGGATGTGTGTTTCTATGGATGGCTAATGGGTTAATAAATGTGTAGTTGGATGGATGTGTGTTTCTATGGATGGCTAATGGGTTAATAAATGTGTAGTTGGATGGATGTGTGTTTCTATGGATGGCTAATGGGTTAATAAATGTGTAGTTGGATGGATGTGTGTTTCTATGGATGGCTAATGGGTTAATAAATGTGTAGTTGGATGGATGTGTGTTTCTATGGATGGCTAATGGGTTAATAAATGTGTAGTGGGATGGATGTGTGTTTCTATGGATGGCTAATGGGTTAATAAATGTGTAGTTGGATGGATGTGTGTTTCTATGGATGGCTAATGGGTTAATAAATGTGTAGTTGGATGGATGTGTGTTTCTATGGATGGCTAATGGGTTAATAAATGTGTAGTTGGATGGATGTGTGTTTCTATGGATGGCTAATGGGTTAATAAATGTGTAGTTGGATGGATGTGTGTTTCTATGGATGGCTAATGGGTTAATAAATGTGTAGTTGGATGGATGTGTGTTTCTATGGATGGCTAATGGGTTAATAAATGTGTAGTTGGATGGATGTGTGTTTCTATGGATGGCTAATGGGTTAATAAATGTGTAGTTGGACAGACGTGTGGTTGGAAGTGTAAATGTGTGTTTCGACGATGGATGAATAAATATGTGTTTGGATGGATGTGTGGTTGGACGATGGATGGATGGATGAGTGAATGTTCGTTTGGATGGATGTGTGGCTAAAAACAAAGTGTCGCTGTGGGCTCAGTGAACAGGGTACGCGTATGCCTTCATGGAGCCATCTGTCACATCTAAGTGAGCTGTTATGTATTTACAGCAACGCTTTACCATCATAGCCTGTTATCCTTCACCCCCACACACACACACACACACAACGGTGGATATGCACACGCACACGCCTCGACATCATATGATGTCATACAAACGCACAACGGTTATCCATCTGACGGGAATACTGTCAGGTTGGGCTTTATTGGAAACCAACCGGCGAGGATATAGCCGAGCCACCGCCATTTCACGTAGACAGGCAGTGTGAGTCTACTGTATGTTTCTATCTCCGCTGTCAATCCCATCGGCAGCCGGCCTGTATGGATGATGAGAAAAAAGATAATAACACATTTGTCATAGTTGACAGTCGTATAATGTAGTATTCTTACGGAGCCTGTCTTCATCATTCCGGTCTGGTTAACTTGAGCGGTCATAATACACAGCTCGCAATGCCTCGACGGTTGTTGTCTGTCAAAATTCTGCAACTTTTCCCATCACAACTTTGATTAAAGACCCCCATATCTCTGTATGTACGCTTTTTTCTGTTTTTTTTTTTTTGACACCCTTTGCTATTCATTGAGCTGCCCTGGTGCTGGGAAATTCTGAAAATGTGACTTCTTCAGACAGCATCCTAGTGACAACTACTAGAGGACATGGGTCTTTAGTTGAAAAATGTGTACATAATCAAGTCAATTTTGAAAAGGAGACTTTGTCTGGGAGTCTTATGTCTTCCTGTGATCTTTAACTAATGATCTAAAAGAAGGATGTGACTGAAATGCAACAGGTTTGTCTACAGACACTGGTTGGTTTCCAAGTACTTTCGCTCTTCCCATGTTGCATGTTGAATAGCCGTCCTTTAGGTTGCGTACGAGCCGCGTTTAGCGGCGTTCTCTCCGCCGTGTGTAACCATCTATTGTGTTGTGTGCGGAGGGCCAATGGGAAAACGGAGAGTCTGTCAATATCTCGCTGTCAAATCCAGATGAACACCGATGCCACAGAATGTCAAGGTTACACCGTGAATCGATTATGAAGTGACTCCTGGAGTGTTCGGCCAGCCAAAACGTCCCATTGTTCCCCCATTTTCACCTGACTTCCGTTTAATTTTTGTGCTGGCGGTCATTATTCTTTGTCATTGCTTTTTGTTATTTCTTTTCGTTTATGGGTGGTTTTATTCTTTTCTTTAGGTTCTCCCATGCCATCCTCTCTATCCAGCCCATCAGTCACTGACCATTCACACTCGCAACCACCATCCCCCAATCTCCATGACAACCAGAGCACGTTGCTAAGTAGCGCCGGTCCCCAGCCGGTGGTCCACGAGTCGGACTCGGACCCGGAAGAGTATGCGGCCGAGCTGTACTTACCTGTAACGCGGGTCACGACTCACAGTCGCCATGGTCACACCTGTAATGGTAAGGCAAAAACGTCCCTACAATGTTTTCTCAACGTTCACTTCCTCCACTGCACGACGTTTCCACAACGTTCTCTCTCTCTCTGTTTTTGCCTTGTAATGTTTTTCGCAATGTCCTGTAGCAGTGTGGGGAAATGTGTCCCCACTGTTCCCACAACGTTCACTTTACAACCGTTCCACAACGTTCACCGTCTGCACTGCACGATGTCTCCGCAACTTTCTCTTTGTGTTCGGCACAACGTTCTCACAACGTTCTTACTCCTCACCGCACAACGTTAACTCTCACCGCACAAAGTTCCTCCAATGTTATTCCTGTTTAATGTGTAATGTTGTTCCAAATTCCCAAAATAATCTTTCCGCTAGACAGCCAGTAATGTCACGGTTCAGCGGAGTTACAGCGTTTGTCTCTTAACTCGTCTGTTTGCTTTTTAAAGGCCACAAATCCAGCAGTTTCTTGTTAGCCTGATTGATAACCAGGGCACCATTTTAAACCAGACCGATGCTTTTCAAAGACCCTTGGGAAAACTGAACACTTTTAGTCTTTCATTTCTAGCCCGTCATCTCTGTTCTGTTTTGTGCGGTTACATCTATAGTGGGAAGTTGGAACCTCGCTTGTATAGTTTCTTATCCCCTCTGTCTCATTGTTTTATCAAGTGACACCACATGCTGTGGATTTAGTCCTGTAATGATCCGATGGCGTTAGGGTCGACGTGTAACTGAAGGTGAGGACTAGGTTGTCATGGTGGCCTGCTAACGAGACACGGAGCTAAATAGAAGGTGGTCTGGGCGACTAACGGGTGCCTTTATTAATCGGCTTATCAGAGACGTGTTTGGCAGCGCGTCAAACCACCCCAGACAACTTGTCATAGCAAACGTGGCCCAGTTTTGTCCTCCCTCCCTCTCTCTCTCTTTATCTCTCTCTCTCTCTCACTCTCTGTCTCTCTCTCTGTCTCTCCCTCTCTCACTCTCTGTCTCTATCTCTCTCCCTCCCTCCCTCCCCCACCCCCATCTCACACCCAGCATCCTAGCTTGTCATCCCTGTGGTCTTTGGCCTTCATAACCCAATGTGAATTAGGGCTTCTCTGTGCAGCCTCAGTGCTCCCAGTCGGACCGCATCAGTGTCAGAACCGGGAGAGGGTTGGAGAAAGGTTCCAACCCATAATGGCTGTCACCACGGGACAACGGCCCTCGTCTGTATCGCCGCTGTCCTAGACGATCTAGAGCGGCAGGACTACAGACACGGAGACGAGCGCTCAGTGTGTCCGAGGTGCTGTTCCGGAGGCCGCCTCGAATCCCCTTTTTTCGATCGAATCCCTGGACGGCCGTGTCATTTGTGATAGGCCTTAATGTGCCGCGCCGTGGAACGTACTGCAGTAAACGACTGGGAAAGTCTGCTTGAGGTGTGTGCGGATTGTGTCGTGTTCATCTGTCCAGGAGTGACTCACAGGATGTTTGTTCCTCATTCATGTCTAATTTAGTTCTACTCCCGCCTCGCCTGTCTTGGCTCCGCTCTCCGCTTTTGACTCAGCGTATCGACGCTCATTACGAACCCCCCCCAACTCTAGTCCTCATCCCCCTATTATAATCACCAACAGACAGATATTCATCCCTCCTAGCTCTCTTTCAACCATCTCACTCTCTCACACACACACACACGCACGCACGCACGCACACACACACACACACACACGCACGCATGCGCACACACGCACACGCGCACGCGCACGCACGCACGCACACACACACACACACAGCTAAACAAGACATCCACCATATCCTCTAAATTCCTGCTATGTTTATTGCCCAGAGAGGAAACTTCCCGTCCACATTATATCTACCCGGGCCGGCGAGGTAGTCCGAACCCTAATCGGAGCCAGTCCAATGTGAAGGATCGGGAACGCCGATGAATGCGTGTCCCCTCAGAACTTCTCATCCTCGCTCCGCCTGCTCCTCCCAAGACCTTTTATCTAAAGTGGTTCAACGAGGGCCAGCTGATACTCATCTGGACCTACAGCGGAGCAGTCTAGACCCCAATACTACACAGACACACACACACACACACAATACCTCCAATCCCAGACGCCCAAGCCTTTAGAAGGCAACCAAAGACGCCATTCCCAATTCCCCATCGACTGACTGAAAGGCTTAAAGTAAAGCTTTATGCCGAGAAAAAAAACAAATGTTTGATGTCGCCACTCCGTGTTTCTAAAGTAGGCAATTTCTGTAGGCGCGCGCCGCAATCAATGAGCCGATCGGAAGACGTTTGGACGAGTCACAGACAGAAAGACGGGTAAGACGCCGTTTGGACTGTTACCTCCGGGAGTCGTCATCGACAGGCATAATGAGCTCATCAGAGACAGAGGGAGAAGAGAGAGGAGGAGAGAGTGTGAGAGAGAGAGAGGGAGAAGAGAGAGGAGGAGAGAGTGTGAGAGAGAGAGAGAGAGAGAGAGAGGGGTGGTCCCGGTGCCTCCATCTCAATCCTTCACCTCCTGCTCCTCCTCTACACAACTGGGATCACTTAGTAAATCCGACAGGCTCGTCTGAGCCTACGTGAGGGCCCAGCCTAAACCCACTCTGCTCCTCCTCGGAGATTTGCCGCTGAAAGTGGTGGGTGAGAGAGATAGAGAGAGAGAGAGGGAGAGGGGAAAGAGAGCATGGGAGACTGCACTGACTCCAGCCCTCTGAAACGCACCGAGAGAGAATGTGTCCATCTCCCTCCACTGACTGTGGAAATATGGAAGGAGACCGCTCCTACCAATGTAGGCCGGACGACCGGTTTACTGAAAGCGTTTGACCGGCTGAGAAGACCACTAGCACGACTGACGTGATGGACAGAAGGCCCAGAGACCCAGAAGAGCAACGGGGAGAGCGAAACAAGGGCCAGACAGAGAGAGTCGGTCGAGAGTGAAGTCTCCACCCCCCGCATCGAAAATGAGGTGACAGAGGCAGGGTTCCTACGGGTGCTTGAAATCCTTGAAAGTGCTTGAATTTTGATGATGTGTTTTCAAGGTTTGAAAAGTGCTTAAATGTTGGATAAAGTGCTTGAAAATGCTTGAAATTGTAACTGTATTTATTTCACAACAAATATCTAATCTGCATGAATAGTTCGTTATTTAAATGGAGAAAAACATGTTGGAGATAGTAAAATGAAACCTGCTGTGCTCGCTTGTGTGACTGCGATCTGCCAGTCTATTCCTTGTATTCCTCTCCCATGGTCAAGCCTCTGTCGAGAGAGGGTTTTCTGTTAACAAAGAGGTGATGGTGGAGAACTTGCAAGAGCATTCTCTTATTGCTCAGCGGATCATTCATGAGCATGTGAACCATATTGGAGGGCTGCTCAACATAGTCTACACGAAGGAACTACTCCTCTCTGCAGCTGCTGCCAGGCAGAAATAATATATGGATGACCAAAAACGTAGAAAGAAAGATGAGCTGACTGCTCAGATGAGAAAGGGAGTAATGGAGAAGATAGCTGAGATCAAGGCCAAAAAGAAGAGAATGGAGGAGGACGTAAGGGTCCTTCTGAAATCTGCAGATAGTAATGCAGAGAAAGCTGAATCGGTTGGAAAACTCAGCTTCATCTCAAAATCAAATGGTCTTTGCAGAGCTGCAAAAGAAAAACAAAAAAGTCTGGAGGCTGTAGAAAAATGGCTAAATGACAAGCTGAAGGAGCTCAAAGACACTCCTTAATAGGTCCTTAATGTATTATGGCCTAAACGTGCATTGTTCGGTGTTTAGTGCAGTGTTTTGTTTTATTTAACAGAGTAAGTTGATTTGTTTAGTTTTGCAGTATTTTGTATTTGGGCGTATTAATTTTTATTTATTTTTGCAGGATAAAGTCCACCAAAGTCAATTTTAAGTTGATTTTGTTTACATAAAAATATCTTGTTGAGTTGATTAAATTAAGTTAAATATGCACTTGAGGTATACCATATACATAAAGTGAAACTTTTGGCCTAATCTGTAATCTGTAATTGCCTAATCGCATACTTTAGCACTATTTTGTGTTGTTATTTCTGTGTTTGACAACTCAAGTTGTTTTGATTTGCACAATATTGTTAAAAAGTTCGAAGAGGTGAATCTGATTGACTACCTCAAAGACGAATGTTTGCATTTATTTTGTATTCAAATATCTGATCCTTCTGCTATTTCAAAAGACAATTTTGGCTATTTATAGCGTTTATCGCTAATGTGATATAAACAATAGATATTAAATTTGACTATGTATGGGTATGTAATTCACGGTGATGTAAGGTGCTGGAAAAAGCTTAAAAAAATACCTTGAAAGTGCTTGAAAAGTGCTTGAATTTGACCTTGGAAAAGGTGTATGAACCCTGCAGAGGGCAAGTGGCCCAGGGCATGAGTGATGGGTAAAGTGTAGCGATGTAGGAGTGAAGAGGCAGCAGGCACTCTCGATCGCTAGCTTCAGAAACAAACTCGACACATTAACCAATAGGGCTTTTTCATCTAAAGGTGAAGTGGAGAAGGTAACCACTCATTCTGTCAGTCTGTCTCTTGTAGCTTAACCCATCTCTATACAAATGATTCAAGAGGCTCCCCTCTCTGTTTCTCTCTTAAAAGGTGTCGTAAAGTTACAACCACTCTCTAAAGAACGTCTTGAACGTCAACCTTTCTCTTAAAGGACGTTTTCTCTTTGCGCGTGAAGACCGAGTAAGTTCTTCAGCTCTTCTGTTTCCTTGTTTCTAAAGGAACGGCTTCAACCCACTGGTTCAGTCTCTTTGGTTTGCGTCTTTTTCTTTCTTCACATTTATCGTTGCTAAGGTTACTGTTTTCTGCGAGATCTCCTTGCGCTTTGACATCTGGCAAAATGCACGTAAAGGAGTTCATCCGAACTGCGGTGGCGTTTGTGGGTCAAAATAACCGACGGACGTTGAGCACATGACCAGATAATTGATTTTGAACGACCTGTGAATCCGCTTGAAATAGAAATATCAGATTCCATCCACTTTTTGGCTTCGCAGACGCCAGGAAAATAAATCCCATTTCAGTCAATCAAACTGCCACTGATTTCATCATCGTCATTTGTTTATTAAACTTGATTAAATTAGTATGTCCCATTCCCCCTCTTAACCTTTTTATTACAATCATTCTGTGGCTTACTACATTTCTTTCCACGCGTGAACAGGAAACGGTCAGATATCGGGGTCACAAGCAGAGTCGTTCTCCGGAGGGATAAGAATACTTTGTCCCTACTTAAACAGCCCCGTGTTTACAAGGTAAACACAGCTGCTGTGAGAGGCCAGAAAGCTCAGCTTCAAATACCTTTGTCCTGAGATAAAATAACCCAGCTCTGACCCTCAGCTGTGTCTCGTTGCAATGTGCACTTTACTGACGCCACTCTCCCGGACCCGTTTTAAGAGAAGAAAGGGTAGAAAAAAGGATTGCGGAGAGGAGCTTGTCTGTTTCACGCGATTAGCCGTTTGTCTGCGCTAGCCCCCCTGTTTGACATGGACCTCAGTGTCAATTAGCCCTCTGAAGGATTCAATGGAGATCACTGGGCTGTTGTTAGCATTCCCGCTAACGCCTCCTGTAAGTCACCCGCTAAAGCACTACTACAGGCCATGACCTCCTCTGTCTCTCTCGTACTGTCTTCCCCTTTATTCTTCGCTCTCTTGTCTTCCCATTCGCTGCTCGGTCAGATATCACTCCCTCCCCTTCCCCAAGGCTCCCTCGTCTGCCTCACATCCACCCACCCACCCCACCTTCTCCCTCTTTACCCTTCACCGTTGATCGCTATTGTCAGATGCAGTAGGCATGAAAGTAGCAATTTTACAGCATAGGATTTCCAATAACATTCACTGGGGCCGGACAGACGAAGCCCCCCCCCCAGAACCAACACGTGTGTGGAAGGCTGTCTGCATCGTACCACTGAGCACAGCCGGATTAACATTTTTTTATGCCCAGGGCAACAAGACTCAAGGGCCCCCCAACCCCGCCCCAAAGCAAAAATCACAAAGACCCTATCATCAAGAGCATGTCCCTAAACTTACGATCACGTTAATACCCTACTACTATATATTCATAAAGACCCTATCATCAAGAGCATGTCCCTAAACTTAAGATCACGTTAATGCCCTACTACTATATATTCTTAAAGTCCCTATCATCAAGAGCATGTCCCTAAACTTAAGATCACGTTAATGCCCTACTACTATATATTCTTAAAGTCCCTATCATCAAGAGCATGTCCCTAAACTTAAGATCACGTTAATGCCCTACTACTATATATTCTTAAAGTCCGTATCATCAAGAGCATGTTCCTAAACTTACGATCACGTTAATGCCCTACTACTATATGTTCTTAAAGTCCCTATCATCAAGAGCATGTCCCTAAACTTAAGATCCCGTTAATGCCCTACTACTATATATTCTTAAAGTCCCTATCATCAAGAGCATGTCCCTAAACTTAAGATCACGTTAATGCCCTACTACTATATATTCTTAAAGTCCCTATCATCAAGAGCATGTCCCTAAACTTAAGATCACGTTAATGCCCTACTACTATATATTCTTAAAGTCCCTATCATCAAGAGCATGTCCCTAAACTTAAGATCACGTTAATGCCCTACTACTATATATTCTTAAAGACCCTACCATCAAGAGCATGTCCCTAAACTTAAAGAATATTACAGTACAATTTTGTTTTAACAATTTGGCCTTAGAACTGGCCTCTTTAAAACTGAACTCATAAACACAAACATATTTTATTATTATGTAGAGGAAAAACTCATAGTCTACACAACATTTCAAATTAGGCTTGTACACGTCTATTAACTTCTATATATTTCCTTTGCTTAACAGGTGACCCTTACACACTGGACTCCTTGACTTAAATTGTGTAAACTCAAAACATTTAATGCTATCAAAGATTCAAGATAGATTTTTACAATTTTAAAATGTTTATTAAACGTCTCTTACACCATTTCCTTAAAAAAAGAAAGCTGTGCAAAATGTGGGTGTCCTCTATAAAACAATCTGAAAGTGGTTTGAATTAATAAAGTTGAGACGTGTACTTTAGAGACGGTCCCTAACTATAAGCACACGGAGGTTTCTCTCGGTCGATCACCGCGGTGTAGTGAGGCTGCTTGCGGGAAAACCGGACCTGATCTCGGCCTCCGACTATCCGTTGAATATCGAACATCCAACCAACTTTACCTCGGTCTGAGATGAAGCAAATATATTTGTGCGGGAATTTCTCACACTATAAAAACTAACCTTGCGAGAATGGTTTAAATTATGCGCAATCCCCGCAATCCCGCACCGAAATGCAAGCCCTGTTTCACAGAGCCCAGTGCCCCTTAGATGTTATGTGCCCCTGGGCAAGTGTCCAGTTGCCCTAATGGTTAATCCGGCCCTGCCACTGAGGAGGTTTAGGGCTACAGCCTGTATTCTTCCCCAGTCTGCTTTTTATATCCTCCTGTCCCGCTCCCTCCCTCCCCACCTCTCTCTCTCTCTCTTGTCCGCTCCCTCCTTCCATCTCATCAGAGTGTAAGGTCAGTCACTCGAAAGACAGACGCAATCGGAGGTAGAAAAGAACTAAAGGAAACAGAATAGATTATGTCCGGTTCTCCGTTCCCCTCGGTGTCCGTGTTAGGCCTTGGGGTTTCCGCCTCGGCGCTTCCTGGAACGTCAACAGGAGAAAATAATGAAAAAAGCCCGGCGCATCACTCGTCTGTCCGTCTGTCTTCGCCGAGTCACTGAACCTGTCCGTCTCACGCGCCACACAGGAAACTGAGACAAGGTCAGCCCTCAGCTTCGCTGACTCGATAGAACCCATCTCGCAATGTTCCGCGTTCTGCGATGAAAGAGCCCCCGACCGACCGGTGATACGCGCGCCTGTGTTTGTGTATGAATTTGTTACACGGTTTTCCTGGAGTTCCATCATGACCCATTCCCTCAGCGTCTTCCGACCGTTTCCCTGTTTACACGCTGTAACCGGTGTGATCCGGATGTTTCCGTCCCGCTAGCTTCAATAAGGAGCCCAGTGCCGTTCTCTCTCAAACACATCGTATAATCACAGCCATATTGTTTGGACCAGGCGGTGTGACGATATGTCTCTATTTACTCTTTGTGTTGCTGTCACGGAAGCCTACACACGGATACACACACACGGATACACACACACGGATACACACACACGGATACACACACACGGATACACACATGGATACACACACACACGGATACACACATGTGGATACGCACACACACGGATACACACACACATGGATACACACACACACGGATACACACACACGGATACACACACACACGGATACACACACACACGGATACACACACACACGGATACACACACACGGATACAAACACACACGGATACACACACACGGATACACACACACGGATACACACACACGGATACTCACACACACGGATACACACACACGTATACACACACACACGGATACACACACACGGATACACACACACGGATACACACACAAGGATACTCACACACACGGATACACACACACGGATACACACACACGGATACTCACACACACGGATACACACACACGGATACACACACACACGGATACACACACACGGATACACACACAAGGATACTCACACACACGGATACACACACACGGATACACACACACGGATACACACACAAGGATACTCACACACACGGATACACACACACGGATACACACACATACACACACACACGGATACACACACACACGGATACACACACACTATCTCGATGGGATTGGAGCTCCGCCCCACTATCTCAATGGGATTGGAGCTCCGCCCACTATCTCGATGGGATTGGAGCTCCGCCCACTATCTCGATGGGATTGGAGCTCCGCCCACTATCTCGATGGGATTGGAGCTCCGCCCACTATCTCGATGGGATTGGAGCTCCGCCTACTATCTCGATGGGATTGAAGCACTAAGCAGCCGGGGGCTTTGATTGAGTCTGACAGAATGTCAGAAAAATCCAGTTTGACCTGGAAAACAATGACCAAAGCCTTCATTACTCACCATGTTATGTAAAATGAGTTCAGATATAGATAATCATATTAGTCAGTCCAACCCTAGTTAAGGGGTTTCTTTGAAAATGCTCTGTCTTGTCTGTTAAAATTATTTATTACAGCCTACATTTTGGCTTTGAGTTTTATTTTAAATGATCCACCTACCAGCATGTTTTTTTTATTAATAAAGAATAAATAAATAATAAAGAACACCTGTTCGGGAATATTTAGTCTTAACTGCCTGACTCCAGCATAAAAGGACTTAGGTTTTACATTCGCCATTGTGAATGTTCAATTGTGACAAAATCTGAGGCAGTTGTCATGGAAATATTAAAGCAGAGGTGAGATATTAACTGAGGTAACATTGTTTTTGAGGAGATGAAGATCTTGACAGGTGTGATTGCATAGTATGTTCAGGCATGCGCAAGGTCAGGGAGAAAGAAAGAGAGAGAGGGAGAGAGGGAGAGAGGGAGAGAGGGAGAGAGGGAGAGAGGGAGAGAGGGAGGAGGGAGGGAGGGGGAGGGAGAGAGGGGAGGGAGGGAGGGAGGGAGGGAGGGAGAGAGGGAGAGAGGGAGAGAGGGAGGGAGGGAGGGGAGAGGGGAGAGAGGGAGAGAGGGAGAGAGGGAGAGAGGGAGAGAGGGAGAGAGGGAGAGAGGGAGAGAGGGAGAGAGGGAGAGAGGGAGAGAGGGAGAGAGGGAGAGAGGGAGAGGGAGGGAGGGAGGGAGGGAGGGAGAGAGGGAGAGAGGGAGAGAGGGAGAGAGGGAGAGAGGGAGCCCCCCAAACTGTGACTGTAAGGGGACCCCGCCTGTCTGCCGTTCTCCTTTCATCCCGCAGTATATTCAGCCATTACAGCGCAGTTAGGTCTCAAACTGTATCAATGTTACATGAACGTACACGGCAATTACCACAGAACAAGATATTTCATTCTCCCAGTGACATCACACTTAATCATCCCTCCGTAGAATTGACTGGAAGGTACAACCTCGCGCTTAAAAGGCCCGACTCTCCGATCCGAACATGTTACGGCGGGGAAATTCATCAATTAAGAAACACGACTCTTTCTCCCGAGCCCCCTTAGAAGCAATTACTCAGTCTCCTCTTTCCCTCCTTCCCTCCATCTCTCCATCCCTCCATCTCGTCCCCTGTAGATGGACCAGTCACCCATGCAGGATTAATGATTCGGCCCCGGTCCACAATGCCACCACGTCCCCTCTGCAGTGCACTGTTTTTGCATCGGGGTCCGTTTAAAGCTAGGGCACATTCCGAGGGGGTAGGGGCCCATTCGTGCCGACACCTCATCCGAACATCTCAGAGCCTTTTAGTGCGCGCTCGTATCGCACGGCTCCTGTTCGCCGTTTGAGAAATGATCGAACAGCCGGGCGTCCTCGCTGGTTCGTTATTTTATCAAAAATGTCCTCTTCTGACAAATCTGTTTGTGCCCTTCATTTGATTGCGCCGCTCTTCCTGTCCCTCGTCTTTCCTCGTCTTCTTTCTCCTCGGCCCATCTCTCTGCACGGAGGTCCTCCGGCCGTCAGGTCCAATTGATCCGACTCTAATGATTTCCCTCTGGAGTCGGTCAATATTTAAGCAGCACTTTGTACCCAGAGAAAATCATAGACACCCGGTCTGATAAATGTCCTAACCCGTTGATATTTATCTTTCATAAATAGCAGGACGGTGTGTTTGAACAGCCGGTACGGCCAGGAGCGGAATTCAAATAGGAGATGTCAGATGTGCTGCTACTGGTCACATGAACATTTGGATATGGACATCTGACCAGTGTGTTTGTGAGCAGAAGAAAGTGTGTCTCTCTGAAGATCTCTTAGTTCCACGACAGAATTATGTTGTTTGAACTTTTCTTAAAAGTCTTAGGCATTAGATATATTTGAAGTTATAGCGGAGTGTGTGTGTGTGTATGTGTGTGTAAGCGTGTGTGTGTCTGTGTGTGTGTGTCTGTGTGTGTGTGTGTGTGTGTGTAATGGCCTGTAAAGGTACAGAATGATACGCACACATTGTAGAAATTGAAGGCGACAACGGGAGATTGACCTTGACTGACCTTCTCTTTGAGAAGAGGACTGTACAACACTAAACACTCGCACACACACACACACACACACATGCACCTGTGATCCTCCGCCTTACACAAAGCACGTGTCTACTCTCTACAAAAGATCATTTTCTTTCTCCAATCTGTGTGGGTCGGCGAGCAGAGGGGACGTCTCGTCCTGTCAAGGCCCAACAAAGAGCTCTCCGTCTGGGTGACAGTAGCTAAAGGTTATCCCGTCTCTCTGGAGGAGCCGGTGTTTGGATGTGGTGGTGGTGGTGGTGGTGGTGGTGGGGGGCTGAACATTTGCTTTACGTCCCACATCCCAAACCTATTGAACCCCTGGTTCACGTCTGCTTCTGGTTTAGGTTAGCTGTATGTTGCTGTGTGTTTCCTCTCCAAACCCTGCACACCTTATTGAACCCCTGGTTTACGTCTGCTTCTGGTTTAGGTTAGCTGTATGTTGCTGTGTGTTTCCTCTCCAAACCCTTATCGCCGCCTCACACCCTCTCGGTTTTATCGCCTTTTTTTGTCGCTCACCAACACATCGACCCCTCTCGCTCACGCTCGGAAAGCGATTAGTCCCCCGGTTTTTTATCTTCCCCGCGTTCGCTGGAAAACCTCCCCCGCGTCCCTCGACCTCGTCGCGCTCCGTCGGCACCTGACCCCGCTGGGTAACGAAACTACCACCAATGCATGATGGGAATCGGATGACGCGCAGCAGAGAATGCGTCCCGAGAGGAAATGGATGGAATCGGTCATTCTGGTCAGAGCAATCCTGTGAGTGTCTATCCCCCGCCCCGCCACGCCCCCTTTACCTCCACCCAAACACACCCCCACCACAGCCCACACATCCTCCCATACACCTCCGCCCAATCATCTGACCAACCACCAAGCCATCCAGCCAATCGGAACGTGTCCTTGCACTCTAGTAAGCGTCGTCTGTGATTGTCATCGAATCGGCCTGGATTCGAAGGCCGACACCCATGTGGGGGGGGAGGGGAGAGAGGTACATGACACGGATATCATTTGGTACCTTCCTCTCACCAGGTAGCGATGTGCCGCGACGTCCGCTATAACCGGACAAGCCGAACGAGGCGTGACTCGGAATTGAACCCGTAGCCCGAACGATTGAGAGAAGAGAAACAAGTAAATAATAAATAGTGCTCTTTTGGAGGGCACACAATGGGAGCCGCTTCTCCCCGTCTCGACTTTATCCCGCCGCCGGTGATGTCACTCTTTGTCTGTGTGTCATAACATAATGGAGATAAGCAGAGGGGCATTGGGTTCTGTGTTGATGGTGCAGTGCGTCAGATAAATATCTCCCCACAGTCTCAGCCTGGCTACGTACAGTTCCTACCTCCCATCTCTAGCGTGTCTTTCTATGTTTGGATCGCTGCATCTCTCCGTTCCTCCTCTCTTATCTTTCTGCTGATGAAAAATTGTGAGGTGAAACATGACAGGCTGTTGGCGCGGTCGACTAATAACCTTTTCCCCGCCATGTTCCGCCGAAGCTTCGGAACGACGGCCCGTTGCTCTCAGCAATTGTCCGACATTTTGAAATGTCAATTAAACATCTGGACACGCTGTTGACACCGGCCACGGAGCGTGAAACGTTCGCCGAGGGATTTTGGGTAAGAGATCAGAGGGGGAGATAGGGGTTGTCATAAACGGCATATTAAACGCGAACACACACACACTCTCACACACTCTCTCACACACTCTCTCACACACACACACTCTCACTCACACACTCTCACTCACACACTCTCTCACACACACTCACTCACACACACACTCTCACACACACACTCACACACACACTCACATACACGCTTCTATTGTGATTTCCTCATCTTAAAGAGGTGTCGTTCGCGTCTGGTATAAGGCCTGCACAAAAACATCCACTCGGAAGTAAAGACTCTGGCATCGAAACACATTTTGGCACCTGGCTTTTTCAGCACCTCATAGCGGAAGAAGTGTTTAACATGCTTGCGTCAGGTGACCACTATAAATGGGACACGGTTCACCCTGCCAGACAGACAGACATACAGACAGGCAGACAGACACAGGACACAGACAGACAGACAGACACAGGACACAGACATACAGACACAGGCAGACAGACAGACAGACACAGGACACAGACAGGTGCCCATATCCTCCTCTCTCTCTGTGCCCATATCCTCCTCTCTCTGTGCCCATATCCTCCTCTCTCTCTGTGCCCATATCCTCCTCTCTCTCTGTGCCCATATCCTCCTCTCTCTCTGTGCCCATATCCTCCTCTCTCTCTGTGCCCATATCCTCCTCTCTCTCTGTGCCCATATCCTCCTCTCTCTCTGTGCCCATATCCTCCTCTCTCTGTGCCCATATCCTCCTCTCTCTCTGTGCCCATATCCTCCTCTCTCTCTGTGCCCATATCCTCCTCTCTCTCTGTGCCCATATCCTCCTCTCTCTGTGCCCATATCCTCCTCTCTCTCTGTGCCCATATCCTCCTCTCTCTCTGTGCCCATATCCTCCTCTCTCTCTGTGCCCATATCCTCCTCTCTCTCTGTGCCCATATCCTCCTCTCTCTCTGTGCCCATATCCTCCTCTCTCTCTGTGCCCATATCCTCCTCTCTCTCTGTGCCCATATCCTCCTCTCTCTGTGCCCATATCCTCCTCTCTCTGTGCCCATATCCTCCTCTCTCTCTGTGCCCATATCCTCCTCTCTCTGTGCCCATATCCTCCTCTCTCTCTGTGCCCATATCCTCCTCTCTCTCTGTGCCCATATCCTCCTCTCTCTGTGCCCATATCCTCCTCTCTCTCTGTGCCCATATCCTCCTCTCTCTGTGCCCATATCCTCCTCTCTCTGTGCCCATATCCTCCTCTCTCTGTGCCCATATCCTCCTCTCTCTCTGTGCCCATATCCTCCTCTCTCTCTGTGCCCATATCCTCCTCTCTCTCTGTGCCCATATCCTCCTCTCTCTCTGTGCCCATATCCTCCTCTCTCTGTGCCCATATCCTCCTCTCTCTCTGTGCCCATATCCTCCTCTCTCTGTGCCCATATCCTCCTCTCTCTGTGCCCATATCCTCCTCTATCTCTGTGCCCATATCCTCCTCTCTCTCTGTGCCCATATCCTCCTCTCTCTCTGTGCCCATATCCTCCTCTCTCTGTGCCCATATCCTCCTCTCTCTCTGTGCCCATATCCTCCTCTCTCTGTGCCCATACATGGCATGTTGACATTTTTCTGTTAGATCACTTACAGATACAAAACATTAATTGGAACGACGAGGCAACAACACTCATTACTATTTACTGTGACCCCAATAGTCATGACAGCGAATAAATAATGATACGCTATAGGAGGGGAACCTTTTGTAAAGGTCACTGTATTCTCTGCCCACATTTCCACCAACATAAAGGACCAGCGTGTCCCTGTAGAACAGGAGTTAGACACCAGCTCTGGAGGCTGTACGAATGAAAGCCAGTGATCCACTGGATCTCCTCAAGCCAGACCATAAACCTCTTCAGTCCATTCTTTAGCTCTTCTGCCAGGCATCGGCAATCACTTAGTCAGCATACACACAGACACACGCACACACACACAGAAAAATGCACACACACACATGCACACACACACAACCACTCACTCACTGCGATGGCTATCACTCTGTCACTATTTGGAAAATAAACGGGCGACGCAGTAACGGAACCCACTTTTGTGTAGTCCTAATCCCAGAGGCCCCTGAAACCATAAGATGCTGAATGACTGCTGTGTGTGCGTGTGTGTGCGTGTGTGTGTGCGTGTGCATGCGTAAATAAGGATGTGACTCGAGCAGACAGATGAAATCCTTACTAGAGGCCCACTTTTGAAACCCGACCCTGACTGATAGACTGCTGCCTGTCATTCATCAGCGAGCCCCCCTGTGTCCCCCCACCAACACCCCCCCCCACCACCACCACCACCACCCCCCCGCCCATGCCGAACCAGCGGAGGCTGCGACCCAGGAAGCCGGAGTCAGCTTACACGTCAGGCTCTTAAATCCTCTTGGCCTCTGGGTTCACGGCCCTCTCCCGGGTCTTGACACTCCCCCGACCCGGCTTTTATAGCGTTGAGTGGGCGGATCCTTTCCCGGCGAGACGCCCGAGTGTTCCCTGTCTCTCTCTCTCGGTGCCGAGTGTCTGTCGGAGGTCGTCCGGGTCATGTTCGCGGGGTTCTGCCCGGTGTCAGGGGTCGTGTTGATGCCTGGTTTCTGAGAGCCGGTGAAACAGGAGCGGGAATCTCTATGGCCGAGCTGTTACAGGCTGTTACAGGCTGTTACAGGCTGCACTCATGTCAAAACCATATGGCACCGAAATGGATACATGCAAAGTCTTGTAAATTGTCAAGCTGTGTAAGCGAGCAGTGCTGTCTGGCTGTCTGGCTGTCTGGCTGTCTGGCTGTCTGACTCTCTGGCTGTCTGACTGTCTGACTGTCTGACTGTCTGGCTGTCTGGCTGTCTGGCTGTCTGACTGTCTGACTGTCTGACTTTCTGACTGTCTGACTTTCTGACTGTCTGGATGGCTGATTCTTGACCTCCATCCCTCATCGTGGAATATATACTGTTCTTATCGTCCACTCTTTCTTATTCGCTACGCGGCTGTTTAATGAAAATGGATAAAATACTAAGATGGATGGACAGCCAGCGGACACACACACACACACGCACGCACACACACACACACACACACACACACACACACGCACACACCTGCACACACACACGCACACACGCACGCACACACCTGCACACACACGCACACACACGCACGCACACACCTGCACACACGCACACGCACGCACACACCTGCACACACACACCTGCACACACACACACGCACACACACGCACGCACACACCTGCACACACACGCACGCACACACCTGCACACACACACCTGCACACACACACACGCGGCTAGTCGGTCCAAGCGGAGAACGACAGAGCTTGCCAAGTCAGCACTAAGCACTCTGAGGGAGCTACACTCTGGCACTAATTCTGTCTCTTGTCTTATCAGCTCAGGAGAAATGGAGAAACAATGTAAACTTTCAATTAGGGCTCTCTGGTGGTTTCCAACGGCTACAATACATTTACGGTACCCCACCCCCCACCCCCGTCTAATACCACGCCCCGCTTTAACCCGGGGCACCGAGCAATTTCGCCCCATGGCAACCGTGGGAGAGGGAGAAGTGATGGAGAGGAAGAGAGGAGACGGGTTTCAAGGTTGAACGGTCGTACACACAGAATGCCCCGGGAGAGGGCGAAAGGGAACATGGGAGAGGGGAGGTGGGGAGGTGGGGGCAGGAGGAGAGAATGGGGAGCGGGAGCGCAGAGGGGCAAGGAGGAGGCGCGCTGACAAAGGGGAACACATGAGGAGAGGGAGGCGATTCGTCTCCTTTTGTGCTGCCCTGCCTTTCAGTCAGTTCCAGGTCAGGTCTCAGGTTGTCGCAGGGAAATGGAAATCTAAACATTTAATGAGCCGACATGATGCCGTGACCCGGGACTCGTCCCGATCGTATGTCTCCCCCCCTCCCCCACTTCCCTGCTTTCTTTGTGCTTTATTATTCATAGGTCGTTTTCCCCCCACTCTCTTTTCTCTAAAGCCGGCGACACTCTAGATATCTTTTGAAGTAATCAGTCCGAAGTCTCTGGCGGGTTCGGATATCCTTTTGTGCGCCCTCAGAACCTGGAAGGGGGCCATGGTTTACCCGTTCGCTGGCACAGGTGACATCATCCAGGTAGAAACTCGGATGACGGGAAGATCCCGAGGCTACCAGCACATCACATCGCGTTTCACTCCCAAATCGCATCTGCAAGTTTCGGTAGGAACCGCTGGCGAGAGCAAACGGCGTGTCTGAATCGTCCGTTCCCGCGCCGCGTCCGCTGGGCTCTCACAACGAACGCCAGAACATTGGTATCTGGGATATCGGCTCGTCTTCCTTTGATCGTCAGGTCGTCCCTACTGCCTACGTCACAGCGGTCCAGCCTCCACACCAATCACCAATCATCACAATCACTCGACGTTCCTGCAGGTTGCCGGTGGGGAACCACCTTGGCTTTTGTCTCCACTCTCATGAGACCATGTGGTTTTGTGATCCGCCAGCTCCCTTCCTGTGTTATGGGGGTATCTACTCTGACCTGGAGAGAGAGATGGATTGATAAGAGGAGGTGGAGGGAGAGGGGAGGCGTGTCCAGGGCCAGATGTTAAGGCAGCCATCACATGGCCTCGCAGACGATCAAACAGCCTCACACTCGCCCCCTCCTCCCGGCCTGATGGAGCGTCCTCTAGGGCCTCCTCTATCTCCTCCTGCTAACATGCACCTCTATCTCCTCCTGCTAACGTGCACCTCTATCTCCTCCTGCTAACATGCACCTCTATCTCCTCCTGCTAACGTGCACCTCTATCTCCTCCTGCTAACGTGCACCTCTATCTCCTCCTGCTAACGTGCACCTCTATCTCCTCCTGCTAACGTGCACCTCTATCTCCTCCTGCTAACGTGCACCTCTATCTCCTCCTGCTAACGTGCACCTCTATCTCCTCCTGCTAACGTGCACCATTATCTCCTCCTGCTAACGTGCACCTCTATCTCCTCCTGCTAACGTGCACCTCGATCTCCTCCTGCTAACGTGCACCTCGATCTCCTCCTGCTAACGTGCACCTCTATCTCCTCCTGCTAACGTGCACCTCTATCTCCCTCCTCTCCCAGTCTTTATATCCATCTCCACCTCTGTCTCCCTCACCTCTACATCATCCACCATCAGGTAGTTAGTCCTCCTTTATTTTCCCTCGTCAGTCGCCGACCCCTCGAGTGCTTCCTGTCCTCCGACTCGTCCGGTGGGGCGTTGGTGTTCGCAGGTGTTGGGGTCTCGCCCCACCTCGTGGTGTCTGGTAGGCCTACAGGTCGGGCTTCAGGGCAGTCGCACCAAGGATACCACCCAGGTCCCCGCTGCTCCCCCACCAACAGGCCTCACGGGTGGGGTAAAAACACTCAATGTGCTGGGGGGGTGGTGGGGGTGGCTGTTTGTGCCACTGTCAGGGACAATCTCTGTCAACTGTCACTACTCATGTCCTCTTGACACTGGTGATGAAGACCCTGTGTGTTTACCAGCGTAATGTGACCTTGTGTCAACGCCCCAGGGGTTAAGTTGAGTGTAGAAATGTCATAAAGGTTTGTTTTAGGCTCGTAGACAGTAGGATTATTGGACGGGAATATTTTTTCCGCTTCCTCACATCAACAGGAAAGCAAACGAGCAGACAGCTAGCGCGGGTATAATGAAAGCTCTCCAGCCAGCGTCATATCAGAAGTGTCTTCTCTCATGTTAGCGTAGAACCTGCTCGGTCAATGTCGCGCTCACGACACATCAAAGTGATCCACGGTTGGTTGGGTTATTATTAGCCACACCTCTATATGAAGGGACTGGGAGCGTTGGGAAGCATCCTTAGGGAGCGCGGAGATTGTACGCCACGTGTGCGCGTGTGTGCGTCCGTGTGTGCGCTCGTGGGAGTGTGTGTGAGTGTGTGAGCGTCAACATACGAGTGTGTGTTTGTGCGTGTTTATGTGAGTGAGTGTGCGCGTGAGCGTGTGTGTATTAGTGTGCACGTGACTGTGTGAGTTTGTGTGAGCGTGTGTTTGTGTGAGTTAGTGTGCGTGTGTGAGCGTGAACGTGTGAGTGTGTGTGTGCGTGCGTGGGCTTTTTTAAGAACGTCTGTGTATGCTCCAGTGTAATAAAGATAAGGGTTGCGTCTCACAGCTGATTCCATCTTTAGAGAGCAGTGGAAGCGCCGAGCACAAGAAGAGGAATGAGCGTGCCGGGCTAATCTACCAGATGCAGTGGTTCTCTGGAATGCGCCTCCTCAAAATTAAAACACTTTATCAATGTTCTCGTGGTTTGGTTCTAACGTACTCCGCAGAACCATCTACTCCCGTTGTTTTTTCGCAGCCCTCTACATATTTCCAGTGAATATATCTGCGTGGGAGTTGGTATGTTAATGACTGTTTCAGTTGATATTGCCTGTGTGTGTGTGTGTGTGTGTCTAGAGTTAACTGCCATATCTTTGTAATGGAGCCTCTGGACCTTCTTGGAGCTCTCAGTACACTGAAGGCTAGTGAATGTTGTTACCTCTAACGGCCGTATAATCACAGATAAAGTGTTCGGTTAACAACCAATAACCGAACGCCGGTCGGCGCCGGGAAACGATTCCCTGCCGAGGATCTCTGTGTCGGCCGGAGAATGTGTAGAAGAATTTCTTCCCGTCCTCGTCCTTAGTCCCCAGAACCCAGCTGCCGTTCACACGCCGGCAGATCTCTGCAGCTGTGGGATCTGATCAGAGAAACGATCACAGATATCTTTTCATTCCACTTTTGGTTTCGTCGTCCCAGGCCTGTTTACCGGCAGTCCTTCCTCCCCGGCCTTCTCAGGCTGCAGCCTCTGAGGCCGACTACAAACTCCAGGGTGTGTGATTTGACCCAAGTGGGATGATCTGAGGCGACTGGAGGCGTGGCCTGTGAGATTCCGTGTTCATCTGGGGTGGTACTGAGGTTGAACACGGAAACCGTCCTGGTTTAGCTGCAGCCAGGCGACCCGAGTGTGAGTTCTTGACGAGACTCTGCACGTCGATGTGGGAAAATGCAGATACCGGTATTACGTATCCCAAGGCAGTTTTACATTTGGATCACTATTTTTTCCCAAATATACGTTAATTACATCTGTGCAGTTAAATGAGCATTACAGTTTGAAGGATATGAACTGATAAACAGGAAGGATATTGGGTAGGCCCTAGTAAGCCACGCCCTCAGAAATAACTCTAGAACTGCCC
The DNA here is from genome assembly GCA_029465975.1 of Dallia pectoralis. NCBI lineage: Eukaryota > Metazoa > Chordata > Actinopteri > Esociformes > Umbridae > Dallia > Dallia pectoralis. The sequence continues at coordinate 11,239,502 of CM055742.1, forward strand.
GTGTTTTTCTCTCCAGTAATTGGGTGCTTCTGGCTAATATTTTAATAAATAAACGTTCACAGTAGAGTAGATTTTGTGACAGTGTTCCTCCTGTTCGAGTCATCACGTTCTGCTGCCCGTTAGACAATGGAACAGTCGGTTCTCATCAAACACATTCATTTAGGTCCCCGTTTAAATGAAATACATCCAGTCCAATATAACAAGGTATTTATGTTGAATGTGAATGAGGACTAGAGATGCCATCTGTCTAGTGAACAGAGATGTATTCAGGAAGGAGAGGAATAGCTGTTTATTATCGCTCAGAGAAAGATGCATTTTGACTTGATCACAGGGCTAGTGAAAGATCCTACAGGGAGAGAGTCACAGGTGTGTGTGTGTGTGTGTGTTTAGCAGGAGAAGTGTGTGTGTGTGTTTAGCAGGAGAAGTGTGTGTGTGTTTAGCAGGAGAAGTGTGTGTGTGTGTTTAGCAGGAGAAGTGTGTGTGGCTGTGTGTGTTTCAGGAGATGTGTGTGTGGCTGTGTGTGTGTTGTGTTTAGCAGGAGAAGTGTGTGTGGCTTTGTGTGTGTTTAGCAGGAGAAGTGTGTGTGTGTGTGTGTGTGTGTGTTTAGCAGGAGAAGTGTGTGTGTGTGTGTGTGTTTAGCAGGAGAAGTGTGTGTGTGGCAGGAGAAGTGTGTGTGTGTTTAGCAGGAGAAGTGTGTGTGTGTGTGTTTAGCAGGAGAAGTGTGTGTGGCTGTGTGTGTTTCAGGAGATGTGTGTGTGTGTGTGTGTGTTTAGCAGGAGAAGTGTGTGTGTTTGTTTAGCAGGAGAAGTGTGTGTGTGTTTAGCAGGAGAAGTGGCCATATGTGTTTTTTGCAGGAGTAGTGTGTGTGTGTGTGTGTGTTTGGCCGTGTGTGTGTTTTAGTAGTGTGTGTGTGTGTGGTCGTGTGTGTGTTTTAGTAGTGTGTGTGTCCGTGTGTGTGTTTTGCAGCAGTATTGTGTGTGTGTGGCCGTGTGTGTGTGTGTTTTGCAGCAGTAGTGTGTTTGTGTGGCCGTGTGTGTGTGTTTTGCAGCAGTAGTGTGTGTGTCTGTGTGTTTTAGTAGTGTGTTTTAGTAGTGTGTGTGTGTCCGTGTGTGTGTGTTTTGCAGCAGTAGTGTGTGTATGTGGCCGTGTGTGTGTTTTGCAGCAGTAGTGTGCTAAATAGTTAAGTCTGTCATTGTAGTGTTTGTTAGCAACCAGATGTTGTGTTGTAACGATCCTGAACTCATCCGTACAGGTTTACTTAAGTGGGACAGTTAACTAAGCAGGACTGTAGCATATGGCTGTCTGACAGGGGAGTGTGGGAGGAGAGAGGAATGGAGAGGCGGGTGAGGGAAAGAGAGAGATTGTGTCTCAAGGCACACACATGGTTCCTGGGGCCTTGGTGAACCCATCATCTGTCATTTAAGGTTTCCCGAGTGTGAAACATTCCTGTCTCCTTGTTGTCGTTGCTCCGGCTGGTAGCGTCTCACATTATTTAGCACGTCTTACAGGCCGGTTATTTCATGTGCTACGGGCTGAGAGCACAGCTGGGGAAGAAACTAACTCCTCCCCCTCTCTACCCTTTTTACAGAGCAACCGTCCAATCACCACCAGCTGGGCCAGTCCACCCTGCCACCGGCTCCACCTCCACACAAACAGCAGCAGCAACCGTCGGTCACGGCGCTCAACCACAACTCCCTGAGCAGCCGTAACCGCAACCCCAGCCCGGCCCCACCGGCCGCCCTCCCCGCCGAGCTGCAAACCACACCTGAGTCCGTGCCGCTGCAGGACAGCTGGGTCCTGGGCAGCAATGTGCCGCTGGAGAGCAGGTAGGATGGAAAAACATACCTGGCAACCCGGTGTTTGTGAGAAAGTGATCTGAACGTCTGCGTTGAAAAAAAGCCTGCTCGAGTTCGGATTTCGGAATCCCTTACGCCCAAACTGGCAACCCTAAACATTTAGCGGGCAACGCTTAGAGAGACCGCTAGTGCTGGTTACTACTAACCTTACCTGGCAACGCTTAGAGAGACCGCTAGTGCTGGTTACTACTAACCTTACCTGGCAACCCTTAGGAAGAACGCTAGTGCTGGTTACTACTAACCTTACCTGGCAACCCTTAGGAAGAACGCTAGTGCTGGTTACTACTAACCTTACCTGGCAACCCTTGGAGAGAACCCTAGTGCTGGTTACTACTAACCTTAGCATATCTGGCAACCCTTGGAGAGAACCCTAGTGCTGGTTACTACTAACCTTAGCATACCTGGCAACCCTTAGAGAACCCTAGTGCTGGTTACTACTAACCTTAGCATACCTGGCAACCCTTGGAGAGAACCCTAGTGCTGGTTACTACTAACCTAGCATACCTGGCAATAGAGAACCTGGCTGGTTAACTAACCTTAGCATACCTGGCAACCCTTAGAGAACCCTAGTGCTGGTTACTACTAACCTTAGCATACCTGGCAACCCTTAGAGAACCCTAGTGCTGGTTACTACTAACCTTAGCATACCTGGCAACCCTTGGAGAGAACCCTAGTGCTGGTTACTACTAACCTTAGCATACCTGGCAACCCTTGGAGAACCCTAGTGCTGGTTACTACTAACCTTAGCATACCTGGCAACCCTTAGAGAACCCTAGTGCTGGTTACTACTAACCTTAGCATATCTGGCAACCCTTGGAGAGAACCCTAGTGCTGGTTGCTACTAACCTTACCTGGCAACCCACATTTTGTAGAGACCATTAAAATTATAAATCCTAAGAACACCTCATTATCTTAACTTAATATTCACAATGTGTAAACTAGCTACTATAACATCCAATCTGGCAACCCTTCACTGGACAGTAAACTGACCAAACAGTCCAGACTTCACCCAGAAAGTCTGTTTATTTGTTCATGTTATATCTCCTCCACAGAACAGAGATCAATACTTTGCTATCCCTTCCCCTGTAAGAACAGCAAGACCACTGTTCCGATCTCACAGGGCTTCAGAGTCTTAGAGAGAACACACACACAGAGAGAGGAGACAGAGAGATGGTCAGAGAACACAGAGAGAGGAGAGGAGACAGAGAGATGGTCAGAGAACACAGAGAGAGGAGAGGAGACAGAGAGATGGTCAGAGAACACAGAGAGAGGAGACAGAGAGATGGTCAGAGAACACAGAGAGAGGAGACAGAGAGATGGTCAGAAAACACAGAGAGAGAGAGGAGACAGAGAGATGGTCAGAGAACACAGAGAGAGGAGACCGAGAGATGGTCAGAGAACACAGAGAGAGGAGACAGAGAGATGGTCAGAGAACACAGAGAGAGGAGACAGAGAGATGGTCAGAGAACACAGAGAGAGGAGACAGAGAGATGGTCAGAGAACACAGAGAGAGGAGACAGAGAGATGGTCAGAGAACACAGAGAGAGAGAGAGGAGACAGAGAGATGGTCAGAGAACACAGAGAGGGAAACACAGCTGTGGTTGTGTTGCAGGCTGAACAGCAGCTGATGCTACCAGACAGTTTCAGCTTCCAGTCTGCCAAACCCTCAACCCTCCGGTCGTCCCTTTCTGACTGTATTTGACCTGGACTATTTAATACGACTTTGCATTTTAAAATGCATTTATTAATTAGTAACCTAAGCTATTATAAGTTCACCCAGCACAGCCAGAGGTGGACTGGTCACTCCTCAGAGCCTGGTTCCTCTCTAGGTTTCTTCCTAAATTCGACCCATCAGAGAGTTTTTTCCATGCTTGCTCTGTCGGTTTGAGACTGGGTGTTTGTAAAAGCACTTTGTGAGTACTTTGTTGTAAAACGGGCTTCATGAAATAAATGTGGTTGATGGATTGACATCACATACACACAGAACAATCAAGGAGAGAAAGCGCACACAATATATCCACACACACAACACTTACCACACATACAACAC
>CM055742.1:11248407-11265907 GCA_029465975.1 Dallia pectoralis
GTGTTCACGCGCACACACACACACGCACGCGTGCACGCACACACTTAGCTCATAGAAAAACATGCAGACAGCCGTCGTATCATATGTACACTGGGGTTAATCTCTTTAGACTAAACACACACCAACTGGGGTATGCCTTCAGCTAATACACACACACCAACTGGGGTATGCCTTCAGCTAATACACACACACACCAACTGGGGTATGCCTTCAGCTAATACACACACACACCAACTGGGGTATGCCTTCAGCTAATACACACACACCAACTGGGGTATGCCTTCAGCTAATACACACACACCAACTGGGGTATGCCTTCAGCTAATACACACACACACCAACTGGGGTATGCCTTCAGCTAATACACACACACACCAACTGGGGTATGCCTTCAGCTAATACACACACACCAACTGGGGTATGCCTTCAGCTAATACACACACACCAACTGGGGTATGCCTTCAGCTAATACACACACACACACACACAACCCCGAACTCTGAACCCCAAATCACCATTGGAAACACAGAGAAGGCTGTGTTTTTCAGTCCTGTCCGTGAGCTGACTAACCATCAGGTTTGTACACATATTTACAGCCCATGGGGAATAGATCAATGTTACATCGATGTTGCCCTGGTAACCTAGTCATCCATAAGCTATAGCCACACCACTCCATGAATACCAATAGTGGTCAATGGCATACAGCCTGGAACCCTATGGTAGCATACAGCCTGGAACCCTATGGTAGCATACAGCCTGGAACCCTATGGTAGAATACAGCCTGGAACCCTATGGTAGCATACAGCCTGGAACCCTATGGTAGCATACAGCCTGGAACCCTATGGTAGCATACAGCCTGGAACCCTATGGTAGCATACAGCCTGGAACCCTATGGTAGCATACAGCCTGGAACCCTATGGTAGCATACAGCCTGGAACCCTATGGTAGCATACAGCCTGGAACCCTATGGTAGCATATAGCCTGGAACCCTATGGTAGCATACAGCCTGGAACCCTATGGTAGCATACAGCCTGGAACCCTATGGTAGCATACAGCCTGGAACCCTATGGTAGCATACAGCCTGGAACCCTATGGTAGCATACAGCCTGGAACCCTATGGTAGCATACAGCCTGGAACCCTATGGTAGCATACAGCCTGGAACCCTATGGTAGCATACAGCCTGGAACCCTATGGTAGCATACAGCCTGGAACCCTATGGTAGCATACAGCCTGGAACCCTATGGTAGCAACAGCCTGGAACCCTATGGTAGCATACAGCCTGGAACCCTATGGTAGCATACAGCCTGGAACCCTATGGTAGCATACAGCCTGGAACCCTATGGTAGCATACAGAACCCTATGGTAGCATACAGCCTGAACCCTATGGTAGCATACAGCCTGGAACCCTATGGTAGCATACAGCCTGGAACCCTATGGTAGCATACAGCCTGGAACCCTATGGTAGCATACAGCCTGGAACCCTATGGTAGCATACAGCCTGGAACCCTATGGTAGCATACAGCCTGGAACCCTATGGTAGCATACAGAACCCTGGTAGCATACAGCCTGGAACCCTATGGTAGCATACAGCCTGGAACCCTATGGTAGCATACAGCCTGGAACCCTATGGTAGCATACAGCCTGGAACCCTATGGTAGCATACAGCCTGGAACCCTATGGTAGCATACAGCCTGGAACCCTATGGTAGCATACAGAACCCTGGTAGCATACAGCCTGGAACCCTATGGTAGCATACAGCCTGGAACCCTATGGTAGCATACAGCCTGGAACCCTATGGTAGCATACAGCCTGGAACCCTGGTAGCATACAGCCTGGAACCCTATGGTAGCATACAGCCTGGAACCCTATGGTAGCATACAGCCTGGAACCCTATGGTAGCATACAGCCTGGAACCCTATGGTAGCATACAGCCTGGAACCCTATGGTAGCATACAGCCTGGAACCCTATGGTAGCATACAGCCTGGAACCCTATGGTAGCATACAGAACCCTGGTAGCAACCCTATGGTAGCATACAGCCTGGAACCCTATGGTAGCATACAGCCTGGAACCCTATGGTAGCATACAGCCATACAGCCTGGAACCCTATGGTAGCATACAGCCTGGAACCCTATGGTAGCATACAGCCTGGAACCCTATGGTAGCATACAGCCTGGAACAGCCTGGAATGGTAGCATACAGCCTGGAACCCTATGGTAGCATACAGCCTGGAACCCTATGGTAGCATACAGCCTGGAACCCTATGGTAGCATACAGCCTGGAACCCTATGGTAGCATACAGCCTGGAACCCTATGGTAGCATACAGCCTGGAACCCTATGGTAGCATACAGCCTGGAACCCTATGGTAGCATACAGCCTGGAACCCTATGGTAGCATACAGCCTGGAACCCTATGGTAGCATACAGCCTGGAACCCTATGGTAGCATACAGCCTGGAACCCTATGGTAGCATACAGCCTGGAACCCTATGGTAGCATACAGCCTGGAACCCTATGGTAGCATACAGCCTGGAACCCTATGGTAGCATACAGCCTGGAACCCTATGGTAGCATACAGCCTGGAACCCTATGGTAGCATACAGCCTGGAACCCTATGGTAGCATACAGCCTGAACCCTATGGTAGCATACAGCCTGGAACCCTATGGTAGCATACAGCCTGGAACCCTATGGTAGCATACAGCCTGGAACCCTATGGTAGCATACAGCCTGGAACCCTATGGTAGCATACAGCCTGGAACCCTATGGTAGCATACAGCCTGGAACCCTATGGTAGCATATAGCCTGGAACCCTATGGTAGCATATAGCCTGGAACCCTATGGTAGCATATAGCCTGGAACCCTATGGTAGCATACAGCCTGGAACCCGGGAGCCGGTGAGAAAAGTTCTTCCAACTCCTTTCTGAACTTTCTTTTTTAAGTTATGTTTTATACAATAGAACAGGTGTTGTTACGAACCCGCATGTACTTTGCAATGTTTTTTAATCAAACGCTTTGTAGATTTGTCCTCTAATTTAATTTCAGCATCTTTTCTAGAACGGCATGCGCAGCACTACAATCTAATATAATTAGCATGTGATGATTGTGGAGAGGGTGATAACGAGAACGGAAAGATGTTGCGTTTTAATTTCGTTAGGAAAAATTGGATGGATGGTTACTGTAGATGGAAGTGTGATGTTCGACGGCTAATATGGCAACGAGAGAGAGAGAGAGATAGAGAGAGAGAGAGAGAGAGAGAGACAGGAGGGGTGTGGGGGTGTGGGGGTAGAGAGAGAAGGGACGGGGGAGAAAGAAAGGGACATAAAGGACACGGGTGTGGCATGGTAGAGAGTGGACAAGCAAGACCAGAGAGGAGGACCAAGGACAATTGGATAAGTTAAGGAGATGGAGGTGCAGTCTGGGTGGTCTGGCTTGAGGCACAGATGAAGGGATGGGAACGAGGTGCCTGGGTCCTCCACCGGGTCCTCCAGGGAGTTGGATTATGGATGGGGGGGGGCAGAGGGAGGAGTGTGAAAGCTCTCATTCCGAGGTGATAATCCCAGATCACTCAATCCGTGACTCATTGACATTCCCACCTGTCGTGCCGGAGGACAGCCTCCCACGCCTGTTTTTCTGCACACTCACTCACACACGAACATGCTCTTTATTTTCTTCATACACTTCCCCTTCGCCTGGATATTCTTACACCAAACTGGCAGTCGACACCCCCCCCCCCCACCCCCCAACACACACACACACACTCCTGAAAGCGCCTCGGCTCCATGCCTGTCACGTTGCATTTACTGTATTTCATTGTAGAAATAATACAAATACAATCGGATGCGTTGACGTGATGTGTTAACGAGCTAATTATAGTTATTGTGTAGCGGCGCTAACTAACCACATCGCTTCTGGATAGCAGCGTGCTAACCTAGCTGAATTATCCTAATGTCCTTATTCTCGCCCTAAAATGACAACATTATGTTCTTGAGCTACTGTTATACCAGCGTGTGAATGTGTATGCCCTCAGTGCTGATTATATATTATTCCCTGCATTAATCTAACATACAATTGCCACATTATGACTTAGCGCCAACGCTTGCATTATTCTGTCACTGTGCTAACGCTAATATAATCTCCGTTGCAATGTTTTACGGCTAGTGTTAGCATCAGCCCTCGACCCTCACTGATGTAGGGCTCTGGCGACGTGAAAGGAGATATTGGGGCCTTAGCATAGTAATTTGCTACTCAGCGTCACGCCACCTTTAATCAATTAGCAGTGGTGTCCCCCGCTCTGTGCGTGTCTATGCTCTTGAATTCGCTCTACAAGTTCCCCAGTACCCCTGGAACTCTATCATAGCGCTGTTTACAAAAATGCTATCCTTGGAATTATATCTATCTTCTGTTGCTGTTTGGTTTTAAAACTAATGGAGGAATTCATTCAACTTTGTCCGGTTTTTATGAGCATTGTCAGGTTTTGTTAGTCAGATTAATTATAGCTTGAAATCATTTTATATTTGACCACCTTTCCATTTAGACTTTTCTCCCTCACATCTCACTCTCTCTTTCTCACTGATATGAGCGATGAAACATTATATGTTTCGGTTGAAAGGAGCCCTCTGAACTGGAAAAGGTACGCAAACTCAATTAAAAAAGTATTGCTGTTTCTTCACGAACGCTATATCAGATTTCGTTAGAATTAATTGTATATTTAATGAGGCGATTGATAACGATGCCCTCTGTATGAATTCAACAAACTTATTTGATTTCGTACTTTGATTATGGCTATTTTTCTAAACACCTTTTCTCCTCGCTTTACTACAAAATGAAATATGAGAAATGCCAGTGTAATGTGTTGCACTCCGAGCATGTGATACTAACACCTCGCTTTAGAGGTGCTAATAAATAACCCTCGATTACACATATCCAATCTAGTCTATACAGGAAGTGTTAATCACGTCTGTGGAGACAAACGGGCAGTAGCCACACACACACACACACACACATTGCCCTAATGTTCAACACTGAAGTAATGTGTCTCCATTATATATATTTGCATAGGTTGAGTAAAGCCAAGAGACTGCTTTACAGCAACCTGGCATCGCAGTTATCACCTTCACAGTGTACATCCGAACTAATCAAAAGGCATCCCAATGCGTTTTAATCTACAACCGAAAAGAGATAACAAGGAAATTATAAATAACAGTGAATGACAGATATTGTTTTTTGGAGAGTTACGACGTTCCCCTAGGCGTTGTGCTCCATTGGAGTGGAGAGGGGAGTTGTAATGCAGATGGAGGATGGAGGCTAGGGGGTGGAGGCTAGAGGATGGAGGCTAGGGGGTGGAGGCTAGGGGGTGGAGGCTAGGGGGTGGAGGCTAGGGGGTGGAGGCTAGGGGGTGGAGGCTAGGGGGTGGAGGCTAGAGGATGGATGCTAGGGGGTGGATGCTAGGGGGTGGAGGCTAGGGGGTGGAGGCTAGAGGGTGGATGCTAGGGGGTGGAGGCTAGGGGTGGAGGCTAGAGGATGGAGGCTAGGGGGTGGAGGCTAGAGGGTGGATGCTAGGGGGTGGAGGCTAGGGGGTGGAGGCTAGAGGATGGAGGCTAGGGGTGGAGGCTAGAGGGTGGAGGCTAGAGGGTGGAGGCTAGAGGGTGGAGGCTAGAGGGTGGAGGCTAGGGGGTGGAGGCTAGGGGGTGGAGGCTAGGGGGTGGAGGCTAGAGGATGGATGCTAGGGGGTGGATGCTAGGGGGTGGAGGCTAGGGGGTGGAGGCTAGGGGTGGAGGCTAGGGGGTGGAGGCTAGGGGATGGAGGCTAGGGGGTGGAGGCTAGGGGGTGGAGGCTAGAGGGTGGAGGCTAGAGGGTGGAGGCTGGAGAGGGTGGAGGCTAGGGGGTGGAGGCTAGGGGGTGGAGGCTAGGGGGTGGAGGCTAGAGGGTGGAGGCTAGGGGATGGAGGCTAGGGGATGGAGGCTAGGGGTGGAGGCTAGGGGGTGGAGGCTAGGGGTGGAGCCTAGGGGGTGGAGCCTAGGGGGTGGAGCCTAGGGGGTGGAGGCTAGGGGGTGTAGGCTGGAGGATGGAAGCTGGAGGATGGAGGCTGTGTTGCACAATGTGGCCATGATGCACAGGTCTCTAAGATGGAATATGCGTAGTTATGACACCCGGTTATCATGTAAACAATGAGCTGCTACCCGGTAACTCATTCGTCCTTCAGGAAGAACATTCCAACCAGCTGATCAATTGTCTTCTACTGATTCAAAGGAGCCCATTAGATGAGATTGAGTCAGTGTCACAGAGTTAGCAGACTAGGCTTTTACAATTAAATCTATCAGGTAGCTTACACACACACACACACACACACACACTGTGTACTGGTAAACACTGTAACAGCATGAATAGAGTGTATTATTTTAGAATGTGAAGTATTCTCCTCGCTGTTTTTGTCACATGATTATTCACAGTCTGCCATCTTCCCCTGAGATTTGCCAAATACTTAAAAAACCATAATAGTGAATAAGCCTTAATTGAACCAGGCAACCAGAATAAATATGAAATACTCTGATTTAAAATGGCGAGAACAAACAGCCAAACCTAACACACATTCATTCACACACACACACACACACACACACACACAGTACACTTATTATTGCTTCTAGTAAAATGTAAATGACCAGTGATCTGGTTTTGCACAAATATGGTTTATTGTCTGCTCTCACCTCCGCTGACAGACAGAGCGACTGGGGTGTTGACTGGAGGGCTGTAACCTGGTTTACCCACAATTCAATTGAACACACACGCTCTCCCAGCGCCGCTCTAAACACGCCTCTTTATTGAGGGGAATGTAAAACTCCCTTCCCTGAGCGGCCCTCCATCTGTGACCGCACAGACACTCTCTTTTCATCTTCACACGTTTTTACCTGTCGCCCTCACCGTGGCGGCCGGAAAGCGAGGGAGTCGAGATGTAAAAATGGAGAAACGAGACGGAAATGAAATGATGTGCCACTTCTCTATGAATCGAGGTGTTTCGCCGCGTGCCGTACATGTTGGTGTGTGTGTCTGCGTGTGTGTGCCTGAACACCCTTTTGTGTCTGCGTGTGTGTGTGTTTGTGTGTATGTGTGTGTGTGTGTCCTTATGCAAATGCGTGCACGTCTGTGTGTTCCCCCAACCATGTGTACAGAGTACGTCTACAAGAGTGACACCTGTCTACCAGTCAGCCAAAGGGGACAGTGTGTGTGTGTGTGTGTGTGTGTGTGTGTGTGTGTGTGTGTGTGTGTGTGTGTGTGTGTGTGTGTGTGTGTGTGTGTGTGTGTGTGTGTGTGTGTGTGTGTGTGTGTGTGTGTGTGTGTGTGTGTGTGTGTGTGTGTGTGTGTGTGTGTGTGTGTGTGTGGGGGGTGATGTGACTAGTTGCCAGAACTAGTAATGTGTGCAATAACACTAATCTTCTGAAGTGTTCCCTTCACTCTGACTGTGTTGTACACAAACACAGTTTTAATTTTACACACAAACACAAACACTTCTCTAATTGTGCTATGTCTCTCGTATCTCCATTTCCCTCATTTAGAAAATTAGCAAAGCAAGCGGTTCTCGAAAACGGGCATGACAACCTGATTGAGATGGACGTGTTCCCACCCGCGTGCCACGAAGGCGCCTATGGGGACGGGTACGTTCCTCCCGTTCGCTCTCTCTCTCTCCCTCCGAGTGGCCATCTTGTTTTCCTCCTCTCCGCATGGTGCCCGACCCCCAGCTGCTGTTCCACCCCTGGCAACACTGAGCCTGATACCAGCACTCCCATAGCAACAAGTCAAAGGCTAATTTAGCCTAGCTAGCATCGCACGCGAACACGCATGCTTAGTCCCCTCAGTTAAATGTACTTTTTTCCGCTAATTTAATTAATTTTCGCCTGTTATTGATTAAACGTTAAGTGGTTGTTCGGCTGCTTGAGTAGTAGTCTTTGGACCAAGATAAACTGTAATCTCTGATTTTATTTCTTTAAAATGTCTAGCAAGCTAGCTAGCTAAACAGTCTGTAATAATGTGTTCATTTGTATTCTTTACTCAAATGGCTTCAAAGAAATCAAACAGATTTCAGTTTATTTGGGCCACAATATTACTCCAAGGGGGAAAAGTCAAATCAATATCCAGCACAAGGCTTTCACGTACGCCGACAAAGATCATTTGATGCGATCCTTTTTCTAACTGCCACCCAACTGCCATCTTCGGCCTAGACTACCCTCTCATAGATTTATTCTTCTGGTACTATTTGCTTTATTAAACCCCAGCAGCGTGTCACCGTAGCAACCCCCATGTCACTAGGCCGATAGAAATCTCAGTGTTGTCTGGCTGGATACCACAGCTAGAATCTGTATGTCCCATTGTCTAGTGTCTCCATGGCTCATTCCTGTCAATGTGCCGCTTCTAAGGCAGGACAAAAGACACTAAAGCAACTGCAGCTTCTCAGGAGAATTGCTTACCTTTGCTCACGAAGGCTCGCTAATTTGAATTGGGGGGGGGGACAAATCGGGCAGTAAAAAGCGGACGGAGGAACAAGATTTGCGTTTGTGTGGGCGGCGGCGACGCGTAACGCCACATGGCTGACGGTGTTCAACTTTCGCCTCTCGTCTCTTTATAATTCCGTTTGTCAGACAGAGCTTCTGAATGAATGATCAGACGCACATATCGCCTCAGGGGATCCGGAAAGTTTGAAGCAACATACGCCTGGTTTTAATATCCATTGGTAATGCCGTTCCGACACTTCTCCTGTCCTCTGGCTCTCGGGACATAAATCTGCCCCGGATCTCTTTCTCTCTCGTTCCCAATCTCGGTCTCTCGCTCACTGCTTCATGTAATGACGGGTTCTTAACAATCAGAGAAACAGCTTCCGCTGGCTATTTTGGAGGCCTCACCTTTCTACACAGAGAGAGAGAGGGAGTTAAGACACACACTGTGGCTTACGCAGGAGCACGTGTCGCACACATGAATGATACACACACACACACACACACACACACACTAAAACACTCACACACACAGACACACACACAGACAAACACCTTTATTCAGATTCAAGGGCCTGATTGGAAAAACAAAGTGTGACCCTCAATCCTCCAGTTCTCTGCTTCCTGGTTCAATCAGTGAGCAGCGACACACACACACACACGCACACACACATGCACACACACACACACACACACGCTAATGAATTTGATTAAAACAGCTGACCTTGGTAATTACCTCAAGTCCGCTGGTCTCTCAGGCAATCATACTTGTACTGCAGGAGGATGTTTTATTAACAAAGAAAACAATTTAATCAGCAAGCGTGCCTTTGCAGGTTCCCTGTATGTCTGTGCATAACGTTGTTCTAACGCTTTGTCTGTCCACGTTCATTTGCTGTGTTTTAGACCACGTGTCCCCCGGGGCCTTTACCTGTTTGTTGTGTGTTCCCTTTCCCTTTGTAAGTCAAACGTCAAACCTATCTTGCCAAACAGTGGCCGTAGGATTTGGCCCAGACCTCGTCCGTCCGTCCGTCCGAAATGTCAAGACGATTCCGGTTCCTCTCGAGGCTAGTGTAAACTCCTCCCCCTTTTGTCTTCCTGCTTCCTCCAGGCACTTCCTCTTCAAAACAGGCACCGGTACCACCCCTCTGTTCAGCACGGCCACCCCGGGCTACACCATGGCGACGGGTTCGGTCTACTCTCCGCCCACACGGCCCCTACCCAGGAACACACTCTCCCGCTCCGCCTTCAAGTTCAAGAAGTCGTCCAAGTACTGCTCCTGGAGGTGCACCGCCCTGAGTGCTGTGGGGCTCTCTATCCTGCTGTCTGTGTTACTCTGCTACTGCATAGGTAGGAATACCACACACACACTCCCACACACCACCACACACGATACACATACACACTCCCACACGCACACTCCCACCACCGCCCTCCCACTACCACACACACACTCCCACACACACAAACTCCCACACACCACCACACACACTCCCACCACCACACACTCCCACCACCACACACTCCCACCACCACACACTCCCACCACCACACACTCCCACCACCACACTCCCACCACCACACTCCCACCACCACACTCCCACCACCACACTCCCACTACCACACACGCACACACACTACCACACACACACACACACACTACCACACACACACACACTACCACCACACGTACACACCCATTACCACACACACACACACTCCCACCACACACACACACACACACTCCCACCACCACACACTCCCACCACACACACACTCCCACCACCACACTCCCACTACCACACACACACACTCCCACCACCACACACTCCCACCACCACACACTCCCACCACACACACACTCCCACCACCACACTCCCACTACCACACACACACACGTACACTCCCATTACCACACACACACACTCCCACCACCACACACTCATGCTGCATTCGTTCCAACGTGCTGTAAAGGCCTGATAGCAATAGCATTACCTATCAATGCCATTGGACACGCTCAGCCTCAAACAAGCCCAGTGATTGGTCCACAGTTTATTATCAACAGGCACTGGACACACTTGTTCTCCCAAGGCGCTTGTTGCCACGGTTCCTCTGATGCTTCCCGCCGGTTGTAATGACCGGCTTTGTGAGATGGCGAACGGCGAAACTCTGGGTCAACGTGTGTGTGTGTGTGTGTGTGTGCGAGTGCGTGTGTGAGTTCGCGTGAGTTGGCGTGTCTGAGAGAAGGGGACATATTGATATTCATCGTGCGCCACATTCGGCTACGGTGGAAAATGAACCCTTTGCCCCTTCTAAACACTTTGTTTTGTCAGCAGTGTGTAGAGAGAGAGGGAATGGGAGTGAGAGAGTGAGAGAGTGAGAGAGAGGTAATGGGGGAATGAGAGTGAGAGAAAGAGAGAGAGAGAATGGGGGAATGAGAGTGAGAGAGAGAGGGAATGAGAGATTGGTTAAACCCCTGATAAGTGAGTGAAAGCGAGCGAGAGTATAGAGGGGTATATACAAAAAACAGGCCTGTCTTAGTGGCTAGCTAACTGGACTCACTGGCGTGCCGACTCAGTCCAACTCAGAAGAGAGAGGGGTATATACAAACAACAGGCCTGTCTTACTGGCTAGCTAACTGGACTCACTGGCGTGCCGACTCAGTCCGACTCTGAAGAGAGGAGGGTATATACAAACAACAGGCCTGTCTTAGTGGCTATCTAACTGGACTCACTGGCGTGCCGACTCAGTCCGACTCTGAAGAGAGGAGGGTATATACAAACCACAGGCATGTCTTAGTGGCTAGCTAACTGGACTCACTGGCGTGCCGACTCAGTCCGACTCAGAAGAGAGAGGGGTATATACAAAAAACAGGCCTGTCTTAGTGGCTAGCTAACTGGACTCACTGGCGTGCCGACTCAGCCTGACTTTAGAACTCCTAAGTTCTCTCAGCCTCTCAGATCTGCCATCCTCCTGTCTCAAGTACCCAGGCGTCGCCTTGTCACCTGTCTGCTGTCCACTTAGCAGCACTTGAGCAGTACAGCGTCCTTTGCCTCTCTGTCAATAGCAGCTAATGGGCCTTTGGGACTGGCCATCAGACACACACACACACACATATATAGATTGGATGCATGCACGTGAAGAGAACCTTGTTAAAGGATGCCAATGTAAGATTTGTAAGAAAGCCAGCTATATGTTTATGTGGCTAGCATTAACTCTCACCAAGGCCATCACCATTTGCCACTTTGGGGTATTTTTACAGTTTTGTTTTGAATGTTGACAATGACAAGTTGCAAGGCACTGTTTCCGGGCGGTCCACACTCGAACCCCGCACGGTTTTACAGCGGCAAGACCAAACGAGAACCGCAGCGGCCGTATGCCAGAACAGCGCGACACATCGCGAATTCTGATCAGAAACGGATCGGCTGCCAGTACGAGACAGAAATATTGATCACAGCCCAACTACAGTTCTGCAGGTAGGCGTATAATTAAACCAATATAATTTAGGGAGAATCTCTCCAAGAGGCAGCGTTCTCCCTTTCACCAGATGTTCCAGCTGACTCCCGGGTGTTTCCCAGCGGGGAAACTAGTTTGAAAACCCCTTCAGTGGGCTCACACCCCCCCAAAACTGCAGTGCCGACAGAACACCACACAGAACGTCCTGATCAGACCGAATGGGAACGTTTCCCAAATGTCCTGGGAACGCTCGCCGTTTGCTGGGTCAACTCCCGAAGTCTTAGAAGTGACAAAACATTCTGCGCTACGGACAGGAAGGAAATAAATAAATAAAAGGAAGTTCAAAGCCTTTCGCGACATGAAAGACGAAAGCAGATGACCTGATTACGAGACAACAACGTGTTCTCGTCCAATTAGAAAGGCTCTACTGACACTAATGACGGGAGCCAAACGCAGCAGGACATGCTATGTCAGTAGGGTGTCAGCAGGGGGGGTGTGTTTGCGTACGTACGTGCGTGCGGCCGGCGTTGTCAGTAGGGTGCTTTCGTTCGCACTCCGCCCCCTGCGTCCCTCATTCCAACATTAATGTCCCACCCAGAGCCCACAGCGGGGTGTCCCGCCAACCCAAAGCTAAGTTATGGAGAGGTATGGAGAGCTAATCACTACGGCTCCCTGCTGGGGCCAAACATTACTATCCCCCATCACATCGAGACTCACTTTAGCCTTTTATCTGGAAACCTCGGCCTCGGCGGAGAGGGATCCTGTTTTCTCTTTGGCCAACCTCATTATCCGTTCCCGTTGTAATGGGA
Source organism: Dallia pectoralis (assembly GCA_029465975.1). Classification (NCBI taxonomy): domain Eukaryota; kingdom Metazoa; phylum Chordata; class Actinopteri; order Esociformes; family Umbridae; genus Dallia; species Dallia pectoralis. The sequence goes on from CM055742.1 coordinate 11,261,156, forward strand.
GCACACACACACACACACACACAATGCTCTGCAGCTCAGTGATTGGCTGCACGGAGCGGGTCCCAGTAATGAGCTGAAAGACCCTTAATAAAGAATTCATAAGTAGATAGAGACAGTCATGAGGAGCTTTTAGCGGAGAAGCGTGGGAGATTCGCGACACAAACATATACGCACGCAGCAGTTTTAAAAACACACACACGCTTGAGACACACGATAAACTTTCTTAACTGTTATTAGAAGTGTGTCGTATGACTTAGCTTATGGCCGGATGATGCAGAAACATAGAGAGACTGTATAGCAAACACGCACAAGACACTGCTTTTCTGTTCGTTTAAGCGCAGATACTTGTAGCTTTAATGCACGGTTAATGAGGACAAATACAATGTAGACAAAGTATGAGCTGGCTGAGGGAGGGGAGTGGACCATTTGAAGTGCACTTGTTTTAACTAATGTCAATATGTAAATGTTCCCTCTATAGTGCCCTTCTTTCAACAGAGTCAATAGGGACATTTTCCCTTTCTAGTGCCCTTTTTTCAACAGAGTCAATAGGGACATTTTCCCTTGAAAGTACCCTTATTTCAACAGAGTCACTAGGGACATTTTCTTTTTATAGTGCCCCTCTTTCAACCAATTACATTGGGACATACCCCCTTCATAGTGCCCTTCTTTCAACAGAGTCAATATGTAAATGTTCCCTCCATAATGGCCTTCTTTTGATCAGAGCCCACATTTGGGTAAAGGCCTCACAGGGATTTGGTTCCCTCTATCTCTGTACTGCTGGTTGTGACACAGGGATGTGGTTCCCTCTATCTCTGTAGAGCTGCTGGTCGTGACACAGGGATGTGGTTCCCTCTATCTCTGTAGAGCTGCTGGTCGTGACACAGGGATGTGGTTCCCTCTATCTCTGTAGTGCTGCTGGTCGTGACACAGGGATGTGGTTCCCTCTATCTCTGTAGTGCTGCTGGTCGTGACACAGGGATGTGGTTCCCTCTGTCTCTGTAGTGCTGCTGGTTGTGACACAGGGATGTGATTCCCTCTATCTCTGTAGAGCTGCTGGTCGTGACACAGGGATGTGGTTCCCTCTATCTCTGTAGTGCTGCTGGTCGTGACACAGGGATGTGGTTCCCTCTATCTCTGTAGTGCTGCTGGTCGTGACACAGGGATGTGGTTCCCTCTATCTCTGTAGTGCTGCTGGTCGTGACACAGGGATGTGGTTCCCTCTATCTCTGTAGAGCTGCTGGTCGTGACACAGGGATGTGGTTCCCTCTATCTCTGTAGAGCTGCTGGTCGTGACACAGGGATGTGGTTCCCTCTATCTCTGTAGAGCTGCTGGTCGTGACACAGGGATGTGGTTCCCTCTATCTCTGTAGTGCTGCTGGTCGTGACACAGGGATGTGGTTCCCTCTATCTCTGTAGAGCTGCTGGTCGTGACACAGGGATGTGGTTCCCTCTATCTCTGTAGTGCTGCTGGTCGTGACACAGGGATGTGGTTCCCTCTATCTCTGTAGTGCTGCTGGTCGTGACACAGGGATGTGGTTCCCTCTATCTCTGTAGTGCTGCTGGTTGTGACACAGGGATGTGGTTCCCTCTATCTCTGTAGAGCTGCTGGTCGTGACACAGGGATGTGGTTCCCTCTATCTCTGTAGTGCTGCTGGTCGTGACACAGGGATGTGGTCTCTGTAGTGCTCTATCTCTGTAGTGCTGCTGGTTGTGACACAGGGATGTGGTTCCCTCTATCTCTGTACTGCTGGTTGTGACACAGGGATGTGGTTCCCTCTATCTCTGTACTGCTGGTTGTGACACAGGGATGTGGTTCCCTCTATCTCTGTACTGCTGGTTGTGACACAGGGATGTGGTTCCCTCTATCTCTGTAGTGCTGCTGGTCGTGACACAGGGATGTGGTTCCCTCTATCTCTGTAGTGCTGCTGGTCGTGACACAGGGACACTGTAGTGCTGGGATGTGGTTCCCTCTATCTCTGTAGTGCTGCTGGTTGTGACACAGGGATGTGGTTCCCTCTATCTCTGTACTGCTGGTTGTGACACAGGGATGTGGTTCCCTCTATCTCTGTAGTGCTGCTGGTTGTGACACAGGGATGTGGTTCCCTCTATCTCTGTAGTGCTGCTGGTTGTGACACAGGGATGTGGTTCCCTCTATCTCTGTAGTGCTGCTGGTCGTGACACAGGGATGTGGTTCCCTCTATCTCTGTAGTGCTGCTGGTTGTGACACAGGGATGTGGTTCCCTCTATCTCTGTACTGCTGGTTGTGACACAGGGATGTGGTTCCCTCTATCTCTGTACTGCTGGTTGTGACACAGGGATGTGGTTCCCTCTATCTCTGTAGAGCTGCTGGTTGTGACACAGGGATGTGGTTCTATCTCTGTAGTGCCTGACACAGGGATGTGGTTCCCTCTATCTCTGTAGTGCTGCTGGTTGTGACACAGGGATGTGGTTCCCTCTATCTCTGTAGTGCTGCTGGTTGTGACACAGGGATGTGGTTCCCTCTATCTCTGTAGAGCTGCTGGTTGTGACACAGGGATGTGGTTCCCTCTATCTCTGTAGAGACTGCTGGTTGTGACACAGGGATGTGGTTCCCTCTATCTCTGTAGAGCTGCTGGTCGTGACACAGGGATGTGGTTCCCTCTAGAGCTGCTGGTTGTATCTCTGTAGAGCTGCTGGTCGTGACACAGGGATGTGGTTCCCTCTATCTCTTTAGAGCTGCTGGTCGTGACACAGGGATGTGGTTCCCTCTATCTCTGTAGAGCTGCTGGTCGTGACACAGGGATGTGGTTCCCTCTATCTCTGTAGTGCTGCTGGTCGTGACACAGGGATGTGGTTCCCTCTATCTCTGTAGGGCTGCTGGTCGTGACACAGGGATGTGGTTCCCTCTATCTCTGTAGAGCTGCTGGTCGTGACACAGGGATGTGGTTCCCTCTATCTCTGTAGAGCTGCTGGTCGTGACACAGGGATGTGGTTCCCTCTATCTCTGTAGAGCTGCTGGTCGTGACACAGGGATGTGGTTCCCTCTATCTCTGTAGAGCTGCTGGTCGTGACACAGGGATGTGGTTCCCTCTATCTCTGTAGAGCTGCTGGTCGTGAAACAGGGACCACATATACATTAACACACTCAAACACACACACACAGTCATGTACTTACAAATCACACCCAAGCTTGGTTTATCTCTGTGCCAGGGTGCTTTCACATGTGTTGCTGCATTCCCCCTCCCTCTGTCTCCTCCCCTTCTCTCTTTCTCCAAGAAAAGACAAAGATATTTGAGTTTATCACAGTTTGATTTCAAATTCTTTGTTGGTCTGAGGGAAATAAGTGCCTCTTATGTGTTCACACGATTAGCCCTCTCTCCCCCTCTTCCTCTCGCCCCCTCTTCCTCTCGCCCCCTCTTCCTCTCGCCCTCTCGCCCCCTCTTCCTCTCGCCCTCTCTCCCCCTCTTCCTCTCGCCCCTCTCATACTCTCCTGACCACTTTGTTCCAAACAGCTGTCAATTATTGAAGACCAAACTTGGATGAATGGACAGGGTTGATGGTAGACAGGCCAACACACACACACACACACACACACACACACACACTCTCTCACACACACTCTCACCAACACTCTCACCGTTTGCAGTGTTGTTAGGAGAGAGGTCAGAGGTTAACATACAGTCACTTATCCCACATAGTTAGAGGACCTACAACAGAACGGTTTCTCCCTTCTTTCTCTCTCTCTCTTCCATCTTTCTCTCTCTCCTCCCTCCCCTCGCTTGTCTCTCTATCTTTAATCTTTCTCTCCCTGTTTTTATTTATTTTGGTGACACACTATGCTGTTGCATTCACCCTCTTTCCGGACTAAAATAAACTCCCCCTCTCAAGCCCCCCCCCAATCCACCAGTACACCTCCACAGCCTATAGACACCCCAGTCCTTCCCAGACTCCCATAAATACTGCATTGCTGTTCCCACTGACAAAACAGCACTTTCCGAGGTCGTTCACTCTGGACACAGGCAGACGGACACACACTGGTCGAACAATGACAGTTTGGAGTGTAAGAGATTTTTTTCTTCCCCACTGGTTATATTACCGGTTGTGTAACTGAGAGATGTTCGGGAAAATAACAAAACAAGTCTATCTATCATGGCCTACTTTTATATTTAACATTTAGAGTAGCTATTTTATGCCAGGAGTGAGCGTCTCATCCCCTCTGTGCTTGTTCCATTCTTTCCAACTGAATAGCCAAGTCCCCCGTTTCCCCCGCGCGCTTATCAAAGACACAGTAGACGTCTCGGGATCGTTGTGGCTCCGCTGCTTCGGGGGGTGTCCTCGATTCAATTGGAACGATCGGGACTGATGGCTCCCGCCAACGAGCGGTGAGGAAGTGGAAGTGGAACGAGGCAGAGTGTGTTGAAACATCACAGGGGCCGTAAAAACACTAAGGATTGGCCCCGACTGTCGGCGCGTTTGATTGGTGAACGTCGGCGGAATGAACGACGGCCTCGAGTTGCCTCAAGAAGAGCTGGTATGATTGTTGCAATGGTTGTTTTGAGCACAGAGATATGAGGGTTTTATCAGATCAGACCGCCAATAGCTAACACACGCACACACACACGCGCACAAACATACACACACACACACACACACACACACACACACACACACACATACGAGTCACATTTGTGTGTGAATTAAATCACACCTGTCTGCCCTCACCTGCCATTCAGTTTTTTTCCCCTCCTTACCTGGGGTCATGTACACCCATCT
>CM055742.1:11270907-11308407 GCA_029465975.1 Dallia pectoralis
AACCAGGTTGCTGATTTGAGTAGTATTATTATTATTATTTAACCAGGGAGGCGGATAAAGAACTAATTCTCATTTGCGACCTGGCCAAGATAAGGCGAAAATAATGTTCACGCCAACATACATTTACACAATAAATACACAGAACACAAGAGTGTAAATAGCAGTGCGATACAGGATCAAGTGGAGAGTCAATATACAGATAATAAAGGATCAAGTGGAGAGTCAATATACAGATAATACAGGATCAAGTGGAGAGTCAATATACAGATAATACAGGATCAAGTGGAGAGTCGATACACAGATAATACAGGATGAGATATAAGTATTACTATTGGCTGTTTTTCCACCGGCTGTTCTCCACCCGGCTGTTCTCCACCCGGCTGTTCTCCACCCCGCTGTTCTCCATTGGCTGTTCTCCATTGGCTGTTCTCCATTGGCTGTTCTCCATTGGCTGTTCTTCCACCGGCTGTTCTCCACCCGGCTATTCTCCACCCCGCTGTTCTCCATTGGTTGTTCTCCATTGGCTGTTCTCCATTGGCTGTTCTCCACCGGCTGTTCTTCCACCGGCTGTTCTCCACCCGGCTGTTCTCCACCCGGCTGTTCTCCACCCGGCTCTTCTCCATTGTCTGTTCTCCATTGGCTGTTCTCCTGGCACAATCTGGCTGACACAACCAGGTTGACAATAATCTCTCTACAGTCAGGCCATCTCTCTTTTTCACTGTCTCTTACTCTCTCTTTCTCTCTTTCTCTCTCTCTCTCTCTCTCTCTCTCTCTACAGTCAGGCCATCTTTCTCAGTCTCTGTCTAAAGCCAGACTAGTTCGCCTCTCTCTTTCTATCTTCTGCAGCCAGACAATCTTTTGCTTTCCTTCTCTGCCAATCTCTCTTAATGTCTCTTGTGCTCTCTTTTCACCGCTGCAAGTCCAACCTTCTATCTCCCTTTCTCTCTCTCTCTTTGTCTGACTCTGTATCTCTTTTTACATAATCCCTTTTTCTACCCACTGTGTCCTCATTCCCCTCAGCCTGTCTTATTGCATTTCATTCTGTTCTCTGTTGGTTTGCTGGTTCAGATCAACAGATCTGGCTTAGTCCGACGCCGCCAACCAGTCACCGTAGACAGCAGACGGATGTGTATCTGAGGTGAACGTGGCGTGGCTGTCACGGCAGTAGAGGAGCAGCGCTCATGCTAACTCTCGCAAACTCTCGCAAACTCTCGCAAACTCTCACAAACTCTCGCAAACTCACGCTAACTCACGCTAACTCACGCTAACTCGCGCTAACTCGCGCTAACTCACGCTAACCCACGCTAACCCACGCTAACCCACGCTAACTCACGCTAACCCACGCTAACCCACGCTAACTCACGCTAACTCACGCTAACTCACGCTAACCGATGCTAACCCACGCTAACCCACGCTAACTCACGCTAACTCACGCTTACTCACGCTTACTCACGCTTACTCACGCTTACTCATGCTAACGTGTCACTGTTGACATTATTAGGGGGAGGAAACACTCTGGCTCTAATGAGCTCCTCCAGTCCGCATCATAAGAGACAAATTACCCGACATCACTTGTAATCAATACGAACCTGTTTAATGACGCCCTCATCCACCGGCTTTCATCCTCAAATGTGCCCCTCTCCTTCCTCTGACCTTGGCCTCTCCGTGTGGGCTAACCGCCTGCCAGTGACAGCCTGGGGCTTTAATCACTGATGCCAATGAATGGATCACCCCCAGTAAAAAAAGAACACGCACACACACACACAAACACACATACGTTCGGTGTTATCACTGTTTGTGAAACCAGACATGCTGGATGCTACATGGTTTCTAGCACTTTATGGTTAATAAGGTCACACATAAATATTAAAAGGACATGAGTGGAGATCAATGTCAGATATAGGTAAGGGTTAAAGGTCAGGGATATGGGTCATGGACATAGGTCAGGATTAGAGGTCAGAGATGTAGGTAAGGGTTAAAGGTCAGGGATATGGGTCATGGACATAGGTCAGGATTAGAGGTCAGAGATGTAGGTAAGGGTTAAAGGTCAGGGATATGGGTCATGGACATAGGTCAGGATTAGAGGTCAGAGACATAGGTAAGGGTTAAAGGTCAGGGATATGGGTCATGGCCATAGGTCAGGATTAGAGGTCAGAGATGTAGGTAAGGGTTAAAGGTCAGGGATATGGGTCATGGACATAGGTCAGGATTAGAGGTCAGAGATGTAGGTAAGGGTTAAAGGTCAGGGATATGGGTCATGGACATAGGTCAGGATTAGAGGTCAGAGACGTAGGTAAGGGTTAAAGGTCAGGGATATTGGTCATGGACATAGGTCAGGATTAGAGGTCAGAGATGTAGGTAAGGGTTAAAGGTCAGGGATATGGGTCATGGCCATAGGTCAGGATTAGAGGTCAGAGATGTAGGTAAGGGTTAAAGGTCAGGGATATGGGTCATGGACATAGGTCAGGATTAGAGGTCAGAGACGTAGGTCAGGATTAGAGGTCAGAGATATAGGTAAGGGTTAAAGGTCAGGGATATGGGTCAGGGTTTGAGGTCAGGATAAAGAGTCAGGCTTTCCCCCCTGAAAGCTGAAAAGGTGTGACACAGCACAGTGCAGATGACAGTGTGAAGCTAGTCCGGATACAGACCCAAATACTGCACCAGTGCAGCCCTCACAAAAGCCTGTGCATTCATTATGTAAGCACACACACACACACACACATACACACCAGCACACACACACACACACACACACACATAAGCACACACACACACACACACACACATACACACACACACACATATACACACCAGCACACACACACACACACACACACACACATATACACACCAGCACACACACACACACACACACACATATACACACCAGCACACACACACACACACATATACACACCAGCACACACACACACACACACAAAGAAGTGTGAATAACTGTTGGCTCGCGTCTCATTTCAAGGAGTTATCTACCAAAACGGCATCAGTTGTAATGGGATCAGTGTATGTCGCTGCGAAGCTTAAGCTGCATAATCACACAGCAGTCTTGGCATCGGGCCAAACACACACACACGCACACACCCTATTGTCTCACTGTACTTGTTTATTTCCATCTGTGTTCATTCACCATCCTGACAAAACACCTCATCAGGAGAAAGGCTCTCCCCCCCACCCTCGTGCCTTGTCATGGTTCTGTCGGCGATGTTAAGAACCTGTTAGTATTACCGCTTCATATTGCTTCCATCCTGATACACTGTTCAGACCTAATGGAAGACACAAAAAGGCAGACAGGCGAGAGCTCTGTTAACTAACAAACCTGTACGCACCGCATACTAAATGTTCTAAATGCAGGTTATGTGGATAGTCAATGTCTTGAGACTGGAGTATCGACTAGAGTGTATAATGTTTTTTCGAGTGGTCAGACGTCTCTGGACATGTCTGTACTTTCGTGTGTGTGTCTGTGTGTGTGTGTGTCTGTGTGTGTGTGCGTGTGCGTGCGCGTGTGTGTGCGCGTGTGTACGCGCTGATTAATACTTGCCATGCCGTTGGACCCGGGCAGTTCGATAAGTTGCAGGCTATTGATTGTGTGGTTATCTGAACACATGTCATCTTTACTGCTTTTGGAACGTGCCAGGAATTGTATACGTCTGACGTCGTTCACACACACACACGCGCGCGCGCGCCTTGGTCGTAAACACAGTACGCACGATGATATTAGGAGACAGCTATTAGGAGCAAAACAGAAAAGAAGTTGATTGAAAGGAGTTTTAAGGAAGCGAGGGTGCGAGGAAGACGAAAGGGGCTCGTGCTTTTCTCGCGCTGACGTCATGTTCTGTCTAACGGAAGATGTCTAATTTCATACAGGATTGTTGACCTTATGGGTTTCCAGGTTAGCTACGATATAGATGTGTGATTAGGCAACACAAGGATTTTAGTAATTTGTCAAACAATCTGATAGGGTAATATAATAATAATGAATACATTTTCGCTTTTCAAGGCATTATTGTCTATCTACGGCTCTTGGGAGTTAAGCTGGTCGACCCTGAACAGAAGGACACACCAGATCTGGAGGGCGAGCATTTAAGATAGACGTCTAGATACAAATGTTTTCTGACCGCAAGATAGATTTTTTTTTTTTTACAAATCAGACGCCCATTGGCCAATCACGAGATAACAAGCTACAATCATGGAATTCGGAATGAGGACATAATTTAATAGGATCTGATTGGCTACCAGGAGACCCGCCCACCATCCGCCTGTTATCCTATAAGCTCAAAGCACCACTGATCCAAAGGTGTGAATCCAGGAGGAATTATGCAGGATCCTGACCAGATTGCTCCAGGGAAAGACAACCGTGCACACAGTTGTAGTTAACACTTCAGACCGAACAAACACACATCGCATCAGAGGTCAGAGATGCGTTTACATTTGAGCAGTTTAGCGGATGTCTCACGTCCGGGGCGACCCATAATTAGTGTGCACTTGCTCGTTCGCCGTGGCAACCCACCCGAAACGGCGGTGGCGTCGCGTAACACGAAGTGATTCTAATTGCTGCCCATTTATGCTCGTCTAAGAGTGATAGCTGTTGATCAGATTACAGCATGTGGCTTTCACTGGCATCTAGAGAGAGGGATGCCAGCCGGGTTAATGGAAGGTAGAAACTGAGCGATAGAGGGAGAGAAGGAGAGACATGGAAAGCGAGAGAAATCACGCTCAAGGCCCAGGCTGTACATTGTCATGTCACTAACGTGCTGCGTTTTGTGTCTAATTGCTTCTTTAGAGTAGAATGTGTCCACTGTAGCTGGTGTTATAGCATCACACTGTCTTACTAATGTGTCCACTGTAGCTGGTGTTATAGCATCACACTGTCTTATTAATGGGTCCACTGTAGCTCGTGTTATAGCATCACACTGTCTTACTAATGGGTCCACTGTAGCTCGTGTTTTAGCATCACACTGTCTTACTAATGGGTCCACTGTAGCTCGTGTTTTAGCATCACACTGTCTTACTAATGGGTCCACTGTAGCTGGTGTTATAGCATCACACTGTCTTACTAATGTGTCCACTGTAGCTTGTGTTATAGCATCACACTGTCTTACTAATGTGTCCACTGTAGCTGGTGTTATAGCATCACACTGTCTTACTAATGTGTCCACTGTAGCTTGTGTTATAGCATCACACTGTCTTACTAATGGGTCCACTGTAGCTGGTGTTATAGCATCACACTGTCTTACTAATGGGTCCACTGTAGCTGGTGTTATAGCATCACACTGTCTTACTAATGGGTCCACTGTAGCTGGTGTTATAGCATCACACTGTCTTACTAATGGGTCCACTGTAGCTGGTGTTATAGCATCACACTGTCTTATTAATGTGTCCACTGTAGCTGGTGTTATAGCATCACACTGTCTTATTAATGGGTCCACTGTAGCTGGTGTTATAGCATCACACTGTCTTACTAATGTGTCCACTGTAGCTGGTGTTATAGCATCACACTGTCTTACTAATGGGTCCACTGTAGCTGGTGTTATAGCATCACACTGTCTTACTAATGTGTCCACTGTAGCTTGTGTTATAGCATCACACTGTCTTACTAATGTGTCCACTGTAGCTGGTGTTTTAGCATCACACTGTCTTACTAATGTGTCCACTGTAGCTGGTGTTATAGCATCACACTGTCTTACTAATGTGTCCACTGTAGCTTGTGTTCACACTGTCTTACTAAGCTGTAGCTGTGTTATAGCATCACACTGTCTTACTAATGGGTCCACTGTAGCTGGTGTTATAGCATCACACTGTCTTACTAATGTGTCCACTGTAGCTGGTGTTATAGCATCACACTGTCTTACTAATGTGTCCACTGTAGCTGGTGTTATAGCATCACACTGTCTTACTAATGTGTCCACTGTAGCTGTCTTACTAATGTGTTATAGCATCACACTGTCTTACTAATGGGTCCACTGTAGCTGGTGTTATAGCATCACACTGTCTTACTAATGTGTCCACTGTAGCTGGTGTTATAGCATCACACTGTCTTACTAATGTGTCCACTGTAGCTGGTGTTATAGCATCACACTGTCTTACTAATGTGTCCACTGTAGCTGGTGTTATAGCATCACACTGTCTTACTAATGGCTCCACTGTAGCTGGTGTTATAGCATCACACTGTCCTACTAATGTGTCCACTGTAGCTGGTGTTATAGCATCACACTGTCTTACTAATGGCTCCACTATAGCTGGTGTTATAGCATCACACTGTCTTACTAATGTGTCCACTGTAGCTGGTGTTATAGCATCACACTGTCTTACTAATGTGTCCACTGTAGCTGGTGTTATAGCATCACACTGTCTTATTAATGGGTCCACTGTAGCTGGTGTTATAGCATCACACTGTCTTATTAATGTGTCCACTGTAGCTGGTGTTATAGCATCACACTGTCTTACTAATGGGTCCACTGTAGCTGGTGTTATAGCATCACACTGTCTTACTAATGTGTCCACTGTAGCTGGTGTTATAGCATCACACTGTCTTACTAATGGGTCCACTGTAGCTGGTGTTATAGCATCACACTGTCTTACTAATGTGTCCACTGTAGCTGGTGTTATAGCATCACACTGTCTTACTAATGTGTCCACTGTAGCTGGTGTTATAGCATCACACTGTCTTATTAATGTGTCCACTGTAGCTGGTGTTATAGCATCACACTGTCTTATTAATGTGTCCACTGTAGCTGGTGTTATAGCATCACACTGTCTTACTAATGTGTCCACTGTAGCTAGTGTTATAGCATCACACTGTCTTACTAATGGGTCCACTGTAGCTGGTGTTATAGCATCACACTGTCTTACTAATGGGTCCACTGTAGCTCGTGTTATAGCATCACACTGTCTTACTAATGGGTCCACTGTAGCTGGTGTTATAGCATCACACTGTCTTATTAATGGGTCCACTGTAGCTCGTGTTATAGCATCACACTGTCTTATTAATGGGTCCACTGTAGCTCGTGTTATAGCATCACACTGTCTTACTAATGGGTCCACTGTAGCTCGTGTTATAGCATCACACTGTCTTACTTATTTTTTCTGTCTCTGTTTTTCCTCCATTCTCCTGTCCGCCTGTTTCTTTCTTTCCTCTCTGCATGTCTGCACACATGTCTGTCTCTCTGTCCAAAGAATAACAAAAGTGAAAAAGCTAAAGGTTTCCAAAGGGTAACGGTCATTTTGAACATGCTATCATAAATGTGTGCGCAGTGTTGTGCAGACGATCAGCTACTGTAGTTAAATCAAGACTTACAGTGTTGTTTATACCTCATCGGTTGCCGTATCCCATGGCAACCGGTCACATGTGTTGCAGCTGTGATTGCACATAGGACTATTTCACCCAGCAAAGACTTTACACGACTGTCTCAATGTTTCCTTTCAAATTCTTTGTGGCTCTGTATGATTTGTGGGAAATATCGGTCCATAATGCGCTCATACATTTCTCTCTCTGTCTCTCCCTTTGTAGCTTTACAGTCCACCAGCCTATACTGAACCATTCAAACACCCACACACACACACATTTACCAGCGTTTTGGGACTTTCTTGTCCCCATATATGCAGTGAAACCAAAGCACATACGTACCTTTGTTACCCTGAAACCGACAAATATATTATTAACAACAGCTGCTTGCTATTAGTCACATCGATAACCATAGTTCAGTTGGTTCCACTGTGAACAGTCACACACACACACACACACACACACACACACGCACACTCTGTTACCATGTGTATGGCAGTGTATCCATCACATACATACGTATCGGTAGCAAATGGTGTATATGGCAATACGTAATGTCTAGACTAGCTGTCTAGTTTCCTCAAAAACGTGTGAGATCGTTTATGGGAACTGGCAATTGGGAAGTGGACTGGCGATGCAGGGACTTTAGTGGGCATCGGGCTGAACAAAGCAGCGGTGACGCGAGCAAAGCAAGGGACATTTGGCGTCTGGACCGTGGGAACGGATCACAGGGTACCAGACACTTACCGCTGCCCAGAGAGCTGAAGTCATGTGGCTCCGGGTTTCCACAGTAGATGTCCGCCTCTGATGTTTGCCGACCCAACTCCAACGGTAGCCGTCTCAAAGAGCAACGCTGTGTGTTTCAAGTGTGTTGGAGATGAGGCAACCATTTTGTTTTTATCGTCGCGAGCTGTGGGAATGTGTCATGGTTTGGTCCTCAGATGCTAACCCAGTCATCCTATTATCCCTCGCCCAGGTAAATTCGGGGTGTTCTTCCAGGAGAACAATACCATCGACACGGGGGAGGTGGACGTGGGACGCAGGGCCGTCCAGGAGGTCCCACCAGGGATCTTCTGGCGCTCGCAGCTCTACATCGACCAGCCCCAGTTCCTCAAGTTCAACATCTCCGTCCAGAGGGACGCCTTGGTCGGGGTCTACGGCAGGAAGGGCCTGCCCCCCTCACACACACAGGTAGGACCAGATGGAAACACACACAGGAAAGGCCAAAGCTTATTGGAGGAACGGCCACAAGGTCCCTTCCCTCAGACAACCCTCTCCAGTGAGCTTTGAGGAGACACGTTGAGAAATCGTGCACCGGTGGCGTCCAGGATTCGATTACATTTACAGACAGAGCCACCTTATCATCTTTAACCATCGCAGACATATTCCTCAAGGGCACGGGCCGAGGAACTCAATTAAACCATGCAGACTCGGAATTAGGCACACTCTCACACGCACATACCCTCTCCAAATGAAGCGGCGAACATCTAATGGAGGCAATTGGCGACAAAGGTCTTCGCAGCGTTTGCGCGTCGATACCCCGCGGCGGAGAGCCAGCCGCCGCGGCCGGCTTTAATTGCTCCGGGTTAAATCAATGTGTTTCTTTAAGATGTCGCCGAGGACGGTGTAATAAGGCATATCGACAGGCGGCCATGTTGGATATTGGCGGCGGCGCCGACAGGGAGTTGTCCCGGGAGTCTCTGTGGCTGGGCGAAGTGGATGATGAATGGGTCCGTGTCGGGAATGAGTTGTTCTTATTTGGGGGATTATTCTTGTACCACGGACGACCCATCAGGAGAGACGGGGAACATCTTTAATATAATGTTAATATGAGGAATGAAATGTTTGTGGTCACAAGTTAAAGGCGTAACGCTCCAAGTCACCCACGGTCAAACGTGAGATGAACAGATGAAACGGAGACACAGAGATGGGCGTGATTTGGCCTGATATCCTGTGTGTTTGGGTGTTTTCCAGTATGACTTCGTGGAGCTGCTGGACGGTAGTCGTCTGATCACCAAGGAGAACCGCGGGCTGGTAGAGGTGGAGGGTGGGTCCAGGAGGGCGCGCTCGGTCAGTGTGCACGAGGCCGGTTTCATCCAGTACCTGGACTCTGGCATCTGGCATATGGCCTTCTACAATGACGGCAAGAACTCAGAACATGTCTCCTACAACACCATCGTCATAGGTCAGTACACACTGTGTGTGTGTGTGCGTGCGCGTGCATGGACGTGTGTGTGTGTGTGTGTGTGTGTGTGCGTGCGCGTGCATGGAAGTGTGTCTGTGTGTGGATGTGCATGTGTGTGTGTCTAGGGGTGTGATTGATCATCAACATTCATGAGATGTTGTGGGACAAGATGTTCTCTTCGTCTAGTGAATGTGCAATTTCCTAGGTTCAGGAGATGTAATTAGGTTAGGTTTAAGACTTATGATTAGGTTAGGTTTAAGACTTATGATTAGGTTAGGTTTAGGAGTTGTGATTAGGTTAGGTTTAGGAGTTGTGATTAGGTTAGGTTTAGGGCTTACGATTAGGTTAGTTTAGGAGTTGTAATTAGGTTAGGTTAAAGAGTTGTGATTAGGTTTAGGACTTATGGTTAGGTTAGGTTTAGGAGATGTGATTAGGTTTAGGACTTATGATTAGGTTAGGTTTAGGAGTTGTGATTAGGTTTAGGACTTATGATTAGGTTAGGTTTAGGAGTTGTGATTAGGTTTAGGACTTATGATTAGGTTAGGTTTAGGAGATGTGATTAGGTTAGGTTTAGGACTTATGATTTGGTTAGGTTTAGGACTTGTGATTAGGTTAGGTTTAGGCATACACGTCAGGTTGTTGAGTTTAGGCAATAGTAAAGATTGACTCTTGAATGTGTGACATAGTTGTGTGGGGACCTGAGGCCCTGCACCAATGTACTGCCCACCCACTTTAACTACTTGACAAAACGTTTCCCTCTCACTTCCATTCAGCCCGTTTGGCTTTCCGTTTGCCTTTAATTCGACTCCTCTACCTGCAATGTAGTCAGGTCCAGAGATCCGCAGAACATTAGCATTTAGCCGCAGCGACAGGCTACGATAGTGAGGGTCACAGGTTGACTTGTTCTGCGCGAACTCTCAGAAGCCGTAACCCCAATTGGTTGTTTTTCCCGCCACCGGAGCGCCGGACGACCGGCGGAACGGGTGGACACGGGGGTTTATAAAGCACATTTGTCTCCCTTCAATGTGCGACAGAGATGGCGGTTTGCACGGCGTTCTGGGAGTTTGACCGGACCAAATTGCCATGCGTCCGACCCTTGCGGCGCCGTCGCGTCTCCTGCCTGAGAAAATTATCGACAGATGTTATAATGGCACAGACGCATTGAGCTCCCCGCCTCCTGACCTTTAACCTCAACTATTAGCTATATCGCGTCGTGTTTAGGTGTTCACATGGCTAGCTTGGGTTTGTATCCCTGTTGATTTGATATTTAGGAATTAGGCTGTGACAGGCCCGTTACATCCTCCTAGAAATCATTTCATTTCCCTCTCCTAACTCGGTAAATGTGCCAAGGGGGGGGGGGGGGTGGAGTGGACGGGGATATTGAGCGCTGTTGAGGAGGGAAGGAGATAAGAGAGTGAGGAGAGAGAGAGACTCTATGTACTGGCTTAATGATGTTGAGGTGAGAGGACGGAGATATAGGAGAGAGATGGTAGAGATATAAGAGAGGGGTAGGTTAGAGCGGTTAAACTGGTGGTATTGAATCTGTCCAGTAGAAATGAGAGCTGAGAGTGTGAGCTGATGCCAGCTTGAAAAGAGGTGTTGATTAGTCAGTTACTGCTGCTAGCAAACGTGTTCAGTTAGTCTTAATCAGACGGATGGAGATGGTGTTTTTATTTTGTGTGTGTGTGTGCTTGTGCGTGTGCGTGCTGGTGTGTGTGTGTGTGCATGTGTGTGTGTGCATGTGTGTGTGTGCTTGTGCGTGTGTGTGCTGGTGTGTGTGTGTGTGTGCGTGTGCGTGCACGTGTGTGGGTGTGGGTGTGTGCGTGTGTGTGCTGGTGTGTGTGTGTGTGCGTGTGCATGTGCGTGCGCGTGTGTGGGTGTGGGTGTGTGCGTGTGTGTGCTGGTGTGTGTGTGTGTGCGTGTGCATGTGCGTGCGCGTGTGTGGGTGTGTGCGTGCGCGTGTGTGGGTGTGGGTGTGTGCGTAGGGTTGCACTTTTGTCTTTGGTACTGTACTAATTATCATTCTTGAATCGCAGTAGTTTGCCTGATTCCTATTGTCTTATTCCTCCGTTTCCCCACCTCTGTCTGTCCTTTCAACCTACCACACACACACACACCACACACACACACACACACACACTTTCTCTTTCCTGCTCTCTCTCTCTCTCTCTCTCTCTCTCTCTCTCACCTCAGAGTCCGTTATGGAGTGTCCCCACAATTGCCATGGTAACGGCGACTGTCTTTCCGGAACGTGCCATTGTTTCCCAGGGTTTCTTGGGCCTGATTGTTTCAGAGGTAAGGCACACACACACACACACACACACACACACACAGTCTGAGGAGAGTAAATCCACTGTCACCTCCCATAATTGGCTGTAGATTGGTGTCACCATGAGTATAGCTAACGCCACCTCCACAGCACTGATTCGGAGATACTGTAGACGTGCGCTCGTGCAAACACAATTTTGGTCTTATACACACCCTCGCTTGTGTACACACACACACACACACACACACATAGTTTTCCTCTTGCACATAGACACGCACACACACACACTCTCAGTCTCTCTCACATACATACACGCACATTCTCTTTTACACACCACGCACGCACGCACACACACACACAAAGGATTTTCCAAACACAAAAATATTATTTCTCACAGACAAATGGATACCCAAAGTCTTTATCTTTCTGTCTCTTTCATAAACACACACACACACTGACTCTTTACAAAAATGAGGCAGACCCTCAGAAAATATATAAAAAGGTACTTATATATTTATGTTATATTATTAAATATGTGCAGTGTTGTAACTCTCTTTCTGTGTTCCTGTAGCCGCATGTCCAGTGCTGTGCAGTGGCAATGGTCAGTACTCCAGGGGTCGCTGTCTCTGCTTCAGTGGCTGGAAGGGGACAGAGTGTGATGTGCCCAATGACCAGTGCATTGACATCCATTGTGGAGGTCACGGCATCTGTAATATGGGCATGTGTGTTTGCAACACCGGATACAAGGGAGACAACTGTGAAGAAGGTAAGAGACCGGTCAACCCACCAGTCCATCAGCCAATCACCAGTCAACCCCCATGTCCATCAGCCAATCACCAGTCAACCCACTAGTCCATCAGCCAATCACCAGTCAACCCACCAGTCCATCAGCCAATCACCAGTCAACTTACCAGTCCATCAGCCAATCACCAGTCAACCCACCAGTCCCATCAGCCAATCACCAGTCAACTCACCAGTCCATCAGCCAATCACCAGTCAATAAACTGTTTCATCAGCCAATGACCCGTCAATGATTCAGTCCATCAGCCAATCAGAATGCTCTGTCGAGTAATCCAACCTAGGTACATCCAGTCCAGAAATAGGATGGTAACCGGTAGTGGGACATTACATTACCTACTATCTTATTCGCATCACCAACGATAAGGACCTCCCAGACGGGACGAAGGAGAGATGTATTTCACAAGTATCGACTCCTGTCAATGTGCGGTACCACAACACCTCCATAGACCGGATCAGAGGTATCATTGGCTGTCAGTCGGTAGCGCCGCATTGACTGGACCAATGAAAGCCTAGCGGGTTGGTGTAAGCATCGATGGCTTCCCCCTCCCTCACTCGGCGCTGGTCCGTCTCGTGCGTTTCTTCGCACGTTCAGACAAATCCTCGTTTCCGTTTCTCATTCTCCCGTCTCAGCCAGCCGGTCCTGTCTCACTATCCAACATGATAACCATTACCCGTCACTTAATGGTTCAATATTCCGCAAACAATTGCTATTCTCTACTTCACGGAGCAAATGATCACATTACCGTTTTCAGTGCTGCACGCTCTCTCTCTCTCTCTCTCTCTCACACACACACACACACACAGATGCACACACACTGATGGGGAATGGGAATGATTAGCATTGAATGCCTTTCTTGCGTACGGATAAGAGAAATTATCTGGAGCATGTACCTACTATGCTAGCCTGAAAGGATACCCGTCAGAGGGCTAGCCTGGAAAGATACCCGTCAGAGGGCTAGCCTGGAAAGATACCCGTCAGAGGGCTAGCCTGGAAAGATACCCGTCAGAGGGCTAGCCTGGAAAGATACCCGTCAGAGGGCTAGCCTGGAAAGATACCCGTCAGAGGGCTAGTCTGGAAAGATACCCGTCAGAGGGCTAGCCTGGAAAGATACCCGTCAGAGGGCTAGCCTGGAAAGATACCCGTCAGAAGGCTAGCCTGGAAAGATACCCGTCAGAGGGCTAGCCTGGAAAGATACCCGTCAGAGGGCTAGCCTGGAAAGATACCCGTCAGAGGGCTAGCCTGGAAAGATACCCGTCAGAGGGCTAGCCTGTCAGTACAGTACATGTTCATGTACATCTCCTTGGGGGAACCATCTTCAGTGCTCAATGAAATTGATCTCTGCCAACTTCCTCCTACAGTAGTTCGTCTGTCAGCACACGCACAGACACAAACACACACGCGCACGTGCACACACACACACAAACCGACCGACCGTGATTTAATTAGCTTCCAGTAAATGTTACTGTGAGGTTTGTGACCCAGTAGTCAATGGGCTGATTAAGATCCATCATCACAGCTGAGTGAATTAACTGGAGCTCAACAAGTGTCAGCCCCAGGCTACTGGCAGGGTATACACACATATACATATACACACACATATACACACCAGCACACACACACACACACATATACATGTACACACCAGCACACACACACACACATATACATGTATACACCAGCACACACACATATATATACACCAGCACACACACACACACACACATATACATGTATACACCAGCACACACACATATATATACACCAGCACACACACACACACACACATATACATGTATACACCAGCACACACACACACACACACATATACACACCAGCACACACACATATACACACCAGCACACACACATATATATACACCAGCACACACACACACACACACATATACATGTATACACCAGCACACACACATATATATATACACCAGCACACACACACACACACACACATATACATGCATACACCAGCACACACACACACACACACATATACACACCAGCACACACACATATACACACATATACATGTATACACCAGCACACACACACACACACACACATATACATGTATACACCAGCACACACACACACACACACACATATACATGTATACACCAGCACACACACACACACTCACATATACACACCAGCACACACACATATACACACATATACATGTATACACCAGCACACACACACACACACACACATATACATGTATACACCAGCACACACACACACACATATACATGTACACACCAGCACACACACATATACACACATATACATGTATACACCAGCACACACACACACACACACACATATACATGTATACACCAGCACACACACACACACACACACATATACATGTACACACACCACACACACACACACACACACACACACACATATACATGTATACACCAGCACACACACATATACACACACACATATACACACCACACACACACATACACACACACACATACACACACACACACACACACTTGTTTTTGTCCCATAAGGGGGTCCACCGTTTTTGGCCCAATTGTGGGGTCCACCATTTCCAGTGGTTCTACACACTTAAAAAAATCAGATAAGATAACAAAAAATTCATAATAAGAAATATCACTTCAATATACCAAAATTCCAACAAAAATTATTGCACATGCGTTTTTGTGTCACTTGTGGGGCCTTATCAAACATTTAGTAGTTGTGGGGTCCGCTTTCACAGATACACACTTATTTCTAGTCTTTATATCTTAGCAGGGACCAAAGTCACTATAAAACATCTGGAAACATCAGCTACTTGCATTATTTGCCCTTGATTACCATATGAACTTTTTATATTATAATGTATATCCTATAAATTAATCTGCACACATGCCCTTATTAGCCTAGGCATTGACATGGCATAAAAAAAGCCAATCCAGAGACTTTTTATAAAACATTGAGCCCTCAAATTATGGTCACAGCCTGAACTACTTTTAGTCTGCACCAAATGAACTGCGCTGTTTTGCTGAAGGGGATCTTGTTTGTCCTATGGTTATTTTCCCTCTATTTCTGATGAAGTTGTGTTTCAACTGCAGCTTGAAGATAATACTATACTCCTTTAAATCGAGGACTTCACATGAAAACTCTATATTCATCTGATGAACAAAGACTTCCAAGACCCTGTGGAATAATAGCACTAATACCGTGGTTCATATTTTACACAAAACACTAGATTAAAAAACAGCAACATTTAAACATGATTTGTCCTCAGTGAACATGTGTTTGGTAATACACACTGGCCGGTTCCATACAAAAAAAGAGGTTGGACAACATTTTACATTATACAATAACATTTATTTTGGTCAATATCAACAGATTATCAATAGAATCAACTGTCTTTTTAGTTCCTTTAAACATTTCAAATTAAAAAAAGACAAATGACTGGATCTAACCCTTTTATCTGTTATAAAATAAAACAAATAACTTTAGAGTTTGTTCATTTTTGGGTGAACTTTCTGCCTTCACTCACCATCAAGGCATTCTCAACCCATAAGAAACTTGTTCATCTCCAAAACACAACTGAAGATATTTGAATGAAACCTGAGAGATTTCCATCTTTCCATTTAAAAACTTTTCATCCAAAACTTTCAAACTTCAAAATATTCATAAAGAAAAAGTTATCAATTTGACAAAAAACAAACAAGAAGAATCGTATACGAGACGAAGAATCATTATTAACCAGAAAATGTGTATGATTGTGTGTATTGCAGCGATGCAAAGTCCAGTTCACAGTTATTGCATTGGTGGATAATATGAATAGATGGATTAAGTGAGATCAACAATAACACAAAAACAGGGCAAAGCGACATAAACAAGGAAGATGGCATACAAGGCAAAGAATCACTATTAACCAGAAAATCTGTACAATTGTGTGTGTGCTGCAGCGATGCAAAGTCCAGTTCACAGTTATTGCATTGGTGGATAATGTTAAGTGAGTGTACATTCACATCACAAAATTGGGATTACTACTACATTATAAATATTCTGAAGGTTGAAAGTTTAGGATGAACAGATAGAAATGTGTTTCCTTAGTTTTGTTGAGGTTAGCGCTTTGGGGTGCTTCATGTCATCACATTCATTCACAAACTGCCTAATGCAATCTCATTTGGTAATGGACAGAGCAGCAATGCAAACAATGGAGAGACAGACATCTTTCAGGTTTCATTCAAAATATCTTCATTTGTGTTCCAAAGATGAACTAATTTCTTATGGGTTTAAAATGACAAAGATGAGTAAAATGACAACTAACCCTTTAAGAGGATAGATGAAAACAACAAAATGTAACCTTTGTTGAAAACACTTAAAAAAAAGAAAGTATATGCCAATGTGAATGCTACAGGTGTTGTCCCAATGATGTAAAAGCACTAAGAGTGAGATTCATACGTCAGGGCCCCACAAGTCCAAGACTAGAAATGTGTGTGTGTTTGAGCTTAACTATGAATTCATTAGTTTGAGGGGAGGGCCCCATAAGGCCAAAACTAGAAATGTGTGTGTGAGCGTTTGACATGCAGCATGAGCTCAAGAATAGAATAGATTGTGATGACAGTTGACATTACTCCTTTACCTGTGTGACGACAGCATCGTTGTTGGAGTCATCATGGGAAGAGTGCTCTGTTAGGGATGTTTTGCGCTCTAAAACAGAAGCCTGCTGCTTTGGTGCCTGGAAATCGGACAAAACAGAAACCAAAGTTAACTCATGTGAAAACTGTTTCTGATCTAGCACAGCTGAAAAATAAAAGCATTCATTCATCTTTTCTAGAGGTAAAAGTAAGTGTCACACTAACAAATATGATGGTGCAATGCCTTACATCCAACGAACTCATTCTGAACATGCAGCAGCTTGAGAAGTGTTGAATTACACTTGCAATTACATTGGTTTAAATATTGACAGGTGTTGTCCCAATGATGTAAAAGCACTAAGAGTGAGATTCATACGTCAGGGCCCCACAAGTCCAAGACTAGAAATGTGTGTGTGTTTGAGCTTAACTATGAATTCATTAGTTTGAGGGGAGGGCCCCATAAGGCCAAAACTAGAAATGTGTGTGTGAGCGTTTGACATGCAGCATGAGCTCAAGAATAGAATAGATTGTGATGACAGTTGACATTACTCCTTTACCTGTGTGACGACAGCATCGTTGTTGGAGTCATCATGGGAAGAGTGCTCTGTTAGGGATGTTTTGCGCTCTAAAACAGAAGCCTGCTGCTTTGGTGCCTGGAAATCGGACAAAACAGAAACCAAAGTTAACTCATGTGAAAACTGTTTCTGATCTAGCACAGCTGAAAAATAAAAGCATTCATTCATCTTTTCTAGAGGTAAAAGTAAGTGTCACACTAACAAATATGATGGTGCAATGCCTTACATCCAACGAACTCATTCTGAACATGCAGCAGCTTGAGAAGTGTTGAATTACACTTGCAATTACATTGGTTTAAATATTGACAGGTGTTGTCCCAATGATGTAAAAGCACTAAGAGTGAGATTCATACGTCAGGGCCCCACAAGTCCAAGACTAGAAATGTGTGTGTGTTTGAGCTTAACTATGAATTCATTAGTTTGAGGAGGGCCCCATAAGGCCAAAACTAGAAATGTGTGTGTGAGCGTTTGACATGCAGCATGAGCTCAAGAATAGAATAGATTGTGATGACAGTTGACATTACTCCTTTACCTGTGTGACGACAGCATCGTTGTTGGAGTCGTCATGGGAAGAGTGCTCGATCAGGGATGTTTTGGTCTCTAAAACAGAAGTCCGATGCTTTGCCTCCTGGAAATCAGACAAAACAAAATAGAAACCAAAGTTAACTCATGTGAAAACCGTTTCTGATCTAGCACAGCTGAAATATAAGAGCATACATTCATCTTTTCTAAAGGTAACAGTAAGTGTCACAGTAACAAATATGATTGTGCAATGCCTTACATACAAAAAACTCATTCTGAACATTCAGCAGCTTGAGAAGTGTTGAATTACACTTGCAATTACATTAGTTTAAATATTGACAGGTGTTGTCCCAATGATGTAAAAGCACTAAGAGTGAGATTCATACGTCAGGGCCCCACAAGTCCAAGACTAGAAATGTGTGTGTGTTTGAGCTTAACTATGAATTCATTAGTTTGAGGGGAGGGCCCCATAAGGCAAAGACTAGAAACGTGTGTGTGAGCCTTTGACATGCAGCATGAGGGCAAGACTAGAACAGATTGTGATGACAGTTGACATTACTCCTTTACCTGTGTGACGACAGCATCGTTGTTGGAGTCGTCATGGGAAGAGTGCTCGATCAGGGATGTTTTGGTCTCTAAAACAGAAGTCCGATGCTTTGCCTCCTGGAAATCAGACAAACAGTTCTAAAAAAACAGATCATGTATATATAAGATCACATAGCTATAGGTAATCAGGTTAATATTCGTTTCATAATGAAATACAAATTGGAGAAAACATATGTAGCTTTGCTAATCAGTATAGCTAATATAACCAACTCACCTTTTTACGCCATGGCCATTGTGAATCACCATAGTTGTATTCGATTTCACTTCCTATTTCAATTTTCTTCACAGCAAATAGACACAAATGTGGCCTGTTGTTTACTACAATTTTCTTCATGGTGCAGTTTGGAGATTTGTGGTTGTCATTAATTAATCTTCCGAGGGATTTGTCTTCTTTGGATGCATCAGTACTAAAAGAAAAAGAAAACCAGCCTTTAATTGTTGAACCACATTACCATATTTCACCACCCATAAAATGATTGACAGCAGGGATACTTCAAGACTTATTAGAATTAACTGCTGCTGTCCACCCAGCGACGTGCGATTAAAATATTAGTCCTGCTGTTGTTCATTTATCAGCTACTCAAATGTGTGTTGCATGCCTTCATTAGAGTTTCTACAAAACATGCATGTTTCCATGCTCACCACCAGTGACGCCCTTGCCACTCAAATTCGAACAGAAATACGCTCTGTAACTCAGTGTAGTCTCTCGCCCGGCATTCTTCTGCTGAAATGAGTTCACCCCTGTACTCCAAAACAAAAGCTCCCGCTTCCACAGGCTGGGTAGCAAACACTCCTCCACCTATGAGGACAAACAATTAAAATACATTTAACTGGAAGAAACCATCTTAACCCTTCACATACAGATGTGGTATAACAATATAAAAATGATACTAAAGCTTACTGCCTTTATAATCAGGGTATCTGCAGGTATCTGCACTTCCAATGTAAAACTTTTTAATACCATTTTTAAGACATTTCCAAAACATTTAAGACCTCCACATCACTTTGACTTCTATGCAAACACATAATATCACCCTGCTCAGCAGAGCAGATACATTTTTGGCTTTAAATTAACTATAGCAGAGTAAAGGTCTAGAGAAGTATATAGGAAAACAGATTATAGCATTTCAAGTAAGAAATACTACAGAAATTGAATGGTCATCAAAAATAAAATTGCATATTTTTCACTGTATTAATTAAACATGCTGCAAAGGATATTGGGTGAAGAACTGAAGTGTGTGATTGAGCGCTAACAGAAGACTTAAGACTTTAGAGGGCTGCCCATCATGGTTCATTGCAATTTAACATTTCAAGATCTTTTAAAAACGTTGATTTAAGACATTGAAATGCTAATTAAGGCATTATTTGTATATTAACAAATTAAAAACTTAAGGATCCACAGTCAGACATTCTTATAATCAACAGAAGTTGGAGCTATGATTCAGGTTATTAACACACAATGTGAACTCTTTTACAAAACCAATGCTATAATTTATAATTTTCCAACTACAAATACATGGATTATCCTGTGTATGCAAACGATCAGTACTAAGAAATGAATGTGTAATATGCTGTTACATACCTTTGTTACTATCAATAAATCGTTCCATAAACTCAGGCTTGTCCCTCAAAGACAGAATGTATGTCCTGGCATCATTAACAGGCCGTATCCTCGTCTTCCTTTTCAACATTATAGCTCTGAAAATTACATATACACCAAAAAAATAAGTAATGTAATATTTAGTGGTTTAATATCTAAATGTAGATTGCACAGATCAAACAAAATATATAACACAGAAACGATTGATAGTTTGATCTATTCAGACATATTGTAACTTACATACTGTAAGCTAGATCAATAAACAGATAATGTAGTCTGTCAGCTACACATGATCTGCAATCATGTCTAATTAATTAAAACATGAGCTAAAAACATGTCTGTGAAATCATTGTCAAACCAATAGATTATAGTTTTACCAAATTCCACTAAAGTAAACGGAGTCCAATTATCATGCAATATCAAATTATCATAGCAATAAAATGCTTCATAAGCAGCCACCATAATCAGATATCGATTAACACAGAAGCGCCAGAGCTGTTTTCACTCCTTTATGCGCCAGAGCCCCGCGCCCGCTGGCGTCATTAACATACGAATCATCCCAATTAGCACCTACATTCTCATCCACAGCTTCACCATCCATTCACTGAGTAACCTGCCATCATTTGCATCAGATCATCTACTGTGTTATCATCCTGAATAAAATGAATTACGATGAATTATGAAGTAAAACATTTTACTAAAATAGTATGTATTTATTATCTTATGCAACCATAAAATACAAACGTCTTTATAAACGTACCTCTTTCTATCTCATTCAAATTCAACCAATCTATCTATTGTCTATGTGTATCTATCAGTCTTGTCTGCGTATGGCCCATTCAACCATTGACGTCATAAGCCCAGTGAGGTTTGATCGGTGTCTGGGTACCGCAATTAGCCCCTCTTGGGTACCAACGCCCAGCGGAGTGGGATTTTGGCGACAGAAAGTTTAGGAATCAAACTACATGTAAATAGTAGTTTTATATAGTGTTCGGTATGTGATTAAGCAATTCTGAAAACGGGACAAGGTAAAATGCACGTATTTACTAAGTCATGGAAGGACGAGGCTATAACTTTTCAGCACTATATATATATATTTATTTTAATTACTAACTGCAACGCCCGCGGGCGCGGACTGTTGGCGCTTCTACTAGTGTTAAAAGTTAACATTATCAGCTATCGCTACCACCAGCTCATACTATTATCAGCAATCGATCTGAATAAAATGCTACATCATTAACTATCATTTAGTTGCGCTACGAAATCGAGTATTTAAACGCATATCATGTAAAGTTACAAAGTCAGATAACTTCACCTACCTGTTTCTCACACGTGTGTTTTCCATGTTCAGAGTCGAAGCGTCTGGAACTTCCGGTGTAAAATTCCGTCGGTGACCGTATCCGGGGGTTTTTAGCAGCTAATGTTAGCCATCTGATTAAACCTTACTTCAGGAAAACCCAGTAACAATGTGCGCCTGCGTATTAAAAAAACTACACGGCTCCTCCCTCTCCTTGGCCGCGGGCCTTTCTCATTGGCTAAAGCCACACACACTTCTTCAAGTGTGTATCGGCTGCAATACCACTACCCAGCTACAGGGGGCGAAAGAGAGCACACACACCTACACACTCGTACCCAATTTTTATCACGTTGTGGGGAAGGTGGAAAAAGCATACAGGCATATCAGCAGAGGCTTGTGAGCCAGTTTATATTGAAATCGGTGTGGGGCCCACTATTTTGGGCCCCACAACGTCATTGGACCCCATACCGTTGGTGTGCTCCCAGTCACTGGGCCCCACAAACTAAGAAATACAAGTACACACATACACACACACACACACACACACACACACACACACACACATATACACACCAGCACACACACACATACACACACCAGCACACACACACACACACACACACACATATACACACCAGCACACACACATATACACACACAGCACACACACACACACACACACATATACACACCAGCACACACACACACACATATACACACCACACACACACACACACACATCCCACACACACCAGCACACACACACCACACACACACACACACATATACACACCAGCACACACACACACACACATATACACACCAGCACACACACACACACATATACACACCAGCACACACACACACACACACACATATACACACCAGCACACACACACATGCACACACACATACACACCAGCACACACACACCAGCACACACACACACACACCAGCGCACACACATACACATACACCAGCACACACACACAGTGCCATAGTGACTGGTTCGTCTTATTGATATATTTGCTCCATCCGCAATTCAGATTGACAGCTGTAGCCGGAGAGGGATTGAGTCAAATCGCTGTGATCGAGCCAAACCAACCTCTCCACTCTCCTCTTTTCCCAGTTGACTGCCTGGACCCAGGATGCTCCGCCCACGGAGTGTGTATCCATGGCGAGTGCCACTGTAGCCCAGGCTGGGGTGGCACCAACTGTGAGATCCTGAAGACAATGTGTCCAGATCAGTGTTCCGGCCACGGAACCTTCCAGAGCGAGAGCGGCGTCTGCACCTGCGACGCCAACTGGACGGGCTCCGAGTGCTCCATCGGTATGTTAGCGGGTCACCATGATCGCCTTGATCTCCTGCTGATTTTATATGTTATGTTAATGGTAGGTTTATTTGAACTTCGAGAGAAAGAATAACGATGAAAATACCTGACCAACCAACAAATAAGTTATATATTGATTTGCATTTTACTCAGTGAAATAAGTATTTGACTCCTTTGCAAAACGTGACCCTTGTTGGCAATCACAGAGGTCAGACGTTTCTTGTAGTCGGCCACCAGGTTTGCAAACATCTCAGGAGGGATTTTGTCCCACACCTGTTTGCAGATCCTCTCCAAGTCATTAAGGTTTGAGGCTGACGTTTGGCAACTAACCTTCATCTCCCTTTACATATGTTCTATGGGATTGTGGTCTGGATACTGGCTGAGCCACTCCTTTGTTGCGTGTTTTGGGTCATTGTCATGCTGCTATAAACTTATCTAATCATTGTCAGTGGGCAAACGTACAAAATCAGCAGGGGATCAAATACTTTCTTCCTTCAGTGTACAAATATGTATTCAGACAAGACAGTACTGGTATTTAATACAAGATGAAATGGGTGGGAGGGAGGGAGGGAGGGAGAGCTCTTGTTTTGTCCCTCTTCACTGCAAATTAATTATGAGAAAATAAATGAAACAAACTAAAATAATTAGCATTATGGAAGTAATAATTAGTTAATTAAAATAGGTTTTGAACAAAGGTTCTAAAAAAAAAATGAGACTATTGCAATTGCAGTTGACTGACTAAAACACATCAAATGTAATGTTCATTTTCTATTTAATTTTTTTTTTTAAAGTATATGCCTTCTGCAATGGCTTTTTTGTCCTTCTGATTTTGGCTGTGAACTGCTGCCAGTAGAGAGAAAATGAAATAACCCTAGTTTATAATACCAGTTATCAGCGGAGAGGAAGAAGCAAACTTAGAGCCCAACATCTGGAATAACTTGTCAAGATAATTCCTCGTCTTCCCAGGGCCACTGCTCTCTGAGGGGCGGGACCAATAAGCAGACCAGAAGGAAATGAGGAAGTGCCTCTAGCTGGGGTGTCTCCTTTCTTTTGCGCTCTCTCTGTCTGAGATTAAGAGCAACAGTGAACGGAACACGGCAGATCAAAGGGTGAATAAAACACTGTCCATCTGAACAGCGCTCGTTAAGAATGGTTCAAACTATTTCATTAAGAATCATTCAAACTATTTCACTAAGAATCGTTCAAACTATTTCACCAAGAATCGTTCAAACTATTTCACCAAGAATCGTTCACACTATTTCACTAAGAATCGTTCACACTATTTCACTAAGAATCGTTCAAACTATTTCACTAAGAATCGTTCAAACTATTTCACTAAGAATCGTTCAAACTATTTCACTAAGAATCGTTCAAACTATTTCACCAAGAATCGTTCAAACTATTTCACTAAGAATCGTTCACACTATTTCACTAAGAATCGTTCAAACTATTTCATTAAGAATCGTTCAAACTATTTCACTAAGAATCGTTCAAACTATTTCACTAAGAATCGTTCAAACTATTTCACTAAGAATCGTTCAAAATATTTCACTAAGAATCGTTCAAACTATATCTGAGAAAGACGAGATGAGACAACGTCCGGCTGAAATTATTCAATGCATTTGCAGCCGGTAGACCCAACTACTTTGGTACTGTTATATATATTGCACCAGAATAGACCTTTATATTGTCAACCCTAGACATTAGAAGTCATGTATCATTAAACTTAACCAAATCCATGGACTGACCTTTGACCAGCTCTGACCCCTTTTTACCGCCCGCTCTTGTACAAAGTCACCTCCTAAAAATACCACAGAAATTATTTGAATGCTCCTCCGCTGCTTTCTGGCCTTTAAACCGAATTAGAAATAAAACCAAATTTACAACAAAATCAAACGGAAACCCAATAAAAACGGGCTAAATATTGGTTGCAAGTAAAACTTAACATTACTTTTCATTTCCTTTTTAAAGTAAACTTATTCAGATGAAAAGGCGTATATATGAGATCAGAGAACGGTAACCAATAACAACGGTTGGCTGTTTATTATGGTTCTGTCTGTGACGGCCTTCATCTGCAGTGACCTTCAGACAGATGAGATCGAACACCCTGAATCCTCTATCTCCCCCCCCTCTGTATCTCTCCCTCCTCTGTATCTCTCCCTCCCTCCCCCTCCCTCCCTCCCCCTCTGTGTCTCTCCCCCTATATATATCTCTCCCCTCGCTCCCCTCATCCCTCCCTCCCCTCTCTCCCCCGGTTCAGACTTCGACACCCGCCACATCTCTTAGACACACACACACACACACACACACACACACACACACACACACACACACATAGACACACATAGACACACACAGACACACACATGGACACACACACACACACACATACACACATACACACACACACACATATACACACACTTACACACACACAAAGCGGACATGTCATAGCAGCTCACCACAGACAGAGACGGTCTGCGTTGTCAGAAGGCCCTCCATGGGGCTGATGGGACTGTGGAAACGGAGAGAGTCCGAGCGCTAGGGGTTCTGGGTGTTCTGACCAGGAACCACTCTGAGATTCACCTCTGCCACCCAGCCTCTGATTGAACACGAGTCTGAGACACTTTCACCCAATCAATGTTTTCTGTCTTCCCACTGACTTGGACCTGAATGGCAACATTTTTTACGGTGGAATGATTGTCCCTGAACCTGGGAACACTACAAGGAGCACTCTTGTTCAGGGCTTCCAGTCCTGCCGGGTCCAAACCCCATAATAGTGTTTACACGGTCGCGGTGAACAGCGCTGTATACCAACTCCCAGACAACTGTTTAGGAATTCAGACCGCGCACTCGTCCCTCGTGGACCAACACACGGGTGACTCGAGGCAATCGAAAGCCACAGGTGGAACCCGAGCCCAGGCGCCTGGTTCGACCCGGCCTGAACCCAGGAGAGAAGAATGGAGACAGAGTAGGAGCGCATTCCATTGGTCTGCGGGGCCCGGCTCTAAACGGGCCCAGATTGTTGCGTCGCCCACGAGGGATGAGTGCGCGGCGTATACGGGACCCACTGCGGTTGTTCGGTTGCACTGTCGCCCGGGGGTTCGAGCACAGCGGGAGTCTGTTTGTCTGTGCGGCCGGCGTGTATCCTTCCCTCAGATCCCGCCCCCGGTCCCGCCCCCGTACCCGCCCCCGTCTGAGGTGATGTTCAACGTGTCGGTATTGTAGCCGGAGCTTTCCATTCCGGATGATCCCACTTTGTCCGCCTTCCCCACAAACACGCCCCATCTCAGCAACACCTCACCCCCTGTGTCCCCGTGCCAGACTCCATGTGTTGGGCTAGGAATGTGTTATTTGAGAAATACCACGGTGACGACCCCTGACCTATACCCCGAAACACAAGCGCCTAGCCATTGTCCCGAACGAGAGCGTTTCTGGGTGCCAGTCATAATGGGCGCTGGCTTTTCTGGTGAGTTTACTATGCCTGTGTATTAACGTAACCCCTTGTCTTCGATGCGCCCGTCCGCGTGCGCGCCTGTATGTGTTAGCAGAGGTGTGTGCGGTGGACTGCGGCAGCCACGGCGTGTGTTTCGGGGGCAGCTGTCGCTGTGAGGAGGGCTGGACGGGTACGGTGTGCGACCAGAAGGCCTGTCACCCCATGTGCACCAAGAACGGCGTGTGCAAAGAGGGCAAGTGTGAGTGCAACCAGGGATGGACCGGCGAACACTGCAACATCGGTAGGTTTATACGCACGTGCTCACCTGTTACCCCACGTGCACACCCGTTACCCCACGTGCACACCCATTCCCCACGTGCACACCCATTACCCCACGTGCACACCTGTTACCTCACGTGCACACCTGTTACCTCACGTGCATACCTGTTACCCCACGTGCACACCCGTTACCTCACTTGCACACCCGTTACCTCACACGCACACCTGTTACCTCACGTGCACACCCGTTACCTCACTTGCACACCCGTTACCCCACGTGCACACATGTTACCCCACGTGCACACGTACTCCTTACACATCTCCTCTTTCAGACCTCCATCTCTCTACACATCTCCTCTCTCTGACCTCCATCTCTCTACACATCTCCTCTCTCTGACCTCCATTTCTCTACACATCTCCTCTCTCTGACCTCCATTTCTCTACACATCTCCTTTCTCTGACCTCCATTTCTCTACACATCTCCTCTCTCTGACCTCCATCTTCCTACACATCTCATCTTTCTGACCTACATCTTCCTACACATCTCCTCTCTCTGACCTACATCTCTCTACACATCTCCTCTCTCTGACCTCCATTTTCTACACATCTCCTCTCTCTGACCTCCATCTTCCTACACATCTCATCTTTCTGACCTACATCTTCCTACACATCTCCTCTCTCTGACCTCCATCTTCCTACACATCTCATCTCTCTGACCTCCATATTCCTACACATCTCCACTTTCTGACCTCCAGTTCTCTCCCAATACATCCCCTCTCATCTTTCGGACTTCTCTAGCCCTCTATCATCCCTCTCTTCCGGCTAACTGCCGTCAAGCCACAGGCACTTTGCTGATGCTCAGGTTCCCTGTGTTAACCAGCCCACGGAGCTCCCCTGAGCCTCTGCTGACCTTTGACCCGGCCAAACAATGACATTTACTGTTAGAAAGACACGAAAGTGCATCGATGTGTGGCGTGTGTGTGTGTGTGTATGCATACGTGTGTACGCTTATATGTGTGCGTGTGTACAAATACTTTCAATCACGTAGGAAGCTAGGCACTGTTAGCTGCAAAAAATGTCATCTTGATGTCACAAGCTGTCTGTTTTAACAAGAGGCAATAAAACTGTGTTATAAATGCCTGGCGCATCGCTGTTTGGCTTTCAAGCCGGACGTAAAACAAAACACTTAAACCGGCAGTGAAGCCCTCAAGTCAGTAGGGTCTAGAAATACGAGGTGCAACTAAGTCGTTTGGGTCGGCTTTTTTCACTCGCAAACCGCCAAACGATAAATGCCCTTAATTTGCCGACAGACTTTTGTTTTGTCGACTAAACGCCTGCTGTCGTGTCTGCGGAATCGCACGAACGCAAAGAACCCGGATTCCGTTCCGTGGCATACATTTGTTTCCCGGAGTACCGGAGAGCGTGCCTCTTTAACCAGAGGAAAAGGTCTGCCGTCTTCATTAGCGTCGGGTCCTTTACTTAACCATTAATCTGACTCCATTAGGCTAAGTGAGGGCAGTGTCCCGAAGCTACTGCTGGTTGGAGCATCGGTGGACGGTGGCACTTTGTGCCCTCGCACAAACGCAGTTTAAATTTAAATAACCGTCCTGGAGTTAATTTCTTTCTGTGTTATGAAAGTGCGTAATTAGCTCCGTATCGCCCGGGGAGTGAGCGTTTCGACCGTGGCCCGACTCTGAACTCGCTGAAAAACGCCTTTTGGCTACGCGCTCAAGTCGACGTACGCGTTGTTGTTTATAACGCGTATATACGGCGGCTTTTCCTGTCAAACTCCCTCGAGGTTTTCACTCATAAGATGTTTGGAACTCGACGACAGGTGTTCAGTAAGGTTCCAAAAAGCAGTGAAGAGTGTGACTGTGGAACCGTACACCTGCGCCAGGAAGTGAGACGGGGAGACATGAGGTCACACGGTCATGAGGGAACCAGGCGTTATTTGACCCACGCCAATTGCAAGTATCTCCAGGCGGAGATCGGTGCCTTAAATAGTTCTACCCTCTTCATCCGTTCTCTCCTGTTTCCTAGTGACTCGTCAGCGTAGTTGAGGGGAACCATGCATCATTCCTGTCCACCGGACACAGTCAATCAGTGGCGCCCTGGGGGCTTCGGTGTAGGCTGGAGCGACACTTTCACCAAGGGTGGAGGGGTATTGACTAGATTCAGCAGGGGGGATGTCCGGGGCCCAGTGTTGTCAGTCGCTTCGCCTTGACCTAGTCGCGACTTTTCGTGCGGGGTACCACAGGCTCTAGTCCGATCGCCTCTGCAATCACAGATGTTATTGGGACCTTTCCCGGGATCAGAATCAACAGTGTCTCTATTCGACTATACTCTACAATTCTATAATCTACACTGTCAGTTTAGTTGGAATTCCAGTCAGTCATTTTTAATGAGTAGTACAGTGAAATCAGAGTACAACGAAACCAGGACATTTCAAACGGCTGGAAATCGCCATGTTCAGCTTGATGCTTTCTCAGCTCAGAAGACTTCCCTCCGCGTCCCACAAACAAAATATTTGACGTGGGAAACGGCACTTATTAACGTCTTCGGCTCGAACGAAGGCAGACAGAGAGACTGGCCCGGCATCCTAAGGCAGACAGAGAGACTGGCCCGGCATCCTAAGGCAGACAGAGAGACTGGCCCGGCATCCTAAGGCAGACAGAGAGACTGGCCCGGCATCCTAAGGCAGACAGAGAGACTGGCCCGGCATCCTAAGGCAGACAGAGAGACTGGCCAGGCATCCTAAGGCAGACAGAGAGACTGGCCCGGCATCCTAAGGCAGACAGAGAGACATCCTAAGTCACTCTTCCAGTTTGGCCGGCGAGGCGTCTTTTTAATCTAATCAGGAGAAAGTGTTGTGAGTAGAGAGCTGGTGTGATGCAGCTGTTGCTATTTAAAAGGGATTGCCTCTCCCCCTCTCTATATATATTGCTCTCTCTCTTTCTCTCTCTCTCTCCCTCTCTCTCGTCTGTCTGTCTTTGGCTCTTTCTCCCTTTTGTCTTTGTGTCTCTGACGCTTGGTTCGGTTTAACACAGTCGTCCACCGCTCAGAGGGACCGGTTGTTAATTTTCTGTTTTGTTTGTTTTCCTCACCAGATGACAGCAAGGATAAATACAGTGAATTGACACAAAGTGTGTTGTGTCTGATTGCCAGTGGTTAAATGGTGTCTTCGATTTTACTATAATGGTCCCGCTTGCAAATTGCAGCGAGGGAACAGACGTGTCGGGGACGCGAAGATGCTTAAGACTCTTTTGGCGGAAAAAAACAGCTCATTGATGGAAATTGTTTGTGCTGCCTTGGTGTCAGGTTTATGTAAGAACTCGCTAAGAATTCTTCAGCAACCAGTCGATAATAATATATTCCTTTGTGCGTTCGAGATACAATGAACCGGCATGTATTATTTGGTCGGTTTAACAATCCCGTTACAGTAAACAGACTCTCGCAAAAGAGACCTTTCATTCGCCTTTTCATACCCGCATTGCGAAAGAGGCTTCGGCGTCGATGTGAAATGGCACACGTTTCTCAAGTTGCCTGACCTGCTCGTTGGTTGCGCAGATAATTGGGTTTGTACTTTGTTATTGCTAAGACCTGTTATTATGACTGCTTAGGCTTCTGAATAGCTCATCAGCAGAGTTGGCCGCTTAAGTCGCGCCGAGAGTGTGTCCCAAATGCAAACCCTATTTCATACAAGTCCTGGTCAAGTATAGGACACAGCCAGGGCGACTGGGGTGTTATTTGGAAGGCTTCTGAGGTAATGTATGGATCAAAATTAGCCACCATTCAGAGGCGCCGATCGCTACCATATGGGCAATTATTTATCCAAGGTCAGCTTCCTGCTTCTTTCACAAGAATCAGTTTTAAATATATTGCCGGGTGCGTGTTTGTGCGCTCCATGAAGCTAAGCCTGGGAGTAGGCGGAGAAGCGGGGGAACGGCAGACGGATCAGCCGGAGGTTTCTGCACCCCTCCAGCTCCAGAGTCCCCACCCCCACACGCCTCCTCCTCTAACTGCTGATTGGACAGTGTGGTGGCCAGTCACCCCTCCAGCTCCAGAGTCCCCGCCCCTACACGCCTCCTCCTCTCACTGCTGATTGGACAGTGTGGTGGTCAGTCACCCCTCCAGCTCCAGAGTCCCCGCCCCTACACGCCTCCTCCTCTCACTGCTGATGGACAGTGTGGTGGTCAGTCAACGCTCCTGTCCATCGCTCCCTCACACCTTACCGTTATGCAGAATAGTTCTGCTGAGCCAGCAACACACACACACACATGCGATGAAACATACACACGTTCTTCCCCAAGCACAAACAAACACAGAAGAAGGGGGTCTAACAGGACGTGTCACTAATCCTAATTTTCCCAGGGTGAGATAAATGCCTGTTGTGACATTTGAAAGCAAACACGGGGAGGTTAACTGGGACAATGTTTAGAGTTGAGATCAGGTGTTTGGGTTGGGGTTCGTTCCCTTTAACGCTTACGGTTTGGCGATGGTTTAAAGACACAAGCGAGGAGGGGCCAAACTGCACACACACAATGCCAATTTACCATCTGTCTGATATACTTGTTGATCTGAGATGGTATCCCCACACACGTGCAAACACACAAACACACACACACACGCACATTAAACACACACACACGCACATTAAACACACACACACGCACATTAAACACAAACACACAGTAAGAGCCGCAGCCTGACAGTTATACAAATGTGTGAGTGCTTCTGTTCTTCCTCAGGCGTCGGTCAGTTTAACATGATGATCCCAGGCTCGGGTCGGCTAGACAAAACACACCTCCCTCCCTCCATTCGCTAGCAAAACACACCCTGCTCCATTGTTCTAGTCCAAACCAAAAGAGCCCCATCACCTCCCCCCCACCCCCTCCAATTTTAGCTTAAGTTAGCCAATACAGAGCTAGCTAACATTCTTGCCTAGTGGCTTTATCCCGTGGGTTAAATCTGACTGGGGGCAAAAACAGTCCGGTTTCTGTTAACTGGAATGTGTTCCGTTTTATTTGCCAAAAACACATTTCTTCACAACAGGCTCAGTGGAATAGTTCCTGAACGTCCGTGTGCTCACTGAGAAACCAGTCCCCCCCTCAATCACCTCCTCCTGAATGCTGCTTCTGTGTTTCCCACCCGTCTGGCTTCTGTCTTTACTCAAACAGGCTTACACACACACACACACACGTATACACACACGTATAGACACTCACACACACACACACACGTATAGACACACACACACGCATGTATACACACATGTATAGACTCACACACACGCACGTCGACGACGGGCCACTGATTGAGTAAGCCTCGCGGCCTCCATAGCTCTATGATAATAACGACGGAGTTGATTGGCAGGAAGGGGCGTTAGCGATGGCGCCGTAGCGCTTTCTGATTGTCTTCAATGGGGCCGCTAGCATGATTCAAGTGGATGAGGAGGCTCCTACTGTTTAACGGCTGGCTCACCTGGAGTGGAGAGGGTTGTAAAAGTGCCCCCGGTGCAATAAAAACTTCATTAAGATAATGTTGATTAATGGACGGACACCAGGAGAGTCTAACCCCTTCGCCCTACAACCTCGCTCGTTCTTCCCGATGCTTTATCCTCCCCCTCTCGTTCCCCAGTACCGTTCCTCATCTCGCTACCCTCTGACTAATCCCCCCGCCGCCCTGGCCGCCCCCCCCTCCTTGGATATCTCGGGGTGCTGAGTGAACCGGGCTGGACTTTGTGATATCTAATTGTTTTCAGATGAATGTCACTTTAATCAGCGGGAGTATTTGAACGACCAATAATAAAGTATTCACAAGCACAAGGGTCTGATTAGTTCTGCAGCTTGACGCGCATGCACGCACGTACGCACGCACACACACACACAACACACACGACACACGCACACATTCCCTGATGTCCCGGTGCGTTTACAATATGACGGGAGTAAATGGGTACTCTTTAGTATAATTAGCTGGGAAATTGCTGGCCCAGTTCTCAGGGTTCAGGGTTGATTGCAGCCGTTTTCTAAACCCCGACGTTCTCTTAGGAACCCGAACGTTCTGTTAGGGGATCCTGTTCCTTGCTGGAAATTGAGGAGCGCAGATAGCTGCCACCTGGGCGCGTGTGTGTGTGTGTGCGCGCGCGCGCCTGTGACTGTTTGCCATTGTAAAGCTACCGCGGGCCACATCTGAGACGTGATGCGTGTGTTTGTTCATTCAGAAATGGATAACTGCAGGTTTTGGCACGCGTGAGGTGGCCGGCTACCGCGCGTCCCTCCGACGTACAGTTCAGGCGGCCGCATTCATTATTAACGCGGAATAATAATGCGCGGGTCCGCACACTGTCCTGTCACAACACAGGCCCCCCGTGTGCACGGCGGATGATAGAGCATGTGATCTCCCGTCCGTCCTACTTCACCTCGCTTTTTACCGCAACGCCTAGAGAATCCTGGAGGCGTTAATACGGACGATAGCGGCCAGACACACACATACACACACGCACACACACTCTTTTGAAACACACACTCACAAGCCCACGCTGTGTCCCGTGTGATATATCTATATCAAGAGCCAAACATAGGTAGTGGTTCATTATGCTGAATGCGTGGAGTTGTATACAGTGGAGTTTCTGAAGAAGATACTAGTTTATCATGCTAGGATGGAGTGTTAGAAAGACTTTCTCCAGGACTAGGTTGTCTCTATGGAAGGTCAGGTTGATCATGCTAGGATGGAGTGTTAGAAAGACTTTCTCCAGGACTTAGTTGTCTCTATGGAAGGTCAGGTTTATCATGCTAGGATGGAGTGTTAGAAAGACTTTCTCCAGGACTAGGTTGTCTCTATGGAAGGTCAGGTTGATCATGCTAGGATGGAGTGTTAGAAAGACTTTCTCCAGGACTTAGTTGTCTCTATGGAAGGTCAGGTTTATCATGCTAGGATGGAGTGTTAGAAAGACTTTCTCCAGGACTAGGTTGTCTCTATGGAAGGTCAGGTTGATCATGCTAGGATGGAGTGTTAGAAAGACTTTCTCCAGGACTAGGTTGTCTCTATGGAAGGTCAGGTTGATCGTGCTAGGATGGAGTGTTAGAAAGACTTTCTCCAGGACTAGGTTGTCTCTATGGAAGGTCAGGTTTATCGTGCTAGGATGGAGTGTTAGAAAGACTTTCTCCAGGACTAGGTTGTCTCTATGGAAGGTCAGGTTGATCATGCTAGGATGGAGTGTTAGAAAGACTTTCTCCAGGACTAGGTTGTCTCTATGGAAGGTCAGGTTTATCGTGCTAGGATGGAGTGTTAGAAAGACTTTCTCCAGGACTAGGTTGTCTCTATGGAAGGTCAGGTTGATCATGCTAGGATGGAGTGTTAGAAAGACTTTCTCCAGGACTAGGTTGTCTCTATGGAAGGTCAGGTTTATCGTGCTCGGATGAAGCGTCAGAAATACATTTTGTAGCAACAAATGTATTGTGAGCCGGACATTGTTAGAAAAGCCACTAATTCAATCCAAAGGCCCTTCTACATCATAAATTGATGTGATGTATAGAAAGAGAGTATGTATTTCTGCAGTATCACTGTACATGTGTAGAGGAGCACAGAGATGGCTGTCTAAACTGTGTGTGTGTGTGTGTGTGTGTGTGTGTGTGTCTGTTTGTGTGTGTATACATGTGTGTGTCTGTCTGTCTGTCTGCGTGCGTGTGTGTGTGTGCTCTTGACTACACTACTAACATCGTGGTGGATTAGACCGCCTTGATTTCTTCTTCTCTTCTTAAACGCCTGCCCTCTTTTCTCCCTCCCTCCTTCCCTGTTTTTCTCTTTTCAAGCTCACAATCCGGATATTAGAGTCAAAGGTACTGTGCTCTTTCCTTCCTTTTTCCTCCATCGCTCTCTGTGGTTCATGTAAACAGCCATGGCGTTCTCCTTTCTACCACATTTCTTTTGATCTCTTTTATTTGATCTCTGTTTTCTCACTCCGATCCCGACTCATCGCAAAGCTGTCCATTGTTGTTAATGTGGATTCGTGTGTGTGTGTGTGTGCTGTCGTCTACGTGTCGTTGTACCGCGGGGGATATCCAATACCACGTTCCCTAGCGGAGCCCGAAGGGAAGATGTGCAGGAACCACGAAGCCGGGCAGAACTGAACCGTGTGCAGTGGGTTTTAAGTCACTTGGTGTCTAGCCGACCCAGCTCTCTGACGCCCACGCGCAGCACCAGACAAACCCACAAGCGTTCCAGAGACCCGCTAGAATAACACTGAAACGACGTCACCTAAGCTCACGCAGCCGGCTAGGCCTTATTTATTTCCCCCTTAAAACAGGGGTGTCGCCCTGGGTACGCTTTGCCTCATTGCTTTCCGTGTGTGTACGTGTGTGTGAGCGTGTGTGTGTCTGTGTCTTTCCTTCAGTTTGCCATCTCAAAGTGACAACTGTTCCTCAATACTGACAAGCAACGTGACCGCATGTTGATTCGCTGATAGATAGACTGCTTGTCGCCGTCGATTACGTTCTCAGAGCGCTCTCACGACTGAAGGCCTTGGAGTGAAGACGTTTGCAGATTTTCAGAACGGACTCTGAACTTACAACCAGTTTTATCTTACACACGACTCTGCATCGCTCATCTCTCGGTCTCTCGATCTCTCTCTCTCTTTCGCTCTTTCTTCTTTTCTCCGTGTCCCCCTGTCTTCCAACAGTCCTTAAATAG
Organism: Dallia pectoralis; assembly: GCA_029465975.1. Lineage (NCBI taxonomy): Eukaryota > Metazoa > Chordata > Actinopteri > Esociformes > Umbridae > Dallia > Dallia pectoralis. The sequence continues at coordinate 11,306,431 of CM055742.1, forward strand.
TCCCCCTTCCCTGTCTCTTGCCCCAAACACGTGTTTGTCTATAAGTCTGCACGACCTACACAACGAGTACTGAGGTTTTTTTGTTAATTTTTCTTTCCCAAATTCTCCTCCTTTTCCTTGGCCCCCCATAATCGCAGGATTTAAAGGTAATTCATACGAAAGCCCCAGGGAGATTGTCACAAACAATCGCTCTCTGCTCTTTTCTTTCTCTCTCTCTCTCTCTCTCTCTCTCGTTTTCTCTCTCTTGTCTTGAAGCACGGCGTAAACGTGTATTTGTTCCAGTCTCTCACTGTTTTATTGTGGTCCTTTTTATGGTAATCTTCATTCATGTCTGTCTTTAAATCTATCACACACACCTACATCCTGTACAGACACACACACCTACATCCTGTACACACACACACACACACACCTACATCCTGTACACACACACACCTACATCCTGTACAGACACACACACACACCCACATCCTGTACAGACACACACACACCTACATCCTGTACACACACACACCTACATCCTGTACACACACACACCTACATCCTGTACAGACACACACACCTACATCCTGTACAGACACACACACACCTACATCCTGTACAGACACACACACCTACATCCTGTACAGACACACACACCTACATCCTGTACAGACACACACACCTACGTCCTGTACAGACAGAAACACCTACATCCTGTACAGACACACACACACCTACATCCTGTACACACACACACACACCTACATCCTGTACACACACACACACCTACATCCTGTACAGACACACACACCTACATCCTGTACAGACACACACACACAAATCCTGTACAGACACACACACCTACATCCTGTACAGACACACACACCTTCATCCTGTACAGACACACACACACACACACCCAGATAAGGATCACTACGCATACACACGCTCCCATTTTTCACCGTTATTTACACACAGAGTGACACACACACACACACACACACACACACACTTGGTTCTTCCATTTTGTTGAACAATTCCTGTTGGTCCTGTTTCCATGCATCCGCGGCCTGTATGACGTCCTAACTTTCCGTTAGCATAGTTGCTGCGCTGCTTTACCAGCTACCCGGGCTTTGCTTCTTTATTATCACTCTCTTATAATTGTCTTGGTTATATTTATTATTATTATTATTCCGTCTAAAGGAATGTTACCTGGGCATGAAGTATAGCGGCCGGGGGGGGGGTTTACCCGGAGTACTCCGCTATACTTTGTGTCGGTATCTGGGGTGTGTTGTAGCTTCACATGGATGTGCCAATTACTACTGGTTGCCTAGAAACGCTGAACGCAGAGGAGAAGTGCCGGTATGTTGTCAGGGTTTTGGTTTGTATCCTGGATATTTTTTCTGATTCCGTTTGATTTGGGCTATTTCGGATACGTTTGCAGAGTCTATTTTGCTCCCTTTTGTATTGGAGTTAGTTCCCTTTTCCGGGCATTATTTGTATTCACGGCACCCTCGCCGACTTGACCCCGACTAAAGCCAAATTCCTCTTTAGTTTCTTTCCAATTCGTCCAGTCTGATCTCTTCTGTGCAACAGTTAATGAGTGGTTCTCAAACAATGGCTTCTGTCGTTCATGTGAAATTACAGCATCGGTGCATTTCACAGGCCTGTCTGACTGTCTGACACTGTCCCACTGTCGGTCCCACACGTTCAGTTCACCAGAAACCTTTTCATTTGGGTCGGTTATCTGGCCATGTATTTCTCTTTATGTTCTTTATGTTCATCGGTTTGTTCCCGTCGGAATAACCGGAGAGGTGATGAAAAGGAGGACACATGCAAGCATGTGTGGAAACACACGCACGCACACACACACACACACACACACACACACACACACACACACGACCCCAGAATCACGATACACACCACCTAACGGACACGAACCACATGTAGATATGCGGATGCACACACACACACACGTTAGCGTCTTGCGCG